>JAINUT010001043.1:35798-173439 GCA_020205555.1 Panax stipuleanatus | reverse complement strand
TGAACCGTCAGCACCGGATTTCGACGGCTTGGGCCGCCGGGGATCACTCCGGTGTGAGAATAAGTATAGGCCAAAAAAGGGTTAACAATAGAGGTTTATGTGCTCTAGTGTCTAGAGAGAAAAAATGTTACGTTACCTTTCTTGTGTAATGCACTGTACTCATATATTATCTCACCAACTTGCATATTTTATCCCGATGCTTATGTCAGCTAGCTACATGTAGGCTTTATCATACTTTGCTCTCCACTAAGTCAACATTATGTCAACTCCTCATTAATGAAGGAGGCTTAAAACAGCTTAGCCCATCTAATCAATCAGTCTCCTGCTAAACTGCTTTTTAGCTAACCCTTCTCTAATAAGCTACTCCACAAACTGCCACCTGTCCTCCACTACCACCTCCAGCCCAAGATTTATGTTAATAAACAATTAGATAATAGCCCAAAACTCCAAGAATAAAACCAGGTATGACCCGACTGGTCCAATTAGTTCTGACACAAACGGCCCAAAAGGTTACGGCCCAACATTGCCCCCTAGTCTTTTATTAAACAGAGTGTTTGATGAAAGAGTATAAGAGTCCGGCCCAACCACCAAAAAGAATTCAAACAAATTCAGCCAAGTCCACTTAGAAAACCCAGAACCAAAAAGGAACCCAACTCCTCAAATCCACCGTCAGACGCTAACTTTTCAATTTCAAAAAGGAACCGCTAGCTGTTAACCCTTCGAGTTCAAATCCAGGCACCAAATCTGCATCTCTATCATTACCTTTATTAAATGCGCAGCCTTTGGGTTTCGTGAATTACTGAAAAGACTCCTCTATAAAATCCCCGAATCTCCAACTTAGATAGCTTTGCCTGCCCATTTGAAATTCAAAGACTCTCTAGCTTTCTTCTTCCTCCGGCTTTCTCTTTCAATCAATCTATCAACAATGGCTTCCCAAAACATAGAAAACCCTAACCTGACGTCTGAGATTGCTCCTTCTTCCAATCCAACCTCTCCAAAGCCAAGGTCTGTTCTATTCTAGAAAAAATCCTACACCCCCCATCCTTGTACCCCCTCCTTTCAACTTTGAGGATGAGGAACAACACCTCATCGCCAACAGCCCTTCTAAACTGACAGAGGATGACCTCAAACTCATTCGAGAACGCTATCTGATTCCAGACACCCACCATTTGAAAGCACCTGCCCTCTCCGACCGAATGTATCATCGTCCCGACAGATGGACCGCCATGCCTCTCATTTTTCTAGAAAGAGGAATACGATTTCCTCTTCATACTTTCATCATTACCCTTCTAGGGTTCATGGGCGTGGGATTTGCCCAACTGGTCCCCAATTCCTACATCCACATCCTGGCCTTCATTGCTTTCTACAGTGAGGTAGGGGTCTCGCCCTCTGTTGACTTTTTCTTCACCTTTTCGTTTTCGGCAAATCTCGCGAACAGGGCTTCATGGTGCTGGGTAAACAATCCCCAAAACCTAATTCCAAGTTTGGGAAATGCCCTTTGATGGACACACCTTCGAGTAACAAAAAATGGTATGAAAAATGGTTCTTCGTCAAAATACCTAAAGTCTCTTCTATTCCCGATTGGACCACCTCTGCGCATGCCACTGCAGATCTTAGTGATCTTTTCGAAGATCGTATAAGGGAGATAGCAAAGCTTATGGAGAAGCTTCCCATGAAGGAATGGAGCTTCGCCTTTCTAAGTAAGCACGCCTGGCTATTCAACCACAAATGTAAGTTCTGAACCTAATTCTTGTATAATTTTTCAATTTTTCTTCGATCACTATTCTGAAATATTTTTCTCTGTGTACAGTGTCCTTGATCAGGCCTTCTTCTCCTGACTGAAGGGACTTAGAACAGTTCCTTTCTATCCAACCAACCCAAGATTCTCTCGAAAATCAAGAAACTGAAGCACAAGCTTTCTAAGCCCAGCATACCGAACCCCCAACGGCCGAATTAAACCCTGCCAAAGGGTCTAGCCAGCCTCGTCGAAAGAAGAAAGCTGTTAGAAAGCCCAGACATACTCCAGCCCCTGTTCTCACCGAGAGCCTCCTCGACATGCCTATTGCTGATCGTACTAAGGTCCTCCTTACCAAGAAGCGAAAGGCTAAAGTCAACATTATACCTCTCACAATCGAAGAATTGAAAGTACCTCCTTCTGAATCGAATCAACATCCACCTCCACTTCGCCCACCGAACTTGAGGAATTCGAGGTTGAACCCAGTTTTCCTCTTATTCGAAAGAAAAAGCATCCTTCAGATGACCAATCATTAGCTGAAGACCAGCCAATACCCTCTCCTCAACTATCAAACCCTCCTTTCTTTGGGTCAACGTCTGGTGATTCTCGATCGCCTAGCTTATGGCCTGATCAGAACGAAGACTTTCCTCTACATCTCTATAATTCTTTCGTTCTGGACACAGACAACCATCGATTCGGCAACAGCTCCATTGCTGATCTGATGGAAGAAGGCATGGCTAACCAGGCCAGAGTAAGTACTTAACCATTTCCGCTTACAAATATCTTCTTTAGGCATTTTATTAACTCAGGATAACTGCGGGCAAATGGAATCTTCGGGCGTCTCTATCAAAGGTATAAAGAAGCCGAAGCCGAAGTCGAAGAAGAGGCGGCCCGAAGAGAAAATGCCATTTTAAGGTCTGCACTGGCAAATGAGAGAGAGTGAACACGAAGATATCCGCTTCAACTGTACAGGTCTGCAAAACGATCTTGCCAAGATGAAGGAACAACTGGCAGCAGCCGAAGCCCTTCAACAAAGGACTGCTGAACAAAATGAAGGTTTGCGACGGGCCAACGAGCAACTAACTCAAAATTATCAAAATCTTACCCAAGCGTTCGTCGAGGCCAAGAAGTCCGAGGAACGACAATTTGACCTACGGGGCAAAGTTGAGAAGGAGCTTCGCGACCTTAAATTGGTTGGTCCCCCTCTTACCGAGGAGCTTCGAAAGAAATTCAAACTGAATACTGTAAATCCACCGAGCTAACAAATGAAATAGTTCAGATGTATGCCGAGGGCTATGTTCAGGCCCGAAGCAAAGGCAAAACAAAACTAGCTGCTGCCTCTCTGAATCCATTACTCCTTGACTATTCCGATGACGAAGACGAAGGGTAATGGCGAAGATAATCTATCCCTTATAAATTTGTACAAATTTCAACGATAATGTAATTTCTTTATTATGTTTAATGAAATACATCTTATCTCTTTTTACTCCTTTTCAGTTTAAATTATAATATTATTTAAACAATATACAATCTGAGCTTAACACTTCAAATAAAATCAAGTAACAATGTAAGATGAGACTTACTCATTACCGAAGAGTATTATATGTCATTGTTAGAATGAATAATCCATCGATCTTTCAATAAGAATATTAGTTCCGAAGAACTTGTAATGTGATGAGCCATATGACAATTTGGTAATCCCGTTCTCTCCAAGAGCCGAAGGGGTAGACCAGAAATATTCACTTCGCCGTCCTAAGGCCGAAGGAATCCAACCTTGTTCAGCCAAAAATATATTTTACTTCGCTACGAGGAGACTAAGGGATCCAACCTTATAACTTGGTGAACTCGTTCTCTCCGAGAGTCGAACGGTTCGACCAACAATAGTTCGCTTCGCTACAAGCAGACGAAGGAATCCACCCTTATACCAAGCTGGCAACCTCGTTCTCTCCGAGAGCCGAACAGGTTCAACCTAAAAAATATTCCTCTTCGCTTGTCAGAAAGTCGAAGGGATCCAACATTATAACTGGTGACCACGTTCTCTCCGAGAGCCGAACGGGTTAGACCATCAATAGTTCGCTTCGCTACAAGGAGACGAAAGAATCCAACCTTATACCAAGCTGGCAACCTCGTTCTCTCCGAGAGCCGAATAGGTTCGATCCAAAAAATATTCCTCTTCGTTTGTCAGAAAGTCGAAGGGATCCAACCTTATAATTGGTGACCACGTTCTCTCCGAGAGCCGAACGGGTTGGACCATCAATAGTTTGCTTCGCTACGAGGAGATGAAGGAATCCAACCTTATACCAAGCTGGCAACCTCGTTCTCTCCGAGAGTCGAACAGGTTCAACCCAAAAAATATTCCTCTTCGCTTATCAGAAAGTCGAAGGGATCCAACCTTATAACTGGTGACCACGTTCTCTCCGAGAGCCGAACGGGTTAGACCATCAATAGTTCGCTTGGCTACGAGGAGACGAAGAAATCCAACCTTATACCAAGCTGGCAACCTCGTTCTCTCCGAGAGCCGAACAAGTTCAGCCCAAAAAATATTCCTCTTCGCTTGTCAGAGAGCCGAAGGGATCCAACCTTATAACTAGTGACCACGTTCTCTCAGAGAGATGAACGGGTTGGACCATCAATAGTTCGCTTCGCTACGAGGAGACGAAGGAATCCAACCTTATACCATCAAGAAGAAAAGCCATTATTGGAGAAAAAAGCCACTTTTATTGATAATTGTCGTAGTAGTTACAGACTTCCGGGCTTTGACACTGGCTCTATTAAAAATATTTGCGGAGCCTTCCAGCATGCCAAGTATTCATAATCTCAGACCCATCTAAGGCTCGCAACCTGTAAGTTCTGGGCTTTGGTACGCTAACGACTTCATAAGGGCCCTCCCAATTTGGCATGAGTTTACCCATATTCTGAGGTGTAGAAGCCTCTACCTCCCGAAGAATAAAATCCCCAACTTCGAATCTCCGAAGCTTTACCCCTTTGTTGTAGTATTTAGCCACACGACGTTGATATGTAGCCAATTTTACCAAAGCTGCCTCTCGGACTTCTTCGAGCAGATCTAAATTGGCTTTGAGTCCCTCATCATTATACAATTCTTTAAACTGACTGACCCAAAGACTTGTAGACCAAATTTCCACCGGAACTAGAGCATCAAATCGTATGCCAGTCTAAATGGTGAATCTCCCGTTGTAGTCCTTGGCGTAGTTCGGTAAGCCCATAGCATGCTAAGTAATTCTTCAGGCCATCTTCCTTTGGCGTCATTCAGCCTTCTTTTGATCCCATTCAAGAGTATTCTGTTAGTCACCTCAACTTGCCCATTAGATTGTGGATAAGCAATCGAAGTCTTCCGATGCTGAATTCCTAACTCCTTCAAGAATGCCTCAAATTTTGATCCCACAAACTGGCGTCCATTATCTGAAATTACCACCATAGGAATACCAAATCGGAATACTACTGACTCCTTCAGAAACTTCAAGCATACTTGCTCCGTGATCAGCTGAAGCGGCTTCGCCTCTACCCACTTAGTCATATAATCAATTGCCACTATAACAAAATTGACCTGATCTTTCGCTTTCGGGATTGGACCTAGTATATCTACTCCCCAGACAGCAAAAGGTATAGGAGATAAAATCGAGTATAGCTCTTCTGGTGGCTGATGTGGGATCGAACTATTCAACTGGCATTTCGGGCATTTCTTCATATAATCGGTAGCCTCTTTGAAAATTATTGGCCAATAAAAACCCTGACGAAGCACTTTATATACTAACGACTTCGCGACAATGTAATCACCACAGATACCTTCACGAATCTCCCGAATGGTATATTCAGCTTCAGACGGAACCAAGCACTTCAGCAATAGAGAGGAATAAGCCCTTCGATACAGATCTCCATCAATAAGTATGAAGTTTGCACTTTGTATTTCACTTTTTTGGCTAACATTTGATCCGAGGGTAGTACGCCATCTGCCAAGTAGTTTATATATGGTGTCATCCAATGATTAGATCGTTCGACGCACATTACCTCCCCGTGCTGTATACTGGGCTGTTTCAAAACCTCCAAGTAAACTGATCCATCAAAAGCACTCGATTCAGTTGTAGCCAATTTGATAAGGCATCGACATTTGAATTATCAGTTCGGCCAACTCCTTGAAACTTGCAAGAGTCGAAGTACTGAAGTCGATCTTTTAACTCTGTAAGGTATTTAACCATATTCGTGCCCCGAGCTTCATACTCCCCTGAAACTTGTTTGATGACAGCTGAGAATCACTGTAAATAATCAACTTCTGAACCTCCAAACTTTTGGCCAGACGCAACCCTGCTAGCACCGTCTCGTATTCAGCCTCGTTATTCGTTGCCCTGAATTCAAATCTGATAGCCTGCTACACTTTGAATCCCTCTAGACTCGTCAGAATGATCCCAGCACCACTAAGGTCCGAAGTAGAAAATCTATCAACATATAATGTCCAAGAATCGTGCACCTGCTGAATGTAGCCACCATTTCTGTAGACCCCTCCACTTCTTCCAGACTCCTATCAACTTCGAAAAACGAGCACTCTACAGCAAAATCGGCCAAGGCTTGACCTTTAATAGCTGTCCGTGGATAGTACTCTATAAAGAACTGAGATAATTCCATCGTCCACGCAGCAAGTCTTCCCGAAATCTCTGGCTTCCCCAACACCTTCTTTAGTGGCTGGTCCGTGTATACCACTATTACCCGACCTTGGAAGTACTGCCAAAGCTTTCTACTAGCAATGACCAAGGCAAAGGCAAACTTCTCAAGGTTTGGATACCTTATTTTTGCGTCCCTAAGGGCATGGTTCACATAGTAAACCGGGTGCCGCTTACCCCAACTTCATGCACAAAACTGCTCCTACTGCCAATGAACTTGCAGCCAAATACAAATATAAAGGTTCAGCAGAACTGGCTTCACCAACAAAGGTGCCGAAGACAAATACCTCTTGATTCCTTGGAAAGCCTCCTCACACTCCGAAGTCCACTGGAATGTCTTCGCATTCTTCGGCCCTTTCAATGTGTTAAAGAACGGTAAGCACCTTTCTGCTGACTTAGACATGAATCTTTGCAACGATGCTATTCTACCAGTCAAACGTTGGACATCTTTGTACGACTGTGGGGATTTCATGTCCAAGATAACTTGGATTTTCTCTGGATTAGCTTCGATACCCCTTTGGCTGACCAAATATCCCAAAAATTTGCCTGCCCCCAGCCCGAAAGTGCACTTAGTCGGATTCAGTTTCAGATCATAATGGCGAATCGTCTGAAAACACTCTTCTAGGTTTTCCAGATGACCGCGAACTGACATGTTCTTAACAATCATGTCATCGACATAGACCTCCATATTCTTCCCGAGCTGCTTTGTGAAGACATGGTTCATCATTCTCTGATACGTGCTCCAGCATTTATCAAACCGAATATCATTTTTTTATAGGCGTACACTGACCGATGAGTAATGAAAGTTGTCTTCGGAATATCCTCCTTGCACATAAAAATTTGAAGATATCCCGAAAAAGCATCCATGAAGCTCAGCAAGGCATACCCCGAAGTTGCATCAATAAGTTAGTCAATATGAGGTAGAGGATAGAAGTCCTTCGAACACGCCTTATTCAGATCAGTATAGTCTCTACAAACTCGCCATTTTCCATTATACTTTTACACCAGAACCACGTTTGCCATCCACTCCGAATAATCAATTTCGAAAATAAAATCTGCAGCCAGCAACTTGGCGACCTCTTCATCAATTATTTTCTGCCTCTCTGGGGCGAAAATCCTCCTCTTCTGTCGAACTGGTTTCTTAGCTGGATTTACTTGCAATTTGTGCTCAGCCACTTTTCGGCTCACCCCAGGCATGTCACTAGGAACCCAAGCAAAGACATCGGCATAACACTGAAGCAATTCCATCAGATTTGTTCGGAAAGGCTCTGGCAGTCCCGAACCGATTTTCACAGTTTTTTCTTTCTTTCCCGGAACTAACTCGATCTCTTCAGTCTCCTCCGCTGGCATGACTAATGGTTTCGTTCCGCTTTCTGTAAATAGTTCAATTTCGATAGCCATAATCTGTTTTTGCTTACTGACTCCCACTCCCGAAGTGATCAGAGCATTTCGATAACACCTCCTCGCCAAGTCCAAATCTCCTGCCACTTCACCAACTCCATGGGGCGTAGGAAATTTAATTTTGAAGCGAGGAATTGAAGTAACTGCCTGCAAAGCTGTTAAAGTAAGTCTCCCCAAAATGGCATTATATGCAGAATCCACATGTACGACGTAAAACTTACAGATAATTAGAACCAGTTGGGGAACCGTCCCGAAGACAACCGGTAGTTTAATGGTTCCTGCCACTTTGACTGGATCGTTGCTGAAGCCATATAAAGGGGGCTCCTGCCCAATTTCCATCTTCTAACCATCCAAAGGCATCCGATGATAAGCATGAGCATATAGAATATCCACCGACGAGCCATTGTCGATCATCATCCTCTTCATATCCACCGAACCAACTTGTGCAGTGATCACCAAGGCTCCCTCATGTGGTTCGATAGGTTCCGAAAAGAAATCTTCATCTGTGCAAAAGATTACGGAACCTGGGTACGCCCTTTCAGCCTTCAGCGGTTTATCTGCCAGAGTCATCACCGAGTCCAGATATCCCTGTCTTTTCTTCCCTGCAACCTTGCCCTGTTACCTCAGATCACGTCTACACATGACGTGTCGCTTGGTTGGCAACTGGGTTTAATCAGCTGGGCGACTTTGCTAACTCCCTATTCCTGTTGTTCTCTCTGCCGTTCTCCCCGCCGCTACATACTGTACCAGAGTACCATTTTGAACTTTTCTCTCAATGAACTCCTTCAAACTCCCCAGAATTCGTATCATGTCCGACTGCCCGGTGGTAATTACAGTATAAAGCGGGAACTCCGGACCCTGATCAGGATTGTTCTTAGGCAGTTCGAAGTATGGTGGGTTCTTTATCTGTTCCAAATAGTAGCCCGATCTATATTGAGCTGCGTATACACTTATTCACCTTCTGAGTTGGAACGGCCGGACGATCTCCCCTGGGTGTCTAGTTATTGTTTACCTCTTTTGATTTCCTTCAAACCGTCATTACCGCCACTACTCTTCCTCTGATTACATCCGACTTCTCCTTGTCTTTTTCTTTGCCTTTTTCGAAGGGCTTTGCTTCAAGCTAGCCATCGCCTCTTCCACCACGATAAACCTTCAGCCTTCTCAAATGCTTCGGCCAAGCTTTTCGGATGCTTGAACATCAGCTTCTTTACCAGTTTCTCTGACTTCACCAGATCCAAACAATTCTGAAACAACCCTACTGCCTGAAGATTGTTGAGATCTGAAACCTGCCCCACAGTTTCTCTGAACCTCTTCACGTATTGCCCCAGAGTCTCGCTCGAATATTGCCTTACTTGAGCCAACGATCTGTGGGCTTTCCCCTTCTCTTATTGCTCCCGAAGCGAGTATGGAATTTGTCACATAGATCCGCCCACGATGCAATCGAATCTGAAGCCAGAGTCCCCATCCACTGCCTTGCGTCTTTTCTCAACGTCAATCCGAATGTCTGACACTTAGCCGCATCTGAATAGTCGTAATAATCCATCAGCCTGTCAATGCTTGACTGTGGTCGTATGGATCTCCAGAACCGTCATAACTTTCCATATGAGGCAGTTTCTTGCTAGGATATGCTTTCTCCTTAAGAATTTCCGATGAAAAGAGAGACCTTTTTGTCCGAAGTCTCCTTCCCTTGCTGAACCTCCGTTAGCTACTTTCGAAGTTCTTTTATCTCCTTCGCCAGGTCCTCTACTCCCCCGGGTGGCGAAGCATCTCTTTCACTGGAGAATTCATCTTCTTACTTTTAGTTTCTTTTCTATCCGAACTAGGCGATCTCGAAGAACTTCGTCTGTTACTTCGGCCGGAGCAAGAACCCCCAGTGTGGTGTACCCTCTTCGGACTCTCTAGAGAATAACTTTTTGAACGGCTTCGGCGCCCATCCCTTCTACTATTCCTGCGATATTCAATACGGGGCACCTTTTTCAAAGTCTCGGGAGATATCTCGTGACCCACTTCGTCTTCTGTCAGGAGAATGACTACAAAATCCACTCTCAGTCTGCCTAGAATATTCATCCCTCCTTGCTCTTCGACCTGGTGTCCTACCCCGTCTTTCCGGCGAGTGTAACTAGATGCCTCATCTTCCATCTCAGCCACAAGAACCATCTGTCTAGAGATTTCCTCCCTCTGCTGCAGAAGTGCTTTCAAGCCGTGTCGGTCTCTTGTGCCATCTTTGCCAAGGTAGAAACTTTGTCTGTCTGACCTTCTCGGTGTTGGGTCTTAGGCGGTGTGCCTACCACCCTTTTTCGATCCTTGTCAGGACCTTTACTAGCAGTAGAAAATAACTTCCTCTTGGTATCACTACGGTCTCTGGCCTGAGAACCTCCTGGAGCCTCCTGTGACCCAAGTCTATCATGAATACTTTTGAGAGACCCAGCCTATCTTTCACCGAAACCCTCTGTAAGGAAGAACTTGCCGTCGTCGGCTGCCCTTCAGCTGTAATCGTCTTACTTTTCACCATAAATTTCGATATAAGATACTCAATGTTTGTGATTGAAAATCAGAAACACTAGAGCCCTGCTTCTAGCGCCAATGTTAACGCTAAGATTTGACCACGCGTCTCAATCACAAAAGCGCATCTAACCCTACACAATGAACACGTCAGCACCAGATCTCGACGGCTTGGGCCGCTGGGGATCGCTCCGGTGTGAGAATAAGTACAGGCCGAAAAAAGGGTTAACAATGGAGGTTTGTGTGCTCTAGTGTCTGGAGAGAAAAATGTTACGTTACTTTCTTGTGTAATGCTTTGTACTCATATATTATCTCACCAACTTGCATGTTTTCCCCCGATGCTTACGTCAGCTAGCTGCATGCAGGCTTTATCATACTTTGCTCTCCACTAAGTCAACATTATGTCAACTCCTCATTAATGAAGGAGGCTTAAAACAGCTTAGCTCATCTAATCAATCAGCCGCCTGCTAAACCCCTTTTTAGCTAACCCTTCTCTAATAAGATACTCACCCACAAACTGCCACCTGTCCTCCACTACCACCTCCAGCCCAAGCTTTATGTTAATAAGCAATTAGATAATAGTCTAATACTCCAAGAATAAAATCGGGTATAACCCGACTGATCCAATTAGTTCTGACCAAAACGGTCCAAAAGGTTACGGCCCAACAGATAACTTATATCTTGTGGTTCGCTGTCTTCTTTCACCCCACAACGACACTGCCATAGACCAGAGTGTGAACGTTTTGTGCAAGTTCGAGTGAGGGAGAGTCGGAGAGACCCACGAGCTGAACAGGTTGTCATCAATCATCTATCACTTGAGAGCCCAAACTTGATTTCGTATTAAGTTTAAATTTATTAAAATACAAACTTAAAAACAAAAAAAAATATTTCAGAAAACTCCAAATGTTTTAAACTTAAAATATGCATATTTGAGTTAAACCTCAAGTCTAAAACAAATAACAACGTAGAAATACTCAATTATGTCTTAATAGTATTTTTGAGTCATGATCCATCATAAACTCACTAAAATGTCATAGTTAAGGGAGTGGGTCATTAGACCCGTTACCCAGAGTCACAGCCTGTTCTATTGACGGCTAGTGCCGAAGTGCACTAAAATTCATGACCATTTGGGTCTATTGGGCCTAAAAAGGTACTAAAGTAACATTTATTGGGCTTGAGCCCTAGTTTAGTAATGAGGATTGAGGACAGTCCACTTTAATTGGGATTCTTTCATTAAATTTAATTTTCTTTTTTATGGTTGTTTCTTCAAGGTTGAGTTTATTTTTTTAAAAGAAAATCATGTTATGTATTGTGATAAATTTAATTGTAAAACTTATTAATACATGATATTGGAAAAAATTATAGCAGATCTCCACTTATTACACGTCTCTTCAAAAAGATTTCCACTAATACTACTTATATGTAACTGATAATTAAAAAATCGACCTAAACATTCACAATATATATCATTTTTCATTTAAAAAATAGTAATGATATTGTGACAAAAGATGAATACAAATAAATGAATACTAAATGATGTATCTAATTGTAATTAGCTAATGTCCCGCCATATATAAGTGGATCCAACGACTATAATTAATCATAATTATACATCATTTTGTATCTTATTTTTGTATTTAATTTTTAGTCACTAAAGCACTATTATTTTTAAAAAAATGGATTCATTAAATTTTTTAACGTTGTACTATTTTTCTTAGTTTTCTCAACGTTTTGCAATTTATAGAATCTCATAAACACAAAGTTTCTAAAAGAAAATGTAATTTTCATTTAGCAATCTTTTAATTTCTTGAACTTTGTGTTAAATGCCATTTCTTTCTATTACATTCATAGGCCATAGCCCCCTATCAAGTAAACGAGCAAAACAGTTCGGGCTCGACTCGAAAAAATACGAGCGAGGCTCGAATTCGTTAATAATATGATCCAAATATGAGCATTAAAAATAATTCGAATAAAAATATGAGTAGAATCCGAGTAAGGTTATACTCGACTCGTTTAAAATTCAAACTACTCGAATTTTTGATTATGATTCGATACATACTCGCAATGGCGGAACCAGAACGAATTTATAGGGGGGTCAAAATATTTAATAAAAAAATTATTGACGGCGGAGCAAGAAAGCAGCAGCGGCCGCCGGATTTTTGACTGACAGAGATGAGCCTATGCTCAAACTATCTGGTATTGTTGATGATGATGATGATGATGCCAATAGAAAACATTGTGACAGAAAAATGAACAAAAATGGAGCAGCAGCAGTACCCATGAATTTCATTGCAATCAATCAAAGAGCTTAGCACCATATGAATATTGTGAATGGCAGAGCTACTTGAGAACAACCCTTAGCAACTGTTCCCGCCCTCCCCGGAATTTTAAGCTAAGGTTGAGATCGTTGCTCCCCTGCTCCAAATGAAGATGTACACCACTTGCTCGATGAAATGGTTGAGTGAAGAGCAATGGCAGAGGGTACATGAAAACGCACCCCTCCACACAGGAAACTTCTCCTTCGCCGCGGGCGCCGGCAGCCTTCCAGGGTCAAATACTCAGATGCCCCTCCCCCCGCTCGGCCGCCCTCCCTAGTTCCGCCTCTGCGCCGGCAGCCTACCAGGGTCAGATGACCCCCCCTAGTTCCGCCTCTGCATACTCGATTGATATATGTTCGATTAGATGCTTAATACATTTCTCTTATAATAATACAAATTTAAATCAAATTAGAATAATTATTATTATTTTTGTTGTTTAATTAATTAATTGTGATTTTATTTTGTAAAGTGTAATAGTAAATATTTTATCATTTCTAAGTAAAATCAAATTCAATTTATTTATATTTATTATAAAACTAGTTATTATATAGGACTCGAATTCAAGCTTGAATTTGAAGCTCACGAGTAGTTTGACTATAATTCGAGTCGAGTTGGATCGAATTCGAGTAGTAAATATTCGAGTCGAGTCGAATCTTAGTAGAATTTTTCAAATACAATTTGAATTCGAGTACGAATTTATCATTTCAAGTCGAATTCGAGCAGCTCTCTGTTCATTTTGATTCGACTCGTTTACACCATTAAGTACAAACTACGAAATGGGAGAGGGTGTAGTAGATTTTTTTCACGTCTTATGCGAGTAATTTCATACTATGTTAATATGATGAGGTGATATCACCGTTACATTGAATATTTACTCCTCCTGAGTGCATGAGCGTTTCCTAGCAAATTATATCAAATAGTGTCTTAATCACGGATTTAGGCACGAAGGTACATATTTTCATAGCGGCTTGTATAACATTCTCTCCCTAATTGTTTATTTTTTTTCTTCAAAATCTTTCTCTTCCTATATATTTTCAATATGGTAATCACATTTTTAAAATATAATAATACCCGTAATTTATAAATATTTGAATGGGCCAGAAAAGAGTTGTATTATAACATAGATCAAACAACTCAAAATCGTATAACAAATCACATATTATTATAGGGCAAAATTAATGAATTACCCTCACTGGTACTTGTTACGTTTTACAGATTATACTATCGACTTTTAATTTTTTAAATTACCCCAATAACTTATCATTATTTTGAAAATTGAGTCATTCTGTTAAAAAAATTAAATAGACGTTAATTTTTATCACAAAACTAAAGAATTACCCCCTATAATTGTTTACGTTTTACTGATTACACCATTGAACTACAGTAAAAACTGTCAACTACAATGTTCAAAACCACAATATGGTAATGCCGAATTCTGCCATGCATGGCTAACAAGGAAAAACACGACTCCATAAAGAGTATCAAATAAGTATATATTATGTTTGCTTATATGGAATCTGACACTAAACACAACTAATTCTCAACAAATCATATGTAAATTGTTCCACTTTAGAGATTCGATCAATCTTAACGCACTGTGTCAACACACCAAAGGTTAGATTTTGGATATCGGTGTGAATTCCCCGTTAGCAATTAATCCATCAACTAACTCTTCTACTTAATAATTATAACCGTTATTAAGACATCCTGTCCGACACTCGGCGACAATTAACTGTCAAAAACCGTTTACTTGTCCTTTGATATCCAATATTTCTCCATGATTAAAATACAGAGCTCAGTGGTTATTCCATTTACCCCAATTAGGAGTAGGTTTAACAGACTGAAATTAATTTATTAAGGGGTCAAAAAGTAGAAAAAGAAACAGATAAATCCACAACGGAAATTGATATTTTCACAACAAAATCGTCGCTATAGATTTTATAGGCGACGGTTTTCACCGTCGTTATACATCTATAACGACATTTTTGTTGTGAAAAATATAAAAAATATTGTGGACATACCAATTTCCAAAAAAGAATCACAAGAGGAGCTACCAAGTATCAACCCTCCTCCTCAAGTTAAGAAATTCCTTTTATTTTTTATTTTTGGTGAAACAACACAAAAAACTCATCCAAATATTATAAAGCCTGGCTGAACATCCAAAGTTATACAAGAAAATACATAAATTGGAACCTCTTCCTACCAATACAATGGAACAAAATTCGAGGGTTGAATGAATTCAACAAACATCAGGTCGCACATAACAAAAAGGAGAACACTATTTTCATATGAATTTTTTGTATTTTTTGTATGGCCCCCCCTCACATGAGAGTGATACCTATCTTTATTGTGACGTGAGAAAAGACGACATAGAAATATAAAAAACACGCGTAGAAATATCAGTTTTCAAGAAAAACTGATGATATTTTTGTAAGAATAATTCCTATTAATGAAAAATGAATTCTTGGAGAATTCAAACGATAATCCGGAGACTATCACTCTCAAAAATAATTTTTTTTTTTAAAAAGACAATATCCCGGGTAAATAACATAGGCTATCTAATACAAGAAAATTTACTTGGTCAGTAAAAAAGAAAGAAAATTTATATAAAAATGGGTGTACTTACAAACCCCAACCCCAAGGTCCAAAGTAAAACACAGGGAGCGAAATAAAGAGAAGTATATAAAATTTTGTAAATTGTAACAAAGAGACAAACAATCCAGTGGTGAAAATGAAACAAACATTACATACATAAATTATACTATCATGTTTTCACATGGAGGCAGGAGAGAGAGAAATAGGGAGCAGCTGTTTAGAGAGAGAAAGTGAGGTAGCAAAACATTTTTATGCCATCTGTTATGCTTTGGAGCGCAATTCGGGCTTTCCAAAGCCAAACTTCTCTACACTTCTGATGCTAAAATACTGTGTGAGGTGTGAGGATGAAACCCAAAGTGGCCTCTTTTGTGTTCTATAGGGATTATTTCTTTCTGGAGCTAAACCGACTTACCTTTCAGCCCTAATTCTGCAGATTCGGAAACCCTTTATCTCAGGAGGCAAATGCTGTGAAAAAAGGTGAGATTTTTTATTGTAAGGAATTGTTTGTTCCGTGTAATCTTGGAATGTGGTTCTGCAGCTTGATGGGTTGATCTAAAGATGTATTTTTTCTGTTAGATTTGAGGGATTTTGTAGGTTGAAATGTGGAAATTTTGTGGTTCGTTTACTGAATTTTTGTTTGTTTTGGCCTTTTGGGGATTTCCCAAAACCAAAAGGGTTTGATGAAGTAGTAGTCAGGTATTGGTTTTTTACTCGGATTCAGTGCATAAGTTATGATATGCAGTTTCTCTCTCTTCCTCTCTCTCTATTTAGTTATATGCCCTGTACATTTACATGTATTCTTTTTTGAATGTATATAGCCAATTCAATTAGTTTAGAGTTAGTAAGGCTTATAATTTTGGTTTGATGGAAATTCAGTTGCCCTCATTTCAAATTTGATCTCTCTATTATTCATTGAAATTTTTACTTGGGACACTGATTTTGATATTGAATTTCTATTACATTTGTTGTCATTGTATTTTGTTAAGGAATCACTTTAGAGACAAGTGAAATTCTTCTTCATTTCTGTTTTCATTTTCCCTTTTACATTTGTTTTAGTACTGGGGCAGTGGCCATGGTTCTGTTGTGTATTCATGAAAGCTTTGAGGCTTGCCTACTTAAGATGCATATTAGAGAATAGAGATTAAAAAACTGAATGCATGCAATGATTTCCCAGTGTTTATTAACTAACCACATTTGTGTTTTTGGATGTATTTGGTGATTGCTGACTTTTGTCTAATAAGTGGATTATACAAACTCTAATATGTTAATATATTTTGTTGCTCTTGTTATATAATGCAAACAATATATCAGTTGTTTTTAAGACAAAATTGTTTTGAATGAATTCCTAATTTGGGTTTCAGATCAAATGATTGAACTTTTAGATGTCGAATTTGACTTGCTTGTTTTGGGAAGAATACGTCTTCCAAACAACTTTATTCAATAATGCCAAAATATTGAATTGCCGTTCTCTAATCAACTACCATCAGTTTCAATGTTGAATGCGTCATTATTCTGCTTTTGTTGCTGCTATTGCCCTCGGTACGGTCAGTACTACCTACATTAATGGAATCCGTTATGGGTGTGGGGTTAGGGTTTGGCCCGTTTGGGTATGCATCAAAGTGGTGAATCTACCTGATCAACAAATGCTGGAGGAGATATTGGTTTGATATTTACCTCTTATATCTTGGAGTAAATGCTGTGATTATGCAACGTAATAATTGAGCAATTTAATATTTTCCAGCTTGTGAGGTTCAAACAGGCATAAACAGTTTCCAGTTTTGAGAAAAAATGTATTAATTTAAATTTTCTTAATGTTAGGAAGACTTTCATGATACATATTTTACCCTTCCTCCTTAAGGATGGTGCAACCCTATTGCTCATGCAACCTGAGAGAAGTATATACCTTTCTAGTCATATTTCATATTTTCTTGTTTTTGTTTTATTTCCTTATCTGTTCTTTCGTGGGTTGTACTTGCAGTTCTGTTATTATGAACTTTATAGTTTTAATTTTTTTTCTTTCTTGCCCTACAGTGTAAGGACATACAGATGGAGATTCAAAAAATATGGAAACATGAAGCTTTCATACTGAAGTAGACTTTAACCTTTCTGTAATTCAAGAGAGACGTTGTAGTTGAAGCAGGAGTGCAACAATCTCCAAAGATGTTATTCAGCGAAGAAATTGAGGCTTTGCATGATGATGGCTTTGAGGGTTCAATGAATGATCTCCGTACTTCTAGAAAGGTGTACTTTGGAAATGACAGTGGTAGAGGCAGTAAAAGATGTCTTGTTACTGGAGTTATAAATTTTGAACGTGATTATAGCAAGGACACGGATGTGTCGCTTTGTTCAAATAGTGGAAACTCAGACATAACCAGTCAGGTGGATACTTATGATGTAAAGGAGGATCCTAGAGGGAAATCTGAACCTTTACATCTCTCTGAAGATTTTAAAACGACAATGAGGAATAACCCTGACGGGAATGTGAAACGAATGAAGGTATCTGTTGATAATCTTTTCAATTCTTCAGCTCCTCCATTTAAAGGAGTTGTTTCTGGTGTCTCGCAGCCACTTTCACGTTCTGTTTCTCACACTGTAACCTGTCGTTTAGTCGAATCAGCTACCCATGGTGTTTCATGTAGTTGCTATCTGCTTAAGAAGCACATTGAGATGGACCTAGGTGGTGATGTGGGTAACAAAGATATTTCCAAGTGTAGGTTATCTAGCTTAGATGGAAGCGAGCAGAGGGAAATTGGCGCTAGTAAAGCTATCGCTTCACCTGTTTCTCAGGAGAGCTCGGCCACCAAACTGTTGGTTGCCAGCCCTTCTGCCATTGTTGCAATTGACTCTGGTTGTCAACGATTTTCCAAGCCACGCTGGAAGGATTCTTGCTTTGTGGAACTAGATGAATCTGAGATGTCATTGAGTAGAGAGTCCAAGAACAATCCACGCCCTCTTCTCCGCTACCACATCAACCGCTTACTAAAGGCTACAGGATGGGTTATAGGAAGGCGTAAAAGATCCAGTAAATATAATGGGATTGGGGAATACGTTTACAGATCTCCTGAGGGTAGGCCAATTCGTGAATTTCGTAGAGCTTGGATCTTGTGTGGCCAGAATTTGTTTTTGATTCAAACAATGCTCTCCAGGAAAGTGATGGCAAGCAGTGGACTGATATAACTCAGTTCTGGTCTGATCTATCTAATACATCGACCAAAATTAAAGAACTCGATAATTTGGAAACTACTACTGCATTAGCACATTGTTGGTATCTTTTAGATCCCTTTGCAAACTTGGTGTTCATTGACAAGACGTATAGCTCTCTGAAAGCAGGGAAAGTAGTTAAAGTCAAGAGAAGTTTAGTGATTGATTCATCCCCAAATAGTAACGCTGTTCTCACCTTGGAAAACGTCGAGAATGCGGGAAACATTTTAGCTGATAAACATGTGATAGATAGGCCTTGTGGATCTTCTCCGGTTTCAGATAGTGCATTGACCCTTTTTAATGAAGATTATTTTATACAGCAGGATCAAGGTGGCAGGGGACATTTTGCGAATTTTGAACATTTGCAGGCAGTGCCACTGAAAGCTCAGAAGGGTGTACCATCTATGTTTTTTGAGGAAAATTATCTATGTTCCTCATATACAGTCGGTGAGACCGACATTAAGTATAAGGACATCTCTGATAAAGAAAGAAGCAGCCTGGACCCATTTTCCTTGCAAGTTTACGAGTCAGATAGCAATTCCGACCAGAATGCGCTGTTTGACGTTCCTATTAGTACTCAAGATGCAAATTTATATGGAAGGTCTGAAACTGCTTCCCCTGATGAAGATAGCTATATGAGTGACAAAAGTTCCAAAAGTGACAAACCTAATCATAATGAGGAAAGGCCTTTGAGAGTTATCAAGAAATCAAACATGATTTCTGAAATCCAACTTGCAACATTATATCAAAATAACAACTCGGGTCTGTCAATTTCATGTAAAGCTGGAGTGCATGACTGCAATGAAGATAGCATTCAGTCCGAATCAAGATGTATCCCGGAATGTTTTATTTCTAATGTAAGAACTGATAGAATTTTTAGTAACTCTTCTCTATGCTCTGCCCAGCAGCAGAATGAGAAAAAACAGTCAAAATGTAAAAGTTTCATCTAATTTCTGGTGATTGTAAGAAATTGATTCATGCTAATTATGATAATAAACATCCGGACGGGTTCAGTTTTGAGAATACTACTGATGAACGCAGTTTACCTGTAAAGTGCGAGTCTCTAAGATCTGGCATTAAATCGAAAAAACCTCGAACCCTTAATGGAAATGGACAGAAGAATTCGTCGAAATGCCAGCTTAGTGACGATGATCTTTTGATTTCAGCTATAATGAAAACCAAAAGCTTTAAATCTACTACCAGCGATCTAGTGCAAAGAGGATTCCCTGTAAATCAAAAGCTTTCAGAAAGCACAAGAGCAAAAAGGGCTGTTGCAGGTTGCTTCCACGAAGCTTTAATAGGGGTGGAATGTATTACATGGAAGGGAAGTGGTCAGCCTTAGGTTCAAGAACAGTATTGTCCTGGTTGATTAATTCTGGGGTTGTTTCTCTTAATGAAGTGATACAATACCGGAATACAAAGGATGACACTGTAGTGAAAGATGGCTTGGTTGCTTGGGATGGGATTTTATGTAGGTGTTGTGACAGGGTACTCTCTGTCTCTGAGTTCAAGAGTCATGCTGGTTTCAGGCTGAACCGTCCCTGTATGAATCTTTTCGTGGAGTCTGGTAAGCCATTAACCTTATGCCAACTTGAGGCGTGGTCAGCAGAATATAAGGCCAGGAAAAGTGCTACTCGACCTGTACAAATTGAAGATATGGATCAAAATGATGACAGTTGTGGCCTATGTGGTGGTGGGGGCGAGCTGATATGTTGTGACAACTGCCCTTCTACTTTCCATCAAGCCTGTTTGTATGCACAGGTTTGTCTTTTAATTGCTTTGGAATCAACGTGAATTTTGCCTAACATTTTTAAGTTTTTAGCATAGTTGTCATGGCGTCGCCTAGGCGACGACTAGGCATAGGGGTGTAAGCCAAGCTGAGTCGAGTAGCTCGGTACTCGACTCGAGATCGGCTTGAAAATATGATCCAAAGCTCAAATTTGAAGTTAATCCGAGTCGAATCCGATCCAGACTCGTTTTCTGTTTAATGATACACGAGTCGAATTCAACCATATCAGGATTCGCTCATATTAGGGTTCGAGTATTTCATATTTTTTCGAACCATACTCGATACCTGCTCGATGGATCATATTCGAATATTGGTCTGATCCATACTAGCAAGCTAAATATGTGATATTTGTATCAATCTTTATAATTTATAAAGTGTAGTATGAAATTGTGTAAGCTTGTACTTGAATAAATCAATGAATTGATTGTCAATTTGTATTACATTCTTTGTAATTTCTTTACATAAATTAAAGTAAAAAACTTTTATATATAAACATTAGTTCAATAATCAATTTAGTATGTAGTGGTTCAGTTTTAAGTGAAATAGTTCATATTCGAAACTCGATTTGAATGCTAATGAGTAACTCGTTTTGTAAACGAGTCGAGTACTTACGTGCCGAGTAGGCCCGAGTAATGATTTGAGTCGAATCTGGCGCAAAATTAAAAATTCCTTATTGAATTCGAGTCGAATTCGAGCTCAATTTTTTTTAGTCGAGCCGAATCTGAGCAGTAGGGTGTTCGCTAAGCTTCGACTCGTTTACACCCCTAACTAGGCGTCCTGGCGCTAGAGAAGAATAAGGCAACGCCTTGGACGCCTAATCGTCAAGGCTTACGCCTTGGTAGCTGACCCAAGTTAAGTGATTAATTCATTTTGTATCCATGACTCATCATAACTCATAGACTAGTTATATGGTGTAATTTTTATTATTTATTAGACTTGTAATGTGTGATGATTGTTGACTTTGTTGATCTTTTATTCTCTATGTAGTGTTTGCTAACTTGTTTTACTAGTTTTCAATGTCAAGTATTTTATTTTTGAATTTTAATTGTGAATTATTCATATAATTGTGTTTTTAATTGTATTCCATAGTGTTAGTTATTATGTTTTGAGTTTAATGTATATAAAATTTTATTGTCGAATATGCTTTTGAAGTAAAACAAATAATATATAAATTGTACATTGTTAACGACTTGTTGCCATATGGATACCATGTTGGGTGCCTTATCGCCTAGGTGTCCTTATCGACTAGGCGTCCTGGTGGTCAACTACCGTCGCATCTCGTCGTGGTGCCGTGACAACTATGGTTTTTAGTTCTTAGATGTGCCTATAGCTTGCATTAGTATTGTATTTTATAATGCATATTCTTGTGACATCTGGTGTTAGCATAATGCAATCATGTCTTGTGTTAAGGCCTAATGAGTACGATTTTACCATTTTAATCTGCCTAGAGATAATTTACCATAAACAATTAAACTATACATCATATCGTCTTTTCACATTATTCAACGACATTATTTTGGTTCCCCTTCATTCATTTAATCCTCGTTGTTTATTGTGGACCATTTTATGGTCCTTATCAATCTTCCTCACTTGTGCAGTTACTAGTCTTTAGTGTATAGGGCCTCAACAATATTAGGGTTTGTTTCAATTAATCTATAAGTGGTGTTACTTTTTCAATATCATAAAAAAACATTTACAGTTTCTGTCAAATCATGGATACATCTAGGGATGTTGAATATGCCTTCAACAATATCCAAGAAGTATTACTATCCCATTCAACTTTTATACATTTTCTCCTTTTATTTCGGAATAAATATGGCATGTAATAACTTTTTAAAAAAAATTATTACATGGTATGAATCAGTGATTCGATATTTTAAAAATCATTGAGATACACGTTTAGACAGGCTCCCAAATCAGGAGATTGACAGTGACAAAAAGCTGAACCCCCTCGTCATTAAAAAGGATAAAGGAAATCGGCTTAGGAGACTAGGCCACCATTGATGAAAAAAATAAATGAATAAAATCTTTTCCCATCGCATGTGAGCCAGCCATAGTGTAGGTGAACTATATTAGGATGATATCCAATTGTTCAAAGAGTGAAGCATACCCTGGTAGATTATGTACAAACTAACAGGTGCCACCAGTCATCTCCGCTTTATTTGTCTTCTATACATTTGATGACCATAATACCATTAAGGAACAACACACCCCTTCGTCCATCCCACTATAAGCTTTTAAGGTTTAACAGACATTAATTTTAAATGTAAATATCGCTCACCTTTGAAAGGAAATTTCTATAAACTCTACAAGATGAAATGGCATGCATATTTATTGATGCTGATGCTAGGGTGAGTTAAATTATGAACTTATTGAATGAGTTGTTCTTTTGGATCCAGTCTTTCAAGGTTTTCAACATTTTCGATATGAATTTGTAGCTATCACCAATTCTTGTCATTGAATCCGTTTTGTTTATCATTAATTTAAAATATTGTGGTCTCATATCTTCTTCTAATTTTGGGCACAAAGTTCTTCTTTACTAGCCCCTGGATTATTAATATATTTGCTTCATCAGTTTATGCTATAGTTGATTTTGAATTTGACTTGTGAAGTCGATGATCAGTGTTGAGAAATTACCCTTCTGTGCAAGCTCTTACATCTATTTAAGTTTGCAGTTCTTGAATCTGCCGAATCTATTATCCTGTCATTTCATTAGTTGTGACACAAATACGCATTAGTGAACTTTTAGTTATGTTTGACATTATTGTTCCACTACTCATCAAAAACTGAGTATGAAACCCTTTCTCAAGATACTTTTGGGCTTCACTTTGTTGAGTATTGTTGGAGTGCAATTTTATTTTCCTTGGGTTATACGAATAGTATATTAACCTGATCTTGCTTCTTTTCTTCAGGAGCTACCTGAAGGCTGTTGGTACTGTTCGCACTGCTCTTGCCAAATTTGCGGGGTGGTGGTTATTGATAAAGAGGATTCCAAATCCCCTGGTGCATTGAAATGTTCACAGTGCGAGCATAAATGTAATTTTCTTCTCTTGACTAATAGATTATTTTTTTGGATGTTAAATTATCTTTTCAATGCAATGGGATTCTTATATATATGCATGTGATAATAAAGTTATACCAGAGCTGTTGTTCGTCTTTTGTTTTTTTGTCTGATGAGCACAAGGTTGGCTAGACTTTGTATATCTTTTGGGAAACTTTTCTGAGCTGCTCATTGTATAGTTACCCGGTGTTTGATTACAGACACATATCTCTCTGTGTCTCTCTTTCTCTCTCTCTCTCTACATATATATATATATATATATATATATATATTATATGTATGTACTACTACCTCCATTCCAAAATATAATATCACTTTCCATAGTAAATTGCAACGACAAGTGATCTTGTATTTGGAATGGAGGGAGTCAATTATTCATCATTTTGGGAGATCTGGTATTTTTGGGGTGGTGGTTGTTTTTGTTGGGGAGGGGGGGGTCTTTGGGCTGGGTCTCTGCTTGATACAAATACTCTCTTTTTTGGCTTGGCTGCTTTTGTTGTTCTATTTTTGCCCGTGGCTTCTAATAAAATTTATAAAGAAAATCTGCTTCTGCATCTCATGTTTTTTGGCAACTGCTCTCATTCATCCATATGGAACTATTATCTTTTCTTATATTTCATCCTTGAGAATATAATCATTAAAATAATTTCTTCACTGATTTTACAATGTGTATGTTTGGTGCAATTCACCAATTTTTCCCCTTCTTTTTCTCGTCAACGTCTTAGTATGTTTCCACCTCAATTAGGGACCATTGCTTATTCAGTAAATTTATGCTAGGGTTTTCATACATGAGAATGTTATTCGAGTATGAGACGAGGCAATTTATGCAAATATGCAAAAGTTTAGGTCTTTACCCAGTCTACTTTGCCAAGGCCTTGTGCAGTGGGACCACTTTGTCTTATGGTTTTAAACATATTTCACTACAGTTGTATTTAGTTTTATAAATCGTTGTCCTGGAGCAAGCATGTTGTTTTGGAATTTCATTTTTGGTAGATTTCACTTCTGTTATTGCCAACTGTTAAGGTAGATATGCTTGTTTGACAATTAGATTTGGAGAAGCAGATAGTTGCTGAGACTTGCTTTAGTTAATATTAATTTAATATTTGAATTATTTTTTTCCTTTATCACTGATTTATAAATTAGTTGCTGCTCTCCAGAAAACTCTTAAGTCCATTGTTCCTTCATTTTCTATCTATGACAAGCCATGTGAAAAAGACGGTTTGATATGCAGTATAATCTTTTATTCTACGATTTGTTCATATTCACGAGAATTTAAGTTTGTATTACACTTGATTATTGTGATGCTTTGAATCAGATCATGAGACATGCCTAAAAGAAAAGGATCTAACAGCAGGTGTGACTTCTGACATCTGGTTCTGTGGAGAAAGCTGTCAGGAGGTAACACACTTTCCTTTAACTGGTTCAGTTAACAGAATTTATGCGATTTAGAAAGAAAACTAGTGTATATAGGTCTTAAAGTAAGTGAACACTTCAATGGCTTTTTCGTACTGTTTCGTAGTAAAATTGTCAGATATGTCTACTAAATGGCCATTCTATGGTGTTTGATTGTTTTTTAAACATCAAAATAGTGTTTGGAGATGTACAATAATTGGATGTTAGACTAATCAAGTTGAGTGTGGCTGGGATGTGTTTTTTAATGCTGTATCAACTACCAAGTATCAACTGAGGCCAAATCTTTTGCAGATAAGTCTATGTATATCAGCTCTTTAATCTATTTCACTGATCTGGTGATTTGGTCTAGTCAAGATAGACAAGCTTACTTTAATTACTGAAAAAACGATACATGTGTGTAAGATGAATTTCTTTTGTAAGTACTTTTAATGTGAAATGTTTTCATATCAATCTAATTTTATGCATTTAAAGCTAACTCTGATGTTCAACCTTACGCTCTGTTTGTTTCAAAGAAATCCCGGAAACTTTTTCAGAGAAATCATATGTGAAAAGCATTCTATTATTTTCAGATGTTTGGTTGGAACATCGGATATGAGGCCAAAAATGCTTTCCCGTGTTTGGTTTTTCTTTTGATTTTTCATATTATGAAGTACTCCAGTGAGAACTTGGTTCCGTTTTTTTAATGAGAACTTTACTTTGTTTTAGCCATATGAACTTTCTTACGTTCTGTAAAACTTAAAAGAATGAAGATACAAGTAAAACTGAGGTACCAAACTTGTTACAACTTTGTGAAGGAGAAATGAAAATTGAAATTTTCATTTAAATTAACGAGCATAGATCCATATTACTAGTACCAAAATGCAACATATGATAGTGTTATTGATTAAACATTCAGTGGTATCTTTGTGGACAAGTCTATGGCATTTGTGTTCCCTTGCCATTGTCATCTGACATGTATTTGTGAAAGGAGATTAGTGATCACCAGATTCTTTAGTAAAAGCATCGATAAATGTTTAGAAGGGAGAAACGAGTGCGCCTGTTTTGATTTTGTGGATGTTGCAGCAAATGTCATTTGTTAAATTTTACACCAATCTTGCAACCTTTGTTGAGAATATTAGTTTTCTTAGTTCTGGTTTCTTAAAGTACTTCATTCGCTGTCATATGTAGGTTTACTCAGGTCTTCATTCTCGTGTGGGGCTAATGAATCTCATCTCTGATGGTTTCTCTTGGACTCTTTTGAAGTGCATTCATGGCGACCAAAAAGTTCATTCTGCCCAACGGTTTGTTGCTTTGAAGGCTGAGTGCAACATAAAATTAGCTGTTGCTCTTACAATCATGGAGGAGTGCTTTCTTCCAATGGTCGATGCAAGAACCGGCATAGACATGATACCCCATGTATTGTACAACTGGGGGTCAGTACTTACTCCGATAGACTTTGTTTTCAAATTGTATTCTGCCATCTCTCTCTGTTCATGCTTGCTTACCATGATTTATTGCGTCTGCGCAGTTATGATATGCTTTTATCATCCTGCTGAAAGTTTTATTCAAATTCTATTTTGCATTTTCTCTCTATATAGGTGAGGCCAACTCATGTTTGTTTTTTTATTTTGAATTTAAATTGGTATCTTACAATTTAAGCTAGTTGGTTTTCGATTGGATTAATTTTTTTGATCCACATTGGTGAAATTGTCAATTTATTGAGAGTGCTGAGAAAATATTTGTGGAGAACTTTTGCACTTCCATATTCATAAACTCTTAAACCTGAATTATGAAAAGATTTTCTACCAGCCAAATAAGCTGAGGCATATCTGCACACCTATAAGTAAATACAATGATGTTTTTCAGAGTCACATGTACAATGTGTTTTAATAGTTTCATGAAGGTAAGAGTCCATAGGTTTGGACGGGAGAAATGTAGATCATTAATTTGCTCGTGGTTATATATATGGTAATAAACTTGATAACTCAGGAAAGATATTTGTTCGAGTCGAATGACAAAAATGATTCATGCAACCTCAAGTAGCTAGGACAAGGCTGATGGGGATGGGGGTTTTGGGACGTAGGATAAATATCACAATGATAATTCTCAAACAAAACTCAATTAATTCTAATAATTGAATGTATCAAAATAATAAAGTACATCACTATTTATAATATTCTTAGACAACTTTTTTAACCTAAATTGGGCTATAATAAGATAACTACAAATTAAATAAGATAATTGCAAATAAAATAAACTAACTAAAATACAACTTCTAGTCCATCGGGCTTCAAAACCTATTATATTGTTCCAACCAACTTTTACGGGCTCGTCTTACTTCAGTTCTCATCCGCCGAGAAAAACTCGACTCCGTCGAGTTAAAAACATCTACACAAGAATTAGCACGCTAGATCACCAAGGAATTCTTTGCTAGCTTCAAATTTGGCATGTCGATAGCACAAGTAATAGTTAACTTGGAATTGCCTTTGCTAATCAAATAGATATTAACACAAGTATGTTTCGCATGACGATCCCATAGTACGCCCTAAGATAATGTGACAAACCTTAAGGGGTAGAACATCACACATAACGGTATCCTTAAGCTTGCCAACGGTAAATATAACCAAACACCTCTGGTTAACTCGCAACTTAGTATTAGTAATCCATGCAACATCATACGGCTCCGGGTGAGCCTCAACTTTTGACCCAAGTTTCTTAACTGCTTTCTTAGAGATAACATCCATACAACTCCCAGTATCAATCATAAGAGAACATACTTGTCCAGCACATTTAACTCTCGTCTGAAAAATTCGCCCACGATGGATTTTAGGATCATCTTTATGTTTTTAGCAACAAGTAAAGGTCGAAGAACACCTAAACATCCTTCCAAATGAGCATCAGTTTCCAAAACTTGGTCATCGGACTCATATTTGACATCTAACGGCTGGCAAACCTCTTCGTTTAAATCAGTTTTCCCACATTCTTTGTCAACAAGAGTAAGTTGTCTAGAGGGAGAAGAGACAACATTCATCTTCGGGGAAGGACACTCAAAAGACATGTGACCAAAAGCACGACAGTTATAACACCTAGACATAAAATTGTTACTAGCATTAGAAGAGCCTGAGGTATGATTAAGCTTGCTAGTAACTGAAGGGCTTGCTGACGATCTTTCCACTAGTCTATTTAAAACTAGTAGTTGAAGGGCTTGCTGACGATCTTTCCACTGGTCTATTTAGAATAGGCTCCACAAAAGTACGCTCACTCCGAGTTTGGACTGGTATTGGAAGCCTAGTAGAATTTCTTTTCAAATTATCCTCCACTTAGGTGGCAACTTGAACAACATCATCCAAGAGCAAAAGTTTTCCTGAAGCTACACCACCTGTAATCTCCAAATTCAATCATCGACGGTACATAGAGATTCGACGGTACATAGAGATTAAAACTTCTTTAACCCTAAGGAATTCGGATCGTGTAACCAAACTGTAGAACATTGAAATATACTCGGCTACAGATTTACTTCCTTACACCAACTTAGTTAACTGCAAATATACTTGTTGCTTATAATCCGAAGGCACAAAACGTCGCGTCAATGCAGCTTTCATATTTTCCCATCTTCTTGCAGTTGTGTATAAATTTTGTTGATGTTGATTCCACCAAATACGGCTTGTTCCTTTCAACTTTGCTTCAACAAAGAAAAGTTTCCTTTCATCGGATAATTCATATCAACGAAAAAAGTTATCCAAAGAATGCTTCGAGACTATTATCGCCATTCAAGTCTCCAACATCTAATTTCTCTCTCCTATCCACGACATTCATCTTAGGATCTGGAACATGAGAATTATCTCGTGAGTTAGGGTTATGTTGTTGTAGTCTCAGATGATTAAGATCCTTCGAAAGGATCTTCAAAAATTTTATGAGCATCTTCTTGTCCCTTATCGACGCGCTCCGTGAGTACGCCAACTTTTGTTGCATTTGTTGTAATAGAAGTTTTAACATTTGTTGCATTTGCAGTAAGTGTTGTGATTGAATCTTCAATCATTTTGAGACGCTCATCTTGTTGTAACATATAAGCATCAAACTTGGCATTGATTTCTCCGGCATTTACCATGTTTCCTTGAACGGAATATAAGGCTAAAAGAGGCGGCGACAGCAAAAGGAAACAACGATAGTGGCAGTGCTATTTCTACTTCTCCTTCTCTTTTCTTTTTTTTTTCTTTTGGTCTGTTTTAAAACAGAAAAGAATGGGCTGAGTATGGGTTTTGACAGTGTGTTTGGGACAATGATTGACCTAATTCAAGACTATTATGGGTGTTGTCTGCAACCTTACTACATGTTGTATAAAGGTTTGGCGGCCAGGGTTTGGATATATTGGGTAAGAGCGGCTAAAGGCTCGTGCAGTGGTTTAGAGTTGTGGCGTTTATGTTTTGCAGGATGGCTTAATTGGTTGAGTAGATTGATGGTGGTTATACGGCTTGGTTTTGTTTTCAAGGCAGGGATGTTGATGATGATGGGATAATGAATTTGGACAGAGGCAGGGCCGACAAAAGGTGGTTTGAGATTGGGCTCTGATACCAAAAATGTTGGGGACATGGGTTTTGGGACAAATGATAAATATCACACATATAATTCTCAAACAAAACTCAATCAATTCTAATAATTCAATGTATCAAAATAATAAAGTACATCACTATTTATAATATTCGTAACAACTTTCCTAACCTAAATTAGACTCTAATAAGATAACTACAAATTAAATAAGATAACTGCAAATAAAACAAATTAATTAAAATACAATTTCTAATTCATGGGCTTCCAAAGCCTCTTATATTGTTTCAACCAACTTTCAGGGCTCGTCCTACATCAAAGGCTTTGTGAGATGGCTTATAAGGCACTGTATATCTGGAAATGTAGCTAACAAGATTCTGAAACTGAGATAAAGCACCAGTGCATGTTCAGAAATGACTTGCTAGAACGTGAACGTGTTTGTCCATACTTTAGCAGGGAGTCAGTTTCTTGTAATTTTCCTCCTATATCAGATAACTTCATGTATATTAATAAGTCATCGATTTAATGAACACTTGCAGGGGAAAAAAATAACTGATTTTTCATCCAATTTTTTTTTTTTCATATTGTCTTCTTTTATTAACAATATCATCAATCTTGAGCATGTCACTCTTTTCTTACTGCTGCAGCTAATTGTCTTATTTGCATTCGTTAAAACCATCATAATACAAAGTATAAGTAACACAATTTGACTGCTGTTGAGATATCATTTTGTTGGAGAAGGTTAATTATCTATTTAATTGCATGGACTAAAATATGCGTTGACCTTGAGATCACCCTTCCAACTCCTGTTGGCTTTACAGGTTTTGATATGATTCCTCAGCTCAAGTGTCGGTTTAAATTCTTAATTTATGATATTTGTTTTCCTTTCTTTTGCATATTTAATAGTTACATATCAAAATAGTGACTATAGCCAAAAGACTCATGATGAAAATCTTTTGTTCTGTGCAGATCTCATTTTGCACGTCTTAACTATCATGGTTTTTACACCATGGTCTTGGAGAAAAATGATGTGTTGTTGTCAGTAGCATCTATCAGGTAGCTTATGAAGTTATGTTGTGGTTTCCTTCTCCCTCCCCCCCTCTTTAGAACCACGGCAAGTGGCCTTATGATAATCCTGTGATTACAAATATGAATCGGGGTCAAAATTTATCGGCATGTTGTCTGCATAGTAGACCTTACTATTTTCGCATGGTTCTGGAGATGTATTCCTTGATGTATTGAAGCTCTGTAAAAGCTTCTACTTCAAACTCTACCAGTGTTCTAGATCTTCTGGTCTTGGTGGCTAAACAAGGACCCTGCAAGAAAATCCTGTTTCCTGGACTTATATATTTGTTTGTATCCTCAACTGTGCCTTTTAGGTTTTCAAAATAGATTTTGCTCTACCATCTCATCTCATGCTTCAGATGCATATATGGTGTACCTGATGTATTGTTCGATATTGCCCTTGGATGTAAATTGATAGTCGGCATACTGTTAATTATGATAATTTACTTTCTTGCTATACTGCTGCTCGCTGTTATCTAGTACTCCATATTTCAAAACTAGAGAAACATTTTGACCTTTTGAAGTCAATTTACGAATTCCTAAAATTCAAAAATGGTACTCTCTCCTTCATCCCATAAATGATGTCTTAAGTACACTTTTCACACAATTTAAAAAAAACAAAAGTTGAGAGAGTAGTTTCTGTTTGAACCACAATGGACCTCACGTAAGTACACTAAAGATTCTCTCTTTTAAAAAAAAAAAAAGAAAAGAAAAAGTGATGGACCATACGTAAGTATTTTGGAGGGTAAAATAGACTTTGTATAATATAGGACAATTTTTTTTTGGCTTAATTAATCTTTCATGGGATGGAGGGAGTATAATTTTTTTGTTTCGAAAACAAGTACGATAATTAGTATTACGTTATAGTTAGTTTACAATTGTTATAGTTGTTTATATTAAAACTAAATAATTTCATACTATTCTTAATTTTAGGATTTCGCGAATTGATTTCAAAAGCTCAAAATGAATCTCTAATTTTGGAATGGAGGGAGTAATTTTTAAGTTATCCAGGATAAAGCTTTGGATTAAACACTTCATGTCATTCTCATGCAGAATCCATGGAGCAACAGTTGCAGAGATGCCCCTGATTGCAACTTGCAGTAAATATCGTCGCCAGGGAATGTGCCGCCACCTTATGAATGCCATTGAAGAGGTAATACTCTAGCTGGAGAACATAATCTTATTAGAAATAACAATATAATAAATATGTTTTACTTGACAAGGAGTTCAGACTTGTTCAATCTGAGCTGTTAATTTCTTGTTTTACTTTCTGATTCATTTTTTTTCCTTTTCTAAGATTGTCACGTGGCAATAGATTTTCTGTAACCAGAAATAATAATGAATAAAGGCTAGTAGTTTTATTTTTATTAGCTAAACAAAGCTAGTATTTACTTACATTGGTGTACAAGCACATGTAAGATATATGATAAGGGTCTGTTATTGGTGATGATGCAATAGGAGACCTGGAGATCAGAATCATCAGATATAGAGCACTGTCATAGTCAAATATTCTGGTTAAATGTGACTTTTCACCCTTTGCAAGATAAGTTTCGTTTTACAAAGAAAAAAGAAAATTAGCTTCCTACTTCTGCCTTCTTGCATTAGTGAGAGAGAAATTCTACATAACCGTGATGATATCAAACCAAAGCGCTCAATTTTAGATATATACTGTTAAGCTTCATTGGGTTGTGCCTCTTGGTGCTAGGGCTGCATTGGTGACCTTACATGTAAAATTTGGATTTTATGCCCCAAATGACCAAGTACCAACTATGTTAAGATTTTGACATGCTTAACAATGACCCATCCTTTGTGTATAGACTAGAACAAGATGCTCTTAAAATGCATTATTTCCATTTCCTGCAATTTGATCTTCTTAACTAATTTATCTTTGAGTGGTCTAAGTAACTAAATTGTGCATATGTTTGATTTTGTCCCTTTTTTTGTGCGTGGCTCTAGATGCTCAGATCGCTAAAGGTTGAGAAGCTTGTAATATCTGCCATTCCCAGTTTAGTGGAGACATGGACATCGGGCTTTGGCTTTGAAGCGTTGGAAGATGATGAGAGACGGTCTCTGAATACCATTAACTTAATGGTGTTTCCCGGAACAGTATGGCTGAAGAAGACATTGTCTAAGAATCAACGAATTGGTGAGCATTTTCTTCCCTTTTCTTTATAAAACCAGAATTCTGCTTTTTACCATCAATTTTTAAGAACTGAAGGCTAAAAATATGTTACCGGGTAAAATAGGATCTTGCCATGCATCACCTTCTGGAAGAGATAATCTAGCAGAATCAGGAGCTTTTCCCGAAGAAGGCCACATAATTGAGCCTGCACAAGAAGCCAGACCCAATGACGAAGACATCATACAAGTGGAGAAGGACGACGATGAAGATTTGGATCACCAGTTTTCGAAGCTGTCCTGTGAAGAAACAGCCGCAACTTTAGGAGTTTGTCATGTAGATGCCATGGAAGTGTATAGTGACAAACAACTTCCTTTGACTGAACAGCAGGAGGAAAGTAATTTATTGCAAAGAAATGATGAATGAAAGCAGTTGAGGAAACTTTTAGCATGCATTAGAGGAAGTGCTTAGAGGTCTAGAAAGGCAGTCAAGGTAACTGTGGTACAAAGTTAAAATCATAGAGATTTTAGTCCAGGCCTAGTTTTGTTTTTGTTTTTGTTTTTTTAATGCCCCAAAAAAGGAAAATTAGAGATTTAGTACAGAATTTTGCATGGTATACAAAATCACATTATCTGGCAACAGTGAAAACTTAAGAGGCCAAAAAAGGTTGTAACTTGTGATCTTCAAGTAAAAGAAATATGTTAAAAATAAAATGATACATTAGTGAAGAATCCAGTTGGTTATGCCATAAATTTCAGAGTTCATGGTCTCAAATTCTCAATCGGGTCTCAAATTCTCAATCGGGTATCAACAAAAATTTACTTATTTTTCCATCCAGTTGGTTATGCCATATATATATATATATATACACACACACGATAAGGATCTTAGGCTCACCTAACTAAAAGCTCATCCAAACTCACCCTCTTTAGCGACGGATCGGACGACGGTTCGTCCGTCGCTATATATACAACCGTCGTCTATATGTTGTCCGTCGCTAAAAGTTAAGACGAAGGTTGTATATATAGCGACGGATCAAACCGTTGCCCAGTTCGTCGCTAAAACAGGATGAGTTGGATGAGCTTTTAGTTGGGTGAACTTAAGATCCGGACCGTATATATATATATATAGTCCATTTCAAGGGCATACTTTTTTATTTTACATACCATGCTCACTACATTTAGCGACAGACCGAGGTACGATTCGGTCCGTCGCTATAGAACAGATAAACGGTTTATATGTTATGGCGACGGTTAGATGTGTCGCTAAAAGCCAAGACGACGGTTCTCTGATATGCCCTTGATTCTTTTCGTATATATATGGATAATGATCCATAGCATGTATTTGTTATGAATCAAAAATGAACAAATAACATCTCTACCACTCATAGCAAATATTAACGATAGGGATTAAAAAATCAAATATACTGTCCGCTAGAATAACTAGCGAAATGAATTAAAATTTTCAATGGTCGATTATGTCCCCCGTTTTTGGGGCAAATGGATCTCGTTTTTTCGATTTGGGTATTGCAAAAAAGTTAATGTTAGAGACGATTCATCAAAAGTATAATCAAATCGGAGAATTCAATATATGATGATGAAGATGAAGATGAAGATGAAGAAGGTCGGGAATTAGTGCCAGATGTTTTTATTTCTTCTACGCCACCAAAGAATGCGTTTTTATTAACACGATGCAGATCTGCTCCGTACAGATCTTCATCTTTGGCATTTTGATTTTTGGGTTGGTCTCAGGGGAACTCAGAAACAGAGGATGGAAGTGAAGCAAAGAAAAGATGTGATTTTGAAGTAAGAGAGAGAGAGAGAGATTTAGAGGGGCCAAAACGTTTGTTGGGCGAACCAAATAGTAGAAATTCAGTAGCGGAATCAAGATCTGATCAGGAAAGTGTGGACATTTTCGCAATTCCTAAGCATTTTGAAGGTTTCATCAATGGAAGAAACAATTAGGCTGATTATACTCAAAGAAACGCAACTCTGCCATTGAAAACCAGAACCAGCCAAAACAAGGGGCATAATTGAGCATTGAATATTTTAATTCAGTCCGCTAGTAATACTAGCGGACAACATGTTTGATTTTTTAATCGACACCATTGATATTTGCTATGAATGGTAGTCATGTTATTTGCCCATTTTTTATCTATAGCAAATACATGTTATGGATAATTCCCCTATATATATATATATCTAACAAAATACAAATAATTTTGAATTTTTCGCTCACTCAATAAATTATCTGGACCGTTCAAAGTTTAGAATAAATTCCACCGTCGATATAGTGCCGGAGGCACGGGACACACCTAGTATATATATATTTGGCATGGCTGCATGGGTTAGTTCACATTCAATCATTAAATATCCCTTTATAATAACAATATTTTAAAAAATTATAAAAATGTCATTTTATACATAACATAGTATACAAAACGTCATTATTTTGAGGGCTCCCTCACTTAAGAGCATTTCTCACCTTCATTTTCAACAAATGATTTAAGTTTTATTTAATCAAATTATCTTGTTTGTAGTTTTGTATGTGAGAAAAAAATAAAAAATAAATGAACACAATACTTGCCAGTGTTATAACCAATTTTTTTTTTGTCAAAGAACAGATGGAAAAATTATTTTTAATTAAAAAAATAAATTGATATTTTCCCAAAGCTCCACTCAAAGAAAAGAGATGGACAAAAAATAAGAAAAGAAGAGAGATGAACAGAAAATAACTTAAATATGATTTACTAACCTAAATTATTACCCTTTTTCCATTTCGATGATTCACCTTTCAATTTTGTCAATTAAATAAGTAAACTATTAATTTTTTTCACTTCTCTATAATTTCTCTTGACACCTAAGAAATTGCTTAGGTGGCCCTCTAAGTGAGGCCATATCATGTATTAAAAAAATAATTTCTTTACTATTTTGTTAATTTAAATTGTTTAAGCAGGGGTAAAATTGGCAAACAGTTTTTATTCCTTACTAAAGCAAAACTCGATCCTGTGCATCATTTTAACCCAGAACATTCTCTCATCTCTCTCATCTCTCTTCTCTCATCGTGTTTATTTCTTTGATTTGACCATGGTTCTGTAAATCGTTTGAGATTTGGTGGTGATGGTTGGGTGCGGTGATGGGTGGATGGGTAGAGGTGGTGGTGCATACTCGTGAAGGTGGTGGATCTAATAATATGGTGGTAGATCTAGTATGGTGGTTGATCATGGTGGTGTAATATGGCAGTGGTGATGGTTGTAGATGGTGGTAGAGTAGTAGATCTGCTGGTGTTACGTGGTGGGCGGCGGTAACCTTTTTTCTTTTCAAAATTTCTCTTTGGTGGGTGGGTGATATTACAAGAACTCAACTCTTTATGAATAAAGATTTAATTTTTTTAAAATATTATTTTAAATAATAAGGTGATAATTTAATAAATGTTATAATTATAGTTGATTTGTGCAAATTTTATAAAGTAAATAAGTTATTATAAAATGTTGGTTTTTTCGAAAAATATTCTTTTTGTCGGGGAATATTCGTATGACGGCGTAATTATTAGTGAATCCCACAACAGAATAACGGTCGGATATAGAAAGCGACATAAATAATCTTTTTATAAAAATAACGGCAAATTTTTTATCGTTAAACTGTTGAAATACTAGGTGATAAAAGTACAGTAATACGCATTGTTGCACTGTAGCATACGGTATTGCACAGTATTTTTGATTATTGATTTTTACGTAAGAAGTCACTCAGTATTTCAGTCAATAATTATCACAGTAGTTGTTGCATAGTACTTCATATTATTGATTCAAAAATTATTACAGTAATATCTGCACAATATTTTATAATATTAAATCAATAATTGTCACGACACAGTTACTCATATTATTTAATATTATTAGTTAGCATTATTGACAATGTCTAAAAAGTTCTGTCAAAAAAAGATGCTAGATTATTTAATTGCGCGCCAATAAGGAGAAATTCTTATTGAAAAATTCTCTCTTTTTTGGGAATGATATGGTTATCAATATTGTGAGTTATAATATTAATGATGAATAATTGTTGAAAGATTGTGTTAATTAAAGATAAATATAATAATTGATGAGTGAAAAATATTTGTTTAATTTGTAATATAAGTAGAGGAATTTATTGTAAGTTTGGTTTATTATTCTATGGACCTCCACATATCAATTTGTTAAACTGTCGATAAAAATTTGTCTCAATTTTATTTTATTATTATTATAATAATAATAAAACAGAATTTTTTTTATATAAAACAGAATACTTTTTATAATATATATAAAATTATTTGTTCTATTAGAATATAAATATAATATTATATATTATATATAAAGTTTTTGTTTTATTAAAATATTTTATTGCATAGTATTTGCATAGTAAAAATAAAATTTCGTCGAATTCGTTAATGAATTTTTTTCTGTTCATCCGTGATTATTTTTCTTAAATAGTGCTCTACTATTTTTCTATAAATATGTTGCTTAGTTAAGAAATAAAAATCACACCAGAATCAGAGAATTATTCTTCTATAATATTGTGCGTATTTCTTTTTAGTATAAGAATACTTTGAGTGTAGCTTATAGTGAAAGATTTTCTCAAGAATATCTCCGATATACCAGTCAGATCTAGTCTCCTACTAAGGTAATGGATATTATTTTCGTTCAATATTCGTAAAAAATATTATTCTCTTCCATACTCTATAGTATGTAAGTGATATTATTTCGTTTCATATTCTTAAATTCACACTTACTATGATAAGTATTGTTTCTATAATCCCTGAAATGATTACAAATTACTTGAGGTTTGTGCTTTATCTAATATCATTTCATTTGTATATTTGTTTGAACTTCCTTATTAAATTTTAATATTTTCATGTCGGGATACTATTCATCCAGAATACTATTCATTCGAAATACAATTCACGACAAAATTTTGTTTATTTTATTTGTCCAAATTTTCTTTGAAATATTAATCTCAAATATCATTCTTGAATTTTACTCCACAATTGGTTATCATGTTGACAATTTAAACATTCTTGAACTTAGATAAATTAAATCACAAATCTCTAATATTTATCATTAATCTCACTTGATTCATTCTTTATATCATTGTCATCATCCTCATGCTTAAATTATGGTAAAAAATTATCTTTGACCCGTAGTGCAAAGATGAACTGTTGATTGATATAATTATGACCAGAAATTGTGTATTGGTATAATCATGATCTTTGGTGTTACAGAAAAATATTTGCGGTGAAAGTTCTCTTTGGTCAGTAGTGCAAAGATGAACAGGTGTCTGACATGATCATGACCACTGGTTGATACAAACGAATATCTTTGGCCGTAGTGCATAGATAATTCGTTGATTTGAAATAATTAATGATTGACCATGGATAAAATATTGATGATGAACTTTTAAGTCATAGAAGATAGTAGACATCATGCTCTACTTGACTCTTCTAATGGATTGCTATTTTCGCTGCAGTTATTAATATAAAATTTGTTGTCTATTGTATTCTGTCAGATTTTTCACTGTTGAGAACTAAGAATAATTTGTTATTCATTATCTTAGTCATAATATTCTTTACTGAGCTAGTTGAGCTCACCATTTTTTTTCATTGTTCTATTCAGGAAATGAGAATATAGCTGCGACTAGTTATGGAATGGAGTGATAGTCCGTGATAGTCTATAGCAGTCTTCATGATAGTGTGACAATCATTGTAATAAAGGCTTAATTTGAATATGAATATTGTCGTATTATGTATGGTGCAATATTTATATTAAAACTCATAGCTTATGTATTGTCGTATTTTGTACGACAATTAATAATAATAAATATGAATTTGTATTTGAATTCTGTACCATGTATTTTTATGACTCAAAATGAATTGTGTTAACCTATTTTGGGGGCGTCACAGGGGTGGTATTGATGGTGACGATGGTAGGCGGATGGTGGTGTATGATGATGGATGGTAATAGAATTAGATAGTGTTGTTGGTGACGGATCTAATAATATGGTGGTAGATCTGGTACGGTGGTTGATCATGGTGGTGTAATATAGTAATGATGATGGTTGTAGATGGTGGTAGAGTAGTAAATCTGATTGAAATTTGTTGTTGATGTACATATCATTAATGATCGTGAAACTAAAAATGAGGCTCAGTCTCGTGGAAGCGGTTGTGGCGGCAGTGGAGGCAACGATAGATTTCGCAACGGTGGATTTCACAGCGGTGGAGGTGGCGGTGGACGCTGTGTAGGTGGGTATGGTGGAGGTGATGGTTATGGAGGTCGCAAGGAAGGTGGAGGTGGTGGCAGTGGTTATGAAGGTGGTGGCCGAAGGGAAGGCGGAGAAGGTATAGTATCAACACTGATTAAGTACAAGAAAGAAAATTAAAAATTGAAAGCAGCTTTCTTGTGGATCTTAAGATGCATACCAAATAGAAGGATCTGATCTGTGCCAATGAATGGCAGTGGCAATGGAGGAGGTCGCCGGAAAGTTACTTTCTTGTGGTTGTTAATGAATGACTCAAGGGAATTTAGCTTTTGATGTTTTTTCATTAGTTTTAATGTTTGATAGAAAGTTGTGTAACGATTTTGCCCTTTCATATATCATAAATGTTTAATTGTAACATCTCAGTTATGTCCACTCAGACAGTTATGTTAACAATTTCTGATGACGAGGCAGAACCAATTGAATAGAATTGGAAAAAATTAATATCATTTAATTGATAAAATTAAAAAATGGATCACCGAAATGGAATGTGACCAATAGTATAGGGTAATAAATCATATTTAAGCTAAACAGAAAATTGGATTACTTTTCTAACTATTTTTTTTGTAAAATAAAAAATAAAAATTAAATAATAAAGTTTTGTAATATCTTTGTTTCATGTCCAAAACTCATAAATTGTAGTACATAGTACCTGATCATGTTGCCAGATTCAGTTGATAGAATTTAGGCCTGTTCGGAAGTTACTTATTTTAAAATGACTTATAAGTTAAAATATAAGTTGACTTATAAGTAAAAGTGTTCGGCTGATCTTATAAGTCATAAATTAAGTTAAAAAAAGTTATGAAGGTGTTCGGCTGATAATGACTTATAAGTTGAAATAAAATGTAAAGATTACTAAAAATGACGTTATAAAAAGATACATTGATTCAATATTATATCGAATGTTATTATTGGTAAACAACTTATTTCAAGAGCTTATTGGTAAACAGCTTATTTAAACAGCTTATAGGTAAATAACTTATTGTTTAAATAGCTTATTGGTAACTAACTTATTATTTAAAGAGCTTATTATTGCTAAACAACTTATTATTTAAATAGTTTATTGGTAAACAACTTATTGTTGGTAAACGACTTATTATTTAAAGAGCTTATTGGTAAACAACTTATTGTTTAAACAACTTATTATTTAAACAGCTTGTTATTGCTAAATAACTTATTATTTAAATAGTTTATTAGTAAAGAACTTATTTAAACAGCTTATTGATAAACAACTTATTATTGGTAAATAACATAATATGAAGTAAACCGTGAACACTGTTTAGACCTGACAAAATTGGCCTGGGCCCGCGGGCCGGCCTGAGAGTTGAACTTGAGACATCTTGCCAAGTAAGGAAGAACTGAAACCAACTAAGCTACAACATCTTATTGTTTTAAATACATCTTCAAACATATTTCATCTGTTCCTTTTAATTTGGTTCCCTTTCATGTATAAGTTTATTCCTTTGATCTGATGGATCAAACGTACAGTTTCAACTTTAGGACCTGTACTTTCACCTATACTTCATTAATTTAATAGTCGATAAAAGTAAGTGTAATCAACTCAGAATCCAAAGCCGTAATTGATCCATGGTGTTTTTAAGTTTTTCCTATAAAAGTAGTATACTTCTTCCATTCTTACATTTTATAATAATAATCTTTTTTAACTTTACTTACATACATTAATTCATTTAGTATTATTTAACAATTATTCCTCCATGAGAAGTTAAAAATTACTAATATAAAAGATTTTTTTTTTGAGACAATGTGAGAAGTTATAAATGATATAAAAAATTAAATAATTTATTTTTCTAAAAAGTTGTAAACTACAAATAAATTGGAACAATCATTCTTATTAAATTAATTATAAATAGTTACATTTTTTTATACTCATGTTCATTCTAAAATTAAAGATATTGTATCTAATTTGTCATTATCCTGTTACTTCTTTTACAATAAAATATAGCATCACATTCACAGCACCAGGCCAGGACCATTACCAAATTCTCATATAGTACACAGTATCACGGAATATATAAAATTAAAATTAAATACGGTCAGTATATATATAATAAATGTGTTAATTTTAAAAGGGATGTAATTATTAATTAATGTACGTACGTACCTTGCACCTTGAACAAAATCTGTTGCACGGTTGCATGAAGGTGAAGAGTAATTGATGAGGGATCAGCATACTCCAACAAATCAGCAAAAGCCCTTTGTTTCATCTGATCCTTTTAATTTGGTTCCCTTTCATGTATAATTTATTCCTTTGATTTGATGGATTTGTGTGATGGCAAGACAAGATCAAGTGTAAAAAAAAAAGAAAAAAAAAGAGGCAGAAGCCTGTGGGCAGGCCAGCCCGGCCCGAGTTGATTTACGGGGTTGCAATATTTCAACTCAACAAAATACGGCCTATTTTGGCCCGGCCCAAAAATAACCCAACCCACTTTCGGTACGACCCGGCCCGGCGCATCCGTTTGCTAGGTCTAACACTGCTTATGAATGAGTAGTAAGTACCCCCAAGTGTTGTAATTTGAGTACAGTGGGTATAGGATTGTAAAATCAAATCTAACAAGTAAAACTGGAATTTAAAACAAGGCTGAAAAATCAACAGCTTAACTGCATAAGAAGAGCTTCCAGTCATATCTCTACAATCAAATTATATATATTTATTTATACTCCATATAACTACATTAAACATATCACGACAAAAACAAACCCAAGTTGGAGGGTATAGATGTTTGTTTACGTTAGACGAGACAAATGATTTTTAGGTTGGAGGGTACAGATGTAATTTGTCAAGACAGAGGAGGGGCAAAATAATCATTACATTTGGTCAAAATAACTTATTAAGAATGATTTATAAGTCATTTTATTTTAAGTTACAAATTGTTACTTATTTTTTTTGGACTTATAACTCAAAAAATAAGTCATTCCTGAACACTCAAACAGTAAAAAGCTACTTATAAGTTGGTTTGACCAGCTTATAAGTAACTCCCGAACAAGCTCTATGCACTCACCTGACAGAAAACTCGTAATGATATTAAATTTTTTTCTTAAAGAAATATTAATTCCTCTTATTAAAGATGGTAGATTTTAAAGAGATTTGGAATATCTTTTAGATTTCATACAATTATAGGATCTGTTCGGGAATGACTTGTTTTAAATGACTTAAAAGTAAAAACGTTCGGCATCAATTTGATTTGTAAATTAAAATAAGTTAGGAAGGTGTTCGACTCATAAGTTAAAATAAATATAAATATTATTAAAAAGGACATTAATAAAAAAAAGACAAAATAAAAGAGGGACAAAATAGACATTACATTTGGTCAAACTAATTTATTTTAAAATAATTTATACATTTTAAAATAAATTACAAATACTTTTTTTGTTTAACTGGAAAACTCAACTAAGTAAAAAAATAAGTTATTCGGGATGAGCTGAATCGTAGAGTAACAAATGACTTGGACAACTTATAAGTCATTCCGTACGGGCTCATTTCCTTGAACCCTCCTCCTCCTCCTCTCTCTCTCTCTCTCTCTCTCTCTCTCTCTACCTACCTCTCTCTCTCTACGTACCTCTATCTATGTAATCTTTCACATTCAAAGTCGGATTCCGCCCAACGGTTCTTTTTCCTTCAATACTCATAAACGATCAATTTAGGGTTAGTGTACATTAATCTTTCTAAACTTAATCTTTCTAATTGCGTTAAACCCAAGCCAAACGGTACAGTATTTCCTTAACCTTCTCTCTCTCTCGTCTTTCCCATTCAAAGTCGGATTCCGCACAACGGTTCTTCCTCCTTGAATACTCAGAAACGATCATCAATTTAGGGTTAGGGTACATTAATCTTTCTAAACTTTCGAGAGATCGATTAGGCATAGGGTACATTAATCTTCTACACGTTGGAGATTTTGATTAGGGCTAGGCTACATTAATCTTACTAAACAGAGTCACCGGAATACGATGTCGTCGTACGAAGAGAGGATCACCGGCGGCACAAGTAGTGATTCAGTCTCTGATGCCGATGACGCCATCTCCTCCTCTCTATCCAGGTAAGATTTACAAACCCGTCTTTTGTGCGACTTTTTTTGGTTTATGCGCACACAGTTTTATTGGCTTATGGTTGGATTATGCATTCTCTACTGATTAAGAATATATCTTATTCATTACCCATAATTTGCCCTTTTGATGCTTGAGTTTGTTGGGAATGAGAAGATAAAAAAGAATCTCCTTATTATTCGTAAAATTTTGAAGTGTGTAAGAGTGTAATGTTAGAATTGTTTTTTTAAATTATTTTTTCTTGAACCACTTTTTGTCGACATAGAAAAGTGATTCTTCCTCCTTTCAAAAGGTTAGAGAAAGATAGATAATATGGTAATGTCAATTCCCTCTCATGAAGTTCGTTACTGTTCCTGGTTTGACGTGTGAATATTACTATCCTACTTTCGTTTTCCAATAAACTAAACCACTTAGAATGGGTTAAATTTGTCTGTTTATAGGGCCTCTGTTTTTCTTTTTCTTGGTAAGTTGTGTTGTCAAAACTGTTTTGACATAGGACAATTGTCAATTTCAAATCATGAAAATTAGGCATGATGCATTTGTTTTCTAAGAAAATTAGATTTGATACAGTAGTTAGGTAGTTTTTCAGGTTGGCAGACAAGTAGTTTTGCCCATTTGATGCTTGAGTTTGCTGGGAATGAGAAGATAAAAAGAATCTCCTTGTTATTCATAAAATTTTGAAGTGTGTAAAAGTGTAATGTTAGAATTGTTTTTTAAAATAATTTTTCTTGAATCACTCTCTGTCGACATAGAAAAGTGATTCTTCCTCCTTTCAAAAGGTTAGAGAAAGATAGATAATATGGTAATGTCAATTCCTTCTCCTGAAGTTCGTTACTGTTCCTGGTTTGGCGTGTGAATATGACTATACTACTTTTGTTTTTCAATAGACTAAACCACTTAGAATGGGTTAAATTTGTTTGTTTATAGGGCCTCTGTTTTTCTTTTTCTTGGTAAGTTGTGTTGTCAAAACTGTTTTGACAGAGGACAATTATTAATTTCAAATCATGAATATTAGGCATGATGCATTTGTTTTCTAAGAAAATTAGGTTTGATACATTAGTTAGGTAGTTTTTCAGGTTGGCAGACAAGTAGTTTTCTAGTATTGTGGTCTTAGTCACCGTTGGAGTAGTTTTCTGCTTTTCCATCCTACTTCTAATTTGCATAAATTTTTGCATCACTTGTTCTGATAAATCATTATAATGGTCCTTCGTACGAATGCCTGATTTTGTTTGTTTTGTCAAACTTGTATTCATTTTATCTACTGCACATATGAGGTTGTAATACACCCTGCGTTTCACCACCATTTACAAAATTTATAAATATTAAGGTTATATTTTTTATTCCATGTTTAGACCTAAAAGAATATTAAGTTGTTAGTTGAGTAGTGGTGGCATGATAATTAATTATGATACCAACCTTGTGGATACTGTGCAATTTTATACTATTATCAATAGAAGAGGATTCTTTTTGTGGAGGAAAAAAGTTGGCAAATGAGACACTTTTTGTGTAGCTAAGGGTCTTTTTTTTATATATATTTTAAAGAAACAATTACTTATCCCCAAGTTCCAAGTGTTACATATTTGCCTATCACATTTCGGAGAAATGCATGAAGGAATGTTGTACGTTAGCTAAATTTGAATTCTAGATGTAGCTTTAAGTAAGTGGTTCTCCATAAAATTTCAAATTCCTGCATTTATATGGTAAAGATAGAAAGAAACTTGTTCTTGTAAAAAAAGAGGTAAAATAAGAACTAATAAAAGAAGTACTCAAGTCTCTTTTTTTGAAGATTTCTTGGAGATGTAGCGAGTGTAGGTGGTGAATTGAATATAATCGTTAAAGTGGTTATATGCCAAGACTATCAGATACGTGACTTTTGTCACTCGGCATATATAGAAAATTGGTAAGATGCAATTTGAGTACAATCAACTCCTGTTTGAAGTGTTTTTAGTATATTGCTTCCACTCACTAGTGCGGTAGTGCCTTAAATTAGGGTTACGAGGCTACCTTGAAAAGTGGAAAACTAATTTAATTTTGAGTCAACAAGTTATATGAACTTTTGTTTTTGTATTAGACTGTCAACTAGTCAATTTTCTATTTAAACACTTCTGAGGGCACTTCCTGTATATACCTTTATTGGGCTTTCTCACATTCTTAACAATTTCTAAATGTATCATGTACATAATAAGACTTGATGAAAGTCACAATGGATAGGGGAAAATTTCATTGTTTATTGTTGCAACTAGTCTAAAACGGTATTATTATATTCAGGTTTTCCAATGTAGTGATGATGTCCTTTGCACATATTATGAATTGAAACAAATAATGTATACACATGCTTGTCCTTTTATTGTTGCTTCTGAACTTTGATGAGGACCATGAGGGCATGCTAATTAGGATTTGGGATATAACAGTACAACAGTTTTTTCCATGACTTATGATTTGTACTCTTTTATACAGGTCTTGCTATATATGATATGATGTAGTACATTCGATCTCCGATCAATACAACATGCATGGGTCAAGCTGCATCAATGGGTTCTCTCCTCATAGCTGCCGGTGCAAAGGGTGAGTGGCGGTCTCTCACAAATGAAACAATTGTGGTTAATCAGCCTTTGAGTAGGTAGAGTGGACAGGCTAAAGATATGACCACTGATGCCAAGCATATTATTCGTGTTTGGGATACACTGTGTGCATTGTATTCAAAGCATGGCAGACAGTTTGTAGATTGGAATTCAGAAGAACATGGATCGGGATAATTTTATGACCCCAAAGAGGCAAAGGAATTTGGGTTCATGGGTGAAGTAATAGATAGCCTATGGCTCTAGTCACAGATGGTGTTCGGAATGAAGGCAAAGATAAATGCTCAAGTTAGGATATGAAGGTAAGAAATATTTCTCTCTCGCTCTCTCTTGATTTTTGATGCAATAAACTCCCTTTGTTCCAAAATATAAGATCACTTTCTATTAGTGAATTCACGAAATGCAAGTTATCTTATATTTTGGAACGGAAGTAGGACATTATGTGCCTTATTTTTTGTGCACCACATTGAAATCTGGATTTTTGATATTTTTTTCAATCCTGTATTGAATATTGTATTCCAGTAATTGTGGTGTGTTGCATTTGAGATAAATTTTGTATATGATTGTGCCTTCAATTGGTGGACCTGCTTTAGGACTCATTATAGAAAATCCTCTCTATCAAATTTTTTTTACTTCTTATATGAATAAATTTTGAACTTTTGTCTATCGAATTTCTTAAAGTTTAGTCTCTACAATTTTCACTTTTCCTTCCTCAAAAGTTTTTATCTCCTATCTCTCGAAATTTCAAACTTCTCTCTTAAAAGTTTTTACCTTAAAAGGTTTTAACTTCCTCTCTCAAATGTTTCTCTCTCCCTCCCCCCCTTTAAAGTTTTTAACTTTCACTCCCTAAAAAGTTTTGAACTTTCTCCCCGTCAAAATATTTCACTCTCCTTCAAAAGTTTTTAATTTGTGTCCCTCAAAAGTTAACTTTTTTATCCTTCAATAATTTTTAATTCCAAACTCTCAAAATTTATAATTTTCTCTTTCAAAATTCATACTTTGTATCTTCCGAAAATTTTAAATTTATGTCCCTAAATTTATCAATTTCTCTCCCTTAAAAGTTTTTCACTCTACCTCCCTTAAAAGGTTTTAACTTTCTTTCTCTCAAAAGTTTTTAGCTCTCCCTCGGAAGTTTTTAACTATCACTCCCTAAAAAGTTTTTAACTCTCTGCGTCAAATGTTTTTTACTTAAATCTCAAACTTTTTAATTTTGTCTATTTAAAAATTTATACTTTGTTTCTTCCAAAAATTTTAAAATTCTCTCCCTTAAAAGTTTGTCACTCTCCCTCAAAGTTTTTAACTTTCTCTCCCTCAAAAGTTTTTAACTTTCATTCCCTCAAAATTTTTCTCTCGTTCAAAATTTTTGACTCAAATGATTTTACTTCTTTATTCTCAAAATATTACCTTTCTCTCTTTCAAATTTTGTGCTTTGTTTGTTTCGAAAATTTTAAATTTCAGTCCCCAGGTTTTTTAATTTCTCCCCCCAAAAGTTCTCCATTTTCTCTCCCTTAAAAGTTTTAACTTTGTCTGCCTCAATTGTTTTTATCTTTCTCCCCCTCAAAATTTTTTAACTTTCACTCCCTAAAAAGTTTTTAACATTATATCCTAATTTTTTTTCACTTTCTCTCCTTAAAAAGATTTTATTTTCTTTCCAAAGTTATTAACTTTTTCTCCCTCGAAAGTTTTTAATTCTCAACTCTAAAAAGGTGTACTTTGTACGTTCTGGAATTTTTAAATCTATCTACATTAAAAGTTTTTTCTCTCTCTCTCTCTCTCTCTCTCTCTCTCGTAAAAGGTTTTAACTTTCTATCCCTCAAATGTTTTTAACTCTCTCCCTCAAAAGTTTTTAATTCCGACTCCCTAAAATGTTTTTAACTCTCTACATCAAAAGTTTTTACTTTTTACTCTTAAACTTTTTAATTCTCTCTTTCAAAATTTGTGCTTTGTATTTTTCGAAATTATGAAATTTCCGTCTCTAGATTTTTCGATTTGTCTCCCTTAAAAGTTTTTCACTCTCTCTTCTAAAGGGTTTTAACTTCCCCCTCAAATGTTTTTATCTTTCTCTCTCTAAAAAGTTTTGAACGTTTACTTCCTGATTTTTTTAAACTTTCACTTCCTAAATATTTTTAAACTTGTTTCCCCTAAAAAGTTTTTATATCTCAACACTCAAAATTTTTAACTATGTCTTGGAAAAGTTTTTACTTCATAACTCAAATTTAAAATCTTCTCTCTTTCAAAATTTATACTTTGTATCTTCCGAAATTTATAAATTTCAGTCCCTAAAATTTTCAATTTTACTCCTTTAAAAGTTTTCCACACTTTCTCCCTTAAAAGGTTTTAACTTTCTATCACTCGAAAGTTTTACTCACTTCCTCAAATTTTTTTATATTCTCTACTTCAAAAGTTTTGACATTCTCTCCCTCCAAAGTTTGAAACTTTATCTCGCTCAAAAGTTTTTACTTCGTTACTCTCAAAAATTTAAACTCTCTTTCAAAATGTATACTCTGTATCTTCCGAAAGTTTTAAATTTCAGTCCCAAAACTTTTTCAATTTCTTTTCCTTAAATGTTTTCCATTCTCTCTTCAAAGATTTTAACTTTCTCCCCCTAAAATGCTTTTATCTCTCTCTCCCTCGAAAGTTTTTAACTCTCACGCAAACTTTTTAGTTCACCAAAAAGTTTTTAACTCTCCAGCTCAAGTTTTTACTTCTCAACTCTCAAACTTTTTAATGTCTTTGTTCAAAAATATATATTTTGTATCTTCCAAAATTTTTAAATTTCAAATTTCTGTCCCTTAAAAAGTTTTTCAATTTTTCTAAGTAAAAGGTTTTAACCTTCTGAACCTCATAAGTTTTTAACTCTTTCCATTAAATTTTTTCACATTCTTTCCCTCAAAAGTTCTTGACTCTCACTCCCACAAATTTTGTAGTTTCTTTCCTTCTAAATATTTTGACTTTATCTTTCAAAATTTCTACTTGGTATCTTTTGATATATTGAAGTTTTTCTTTAGTAAAACTTTTTCACCTTCCCTCCCTTAAAAAGTATTAACTTTCTCTCTCTTGAAAGTTTTAGATATCTCTACCTCAAAAGTTTGTAACTTCTCTCTGACACAAGTTCTATACTTTTTATCTCTCAAAGTTATTCACTTTCTCTCCCTCTTGAAGATTTTAACTTTCTCCGCGGCCTCCCAAGTTTTTAACCTTCACTCACAACTTCTCTAAATTTTTTTTAAAATTCTCTTTAACAATATATACTTTGTAGCTTCCGAAATTTTTAGAATTCTCCCTTGAAAGTTTTTCACTCTCTCTCCCTTAAAAGTGTTTCTCTCCCCTAAAAGTTTTTCACTCTCTCTCCTTTGAATGGTTTTAACTTTCTCTTCTTTAAAAGATTTTAACTTGCACTTCATTAAAATTTCCACTTTTTGCCTTCAAAAGATTTTCAGTCTCTCTCAAAAGTTTCTCTCTCCCTCCAAAGTTTTTAACTTTCCCTCTGTCACAATTTCTCTAAAAACTCGGAAACTTTTAATTTTCTATCTTTCAAAATTTATACTTTGTTCTGAAAATTTTAAAATTCTCTGCCTTAAAAGTTTTTCCATTTCTTTCCCATAAAAGGTTTTAACTTTCTCTCCCTCAAAAGTTTTTAGCTTTCATTCCCTCAATTATTCATTCTCTCGTTCTAAAGTTTTTTACTTTCTCTCGCTCAAAAGTTTTTACTTATTTATTCTCAAAACTATTTACTTTCTCTCTTTTAAAATTGTTACTTTTTGTATCTTTCGAAAATTTTAAATTTCAGACCGTCAAAATTTTCAGTCTCTCTTAAAAACGTTTTTAAGTTCCGTCCCTCAAAAGTTTTTAACTTTTTCTCCCTTAAAAGTTTTTACTTCTTAACTTGCCAAAATTTATAATTTTCTTTCAAATTGTGTACTTTGTACGATCTGAAATTCTAAAATTTTGTACCTAAATTTTCAATCCATCTTCCTTAAAAGTTTTCCAATGCAAGATTATAGCTTTCTATACCTCAAATGTTTTAAACTCTCCCCCTACAAAGTTTTTAACTTCGACTACCTAAAAAGTTTTAAACTCTACCTCAAAAGTTTTTACTTCTTAACTCTCGAACTTTTTAATCTTCTCTCTCTTTCAAAATTTGTAGTTTGTATGCTCCTATTTTTTTTTAAAATTTCTGTCCCTAAAATTTTCGATTTCTTTCCCTCAAAAGTTGTTCACTCTCTCCTTGAAATGGTTTTAACTTCCTCTCTCTTAAATGTTTTTATCTTTCTCACCCTGAAAAGTTTTTAACTTTTACTTCCTAAAAGTTTTCATTTCTCAACTCTGAATTTTAAACTCTCTTTCAAAATGTATACTTTGTATCTTCCTAAAGTTTTAAATTTCAGTCCCAAAACTTTTTCAATTTCTTTTGTTTAAATGTTTTCCATTCTCTCTCCCTTCAAAGATTTTAACTTTCTCCCCCTAAAATGCTTTTATCTCTCTCTCTCTCCCTCGAATGTTTTTAACTCTCTCACGCAAACTTTTTAACTCCCCAAAAAGTATTTAACTCTCTAGCTCAAAAGTTTTTACTTTTTAACTCAAACTTTTTAATGTCTTTATTCAAAAATATATACTTTGTATCTTCCAAAATTTTTAAATTTCAAATTTATGTCCCTTAAAAAGTTTTTCAATTTATCAAAGGTTTTAACCTTCTGAACCTCATAAGTTTTTAACTCTTTCCATTAAAAATTTTCACATTCTTTCCCTCAAAAGTTCTTAACTCTCACTCCCACAAAATTTTGTAGTTTTGTTCCTTCTAAATATTTTGACTCTCTTTCAAAATTTCAACTTGGTATCTTTTGAAATATTTAAGTTTTTCTTTAGTAAAAGTTTTTCACCTTCCCTCCCTTAAAAAGTATTAACTTTCTCTCTTGAAAGTTTTAGATGTCTCTACCTCAAAAGTTTGTAACTTCTCTCTGACACAAGTTCTATACTTTTTCTCTCTCAAAGTTATTCACTCTCTCTCCTTCTTGAAGATTGTAACTTTCTCCGCCTCCCAAGTTTTTAACCTTCACTCACAATTTCTCTGAAAACTTTTTAAAATTCTCTTTAACAATATATACTTTGCAGCTTCCAAATTTTTTAGAATTATCCCTTGAAAATTTTTCACTCTCTCTCCCTTGAAGGGTTTTAACTTTCTCTTCTTTAAAAGTTTTTAACTTGCACTTCATTAAAATTTCCACTCTTTGCCTTCAAAAGATTTTCAGTCTCTCTCAAAAGATTCTCTCGCTCCAAAGTTTTTATCTTTCCCTCTGTCACAATTTCTCTAAAAACTCTGAAACTTTTAATTTTCAATCTTTCAAAATTTATACTTTGTATCTTCCGAGAATTTTAAAATTCCCTCCCTTAAAAGTTATTCCAATTCTCTCCCATAAAAGGTTTTAACTTTCTCTCTCTCAAAAGTTTTTAGCTTTCATTCCCTCAATTATTCATTCTCTCGTTCTAAAATTTGTTACTTTCTCTCGCTCAAATGTTTTTACTTATTTATTCTCAAAACTATTAACTTTCTCTGTTTTAAAATTTTTACTTTGCATCTTTCGAAAATTTTAAATTTCAGACCGTCAAAATTTTTAGTCTCTCCTAAAAAAGTTTTTAAGTTCCGTCCCTCAAAAGTTTTTAACTTTTTCTCCCTTAAAAGTTTTTACTTCTTAACTTGCCAAAATTTATAATTTTCTTTCAAATTTTGTACTTTGTACGATCCGAAATTCTAAAATTTTGTCCCTACATTTTTCAATCTATCTCCCTTAAAAGTTTTTCAGACTCTCCTGTACAAGATTATAGCTTTCTATCCCTCAAATGTTTTAAACTCTCCCCCTACAAAGTTTTTAACTTTGATTACCTAAAAAGTTTTAAACTCTACCTGAAAAGTTGTTTCTTCTTAACTCTCAAACTTTTTAATCTTCTCTCTGTTTCAAAATTTGTAGTTTGTATGCTCCTATTTTTTTTTAAAATTTGTCCCTAATTTTTTTGATTTCTTTCCCTCAAAAGTTGTTCACTCTCTCCTTGAAATGGTTTTAACTTCCTCTCCCTTAAATGTTTATCTTTCTCACCCTGAAAAGTTTTTAACTTTTACTTCCTAAAAGTTTTCATTTCTTAACTTTGAATTTTAAACTCTTTCAAAATGTATACTTTGTATCTTCCGAAAGTTTTAAATTTCAGTCCCAAAACTTTTTCAATTTCTTTTCCTTAAATGTTTTCCATTCTCTCTCCCTTCAAATATTTTAACTTTCTCCCCCTAAAATGCTTTTATCTCTCTCTCCCTCGAAAGTTTTTAACTCTCTCACGCAAACTTTTTAACTCCCCAAAAAGTTTTTAATTCTCCAGCTCAAAAGTTTTTACTTCTTAACTCAAGCTTTTTAATGTCTTTCTTCAAAAATATATACTTTGTATCTTCCAAAATTTTTAAATTTAAAATTTCTGTCCCTGAATTTTTTTTAAAATTTATCTATGTAAAAGGTTTTAACTTTCTGAACCTCATAAGTTTTTAACTCTTTCCATTAAAAATTTTCACATTCTTTTCCTCAAAAGTTCTCAACTCTGATTCCCACAAATTTTTGTAGTTTCTTTCCTTCTAAATATTTTGACTCTCTCTTTCAAAATTTCTACTTGGTATCATCTTTTGTAATATTGAAGTTTTTCTTTAGTAAAGTTTTTCACCTTCCCTCCCTTAAAAAGTATCAACTTTCTCTCTCTTGAAAGTTTTAGATGTCTCTACCTCAAAAGTTTGTAACTTCTCTCTGACACAAGTTCTATACTTTTTCTCTCTCAAAGTTATTCACTCTATCGACTTGAAGGTTTTAACTTTCTCCGCCTTCCAAGTTTTTAACCTTCACTCACAATTTCTCTAAAAACTTTTTAAAATTCTCTTTAACAATATATACTTTGTAGCTTCCGAAATTTTTAGAATTCTCCCTTGAAAGTTTCACTTTCTCTCCCTTAAAAGTGTTTCTCTCCCTTAAAAGTTTTTAACTTTCTCTTCTTTGAAAGGTTTTAACTTTCTCTTCTTTAAAAGTTTTTAACTTGCACTTCATTAAAATTTCCACTTTTTGCCTTTAAAAGATTTTCAGTCTCTCTCAAAAGATTCTCTCTCCCTCCAAAGTTTTTAACTTTCCCTCTGTCACAATTTCTCTAAAAACTCTGAAACCTTTAATTTTCTATCTTTCAAAATTTATACTTTGTATCTTCCGAAAATTTTAAAATTCCCTCGCTTATAAGTTTTTCCCTTTCTCTCCCATAAAAGGTTTTAACTGTCTATCCCTCAAAAGTTTTTTTAGCTTTCATTCCCTCAATTATTCATTCTCTCGTTCTAAAGTTTTTTACTTTCTCTCGCTCAAAAGTTTTTACTTATTTATTCTCAAAACTATTAACTTTCTCTCTTTTAAACTTTTTACTTTGTATCTTTCGAAAATTTTAAATTTCAGACCGTCAAAATTTTCGGTCTCTCCTAAAAAAGTTTTTAAGTTCCGTCCCTCAAAAGTTTTTAACTTTTTCTCCCTTAAAAGTTTTTACTTCTTAGCTTGCCAAAATTTATAAATTTCTTTCATATTGTGTACTTTTTACGATCCGAAATTCTAAAATTTTGTCCTTCAATTTTTCAATCTATCTCCCTTAAAAGTTTTCCCGACTCTCCTGTACAAGATTATAGCTTTCTATCCCTCAAATGTTTTAAACTCTCCCCCTACAAAGTTTTTAACTTGGACTACCTAAAAAGTTTTAAACTCTACCTCAAAAGTTGTTACTTCTTAACTCTCGAACTTTTTAATCTTCTCTCTCTTTCAAAATTTGTAGTTTGTATGCTCCTATTTTTTTTTAAAATTTCTGTCCCTAAATTTTTCGATTTCTTTCCCTCAAAAGTTGTTCACTCTCTCCTTGAAATAGTTTTAACTTCCTCTCCCTTAAATGTTTTTATCTTTCTCACCCTGAAAAGTTTTTAACTTTTACTTCCTAAAAGTTTTCATTTCTTAACTCTGAATTTTAAACTCTCTTTCAAAATGTATACTTTGTATCTTCCGAAAGTTTTAAATTTCAGCCCCAAAACTTTTTCAATTTCTTTTCCTTAAATGTTCTCCATTCTCTCTCCCTTCAAAGATTTTAACTTTCTCCCCCTAAAATGCTTTTATCTCTCTCTCCCTCGAAAGTTTTTTACTCTCTCGCAAACTTTTTAACTCCCCAAAAAGTTTTTAACTCTCCAGCTCAAAAGTTTTTACTTTTTAGATCAAACTTTTTAATGTCTTTATTCAAAAATATATACTTTGTATCTACCAAAATTTTTAAATTTCAAATTTCTGTCCCTTAAAAAGTTTTTCAATTTATCTAAGTAAAAGGTTTTAACCCTCTGAACCTCATAAGTTTTTAACTCTTTCCATTAAAAATTTTCACATTCTTTCCCTCAAAAGTTCTTAACTGTCACTCCCACAAAATTTTGTTGTTTCTTTCCTTCTAAATATTTTGACTGTCTCTTTCAAAATTTGTACTTGGTATCTTTTGAAATATTTAAGTTTTTTCCAGTAAAAGTTTTTCACCTTCCCTCCCTTAAAAAGTATCAACTTTCTCTCTCTTGAAAGTTTTAGATGTCTCTACCTCAAAAGTTTGTAACTTCTCTCTGACACAAGTTCTATACTTTTTCTCTCTCAAAGTTATTCACTCTCTCCTTGAAGATTTTAACTTTCTCCGCCTTCCAAGTTTTTAACCTTCACTCACAATTTCTCTATAACCTTTTTAAAATTCTCTTTAACAATATATACTTTGTAGCTTCCGAAATTTTTAGAATTCTCCCTTGAAAGTTTCACTTTCTCTCCCTTAAAAGTGTTTCTCTCCCTTAAAAGTTTTTCACTTTCTCTTCTTTAAAAGTTTTTAACTTGCACTACATTAAAATTTCCACTTTTTGCCTTCAAAAGATTTTCAGTCTCTCTCAAAAGATTCTCTCTCCCTCCAAAGTTTTTCACTTTCCCTCTTGTCACAATTTCTCTAAAAACTCTGAAACCTTTAATTTTCTATCTTTCAAAATTTATACTTTGTATCTTCCGAAAATTTTAAAATTCCCTCGCTTAAAATTTTTTCCCTTTCTCTCCCATAAAAGGTTTAACTCTCTCTCTCCCTCAAAAGTTTTTAGCTTTCATTCCCTCAATTATTCATTCTCTCGTTCTGAAGTTTTTTACTCTCTCTCGCTCAAAAGTTTTTACTTATTTATTCTTAAAACTATTAACTTTCTCTGTTCTAAAATTTTTACTTTGTATCTTTCGAAAATTTTAAATTTCAGACCGTCAAAATTTTCTGTCTCTCCTAAAAAAGTTTTTATGTTCCGTCCCTCAAAAGTTTTGAACTTTTTCTCCGTTAAAAGTTTTTACTTCTTAACTTTCCAAAATTTATAAATTTCTTTCAAATTGTGTACTTTTTAAGATCCGAAATTCTAAAATTTTGTCCTTAAATTTTTCAATCTATCTCCCTTAAAAGTTTTCCGGACTTTCCTTTACAAGATTATAGCTTTCTATCCCTCAAATGTTTTAAACTCTCCCCCTAAAAAGTTTTTAACTTTGACTACCTATAAAGTTTTAAACTCTATCTCAAAAGTTTTTACTTCTTAACTCTCGAACTTTTTAATCTTCTCTCTCTTTCAAAATTTGTAGTTTGTATGCTCCTATTTTTTTTAAAATTTCTGTCCCTAAAATTTTCGATTTCTTTCCCTCAAAAGTTGTTCACTCTCTCCTTGAAGTGGTTTTAACTTCCTCTCTCTTAAATATTTTTATCTTTCTCACCCTAAAAAGTTTTTAACTTTTACTTCCTAAAAATTTTCATTTCTTAACTCTGAATTTTAAACTCTATTTCAAAATGTATACTTTGTATCTTCCAAATGTTTTAAATTTCAGTCCCCAAACTTTTTCAATTTCTTTACCTTAAATGTTCTCCATTCTCTCTCCCTTCAAAGATTTTAACTTTCTCCCCCTAAAATGCTTTTATCTCTCTCTCCCTCGAAAGTTTTTAACTCACGCAAACTTTTTAACTCACCAAAAAGTTTTTAACTCTCCAGCTCAAAAGTTTTTACTTTTTAACTCAACCTTTTTAATGTCTTTATTCAAAAATCTATACTTCGCATCTACCAAAATTTTTAAATTTCAAATTTCTGTCCCTTAAAAAGTTTTTCAATTTATCTAAGTAAAAGGTTTTAACCTTCTGAACCTCATGTTTTTAACTCTTTCCATTAAAAATTTTCACATTCTTTCCCTCAAAAGTTCTTCACTCTCACTCCCACAAAATTTTGTAGTTTCTTTCCTTCTAAATATTTTGACTCTATCTTTCAAAATTTCTACTTGGTATCTTTTGAAATATTTAAGTTTTTCTCCAGTAAAAGTTTTTCACCTTCCCTCCCTTAAAAAGTATTAACTTTCTCTCTCTTGAAAGTTTTAGATGTCTCTACCTCAAAAGTTTGTAACTTCTCTCTGACACAAGTTCTATACTTTTTCTCTCTCAAATTTATTCACTTTCTCTCCTTGAAGATTTTAACTTTCTCCGCCTCCAATGTTTTTAACCTTCACTCACAACTTCTCTAATTTTTTTTTAAAATTCTCTTTAACAATATATACTTTGTAGCTTCCTAAATTTTTAGAATTCTCCCTTGAAAGTTTTTCACTCTCTCTCCTTTAAAAGTGTTTCTCTTCCTTAAAAGTTTTTCACTTTCTCTCCCTTGAAAGGTTTTATCTTTATCTTCTTTAAAAGTTTTTAACTTGCACTTCATTAAAATTTCCACTTTTTGTTTTCAAAAGATTTTTAGTCTGTCTCAAAAGATTCTCTCTCCCTCCAAAGTTTTTAACTTTCCCTCTGTCTTAATTTCTCTAAAAACTCTGAAACCTTTAATTTTCTATCTTTCAAAATTTATACTTTGTATCCGAAAATTTTAAAATTCCCTCGCTTAAAAGTTTTTCCCTTTCTCTCCCATAAAAGGTTTTAACTCTCTCTCCCTCAAAAGTTTTTAGCTTTCATTCCCTCAATTATTCATTCTCTCGTTCTAAAGTTTTTTACTTTCTCTCGCTCAAAAGTTTTTACTTATTTTTTCTCAAAACTATTAACTTTCTCTCTTTTAAAATTTTTACTTTGTATCTTTCGAAAATTTTAAATTTCAGACCGTCAAAATTTTTAGTCTCTCCTAAAAAAGTTTTTATGTTCCGTCCCTCAAAAGTTTTTAACTTTTTCTCCCTTAAAAGTTTTTACTTCTTAACTTGCCAAAATTTATAAATTTCTTTCAAATTGTGTACTTTTTACGATCCGAAATTCTAAAATTTTGTCCTTAAATTTTTCAATCTATCTCCCTTAAAAGTTTTCCCGACTCTCCTGTACAAGATTATAGCTTTCTATCCCTCAAATGTTTTAAACTCTCCCCCTACAAAGTTTTTAACTTCGACTACCTAAAAAGTTTTAAACTCTACCTCAAAAGTTACTTCTTAACTCTCGAACTATTTAATCTTCTCTTTCTTTCAAAATTTGTAGTTTGTATGCTCCTATTTTTTTTAAAAATTTCTGTCCCTAAATTTTTTGATTTCTTTTCCTCAAAAGTTGTTCACTCTCTCTTTGAAATGGTTTTAACTTCCTCTCCCTTAAATGTTTTTATCTTTCTCACCCTGAAAAGTTTTTAACTTTTACTTCCTAAAAGTTTTCATTTCTTAACTCTGAATTTTAAACTCTCTTTCAAAATGTATACTTTGTATCTTCCGAAAGTTTTAAATTTCAGTCCCAAAACTTTTTCAATTTCTTTTCCTTAAATGTTCTCCATTCTCTCTCCCTTCAAAGATTTGAACTTTCTCCCCCTTAAATGCTTTTATCTCTCTCTCCCTCGAAAGTTTTTAACTCTTTCACGCAAACTTTTTAACTCACCAAAATGTTTTTAACTCTCCAGCTCAAAAGTTTTTACTTTTTAACTCAAACTTTTTAATGTCTTTATTCAAAAATATATACTTTGTATCTACCAAAATTTTTAAATTTCAAATTTCTGTCCCTTAAAAAGTTTTTCATTTTATCTAAGTAAAAGGTTTTAACCTTCTGAACCTCATATGTTTTTAACTCTTTTCATTAAAAAATTTCACATTCTTTCCCTCAAAAGTTCTTCACTCTCACTCCCACAAAATTTTGTAGTTTCTTTCCATCTAAATATTTGGATCTGTCTTTCAAAATTTCTACTTGGTATCTTTTGAAATATTTATGTTTTTCTCCAGTAAAAGTTTTTCACCTTCCCTCCCTTAAAAAATATTAAGTTTCTCTCTCTTGAAAGTTTTAGATGTCTCTACCTCAAAAGTTTGTAACTTTTCTCTGACACAAGTTCTATACTTTTTCTCAAAGTTATTCACTTTCTCTCCTTCTTGAAGATTTTAACTTTCTCCGCCTCCCAAGTTTTTAACCTTCACTCACAATTTCTCTATAACCTTTTTAAAATTCTCTTTAACAATATATACTTTGTAGCTTCCGAAATTTTCAGAATTCTCTCTTGAAAGTTTTTCACTCTCTCTCCCTTAAAAGTGTTTGTCTCCCTTAAAAGTTTTACACTTTCTCTCCCTTGAAAGGTTTTAACTTTCTCTTCTTTAAAAGTTTTTAACTTGCACTTCATTAAAATTTCCACTTTTTGCCTTCAAAAGATTTTCAGGCTGTCTCAAAAGATTCTCTCTCCCTCCAAAGTTTTTAACTTTCCCTCTATCACAATTTCTTTAAAAACTCTGAAACCTTTAATTTTCTATCTTTCAAAATTAATACTTTGTATCTTCCGAAAATTTTAAAATTCCCTCGCTTAAAAGTTTTTCCCTTTCTCTCCATAAAAGGTTTTATCTCTCTCCCTCAAAAGTTTTTAGCTTTCATTCCCTCAATTATTCATTCTCTCGTTCTAAAGTTTTTTACTCTCTCGCTCAAAAGTTTTTACGTATTTATTCTCAAAACTATTAAGTTTCTCTCTTTTAAAATTTTTACTTTGTATCTTTTGAAAATTTTAAATTTCAGACCGTCAAAATTTTCAGTCTCTCCGAAAAAAGTTTTTAAGTTCCGTCCCTCAAAAGTTTTTAACTTTTTCTCCCTTAAAAGTTTTTACTTCTTAACTTGCCAAAATTTATAAATTTCTTTCAAATTGTGTACTTTTTACTATCCGAAATTCTAAAATTTTGTCCTTAAATTTTTCAATCTATCTCCCTTAAAAGTGTTCCCGACTCTCCTGTACAAGATTATTGCTTTCTATCCCTCAAATGTTTTAAACTCTCCCCCTACAAAGTTTATCACTTCGACTACCTAAAAAGTTTTAAACTCTACCTCAAAAGTTGTTACTTCTTAACTCTTGAACTTTTTAATCTTCTCTCTCTTTCAAAATTTGTAGTTTGTATGCTCCTATTTTTTTTAAAATTTCTGTCCCTTAATTTTTCGATTTATTTCCCTCAAAAGTTGTTCACTCTCGCCTTGAAATGGTTTTAACTTACTCTCCCTTAAATGTTTTTATCTTTCTCGCCCTGAAAAGTTTTTAACTTTTACTTCCTAAAAGTTTTCATTTCTTAACTCTGAATTTTAAACTCTCTTTCAAAATGTATACTTTGTATCTTCCGAAAGTTTTAAATTTCAGTCCCAAAACTTTTTCAATTTCTTTACCTTAAATGTTTTTCATTCTCTCTCCCTTCAAAGATTTTACTCTCTCACGCAAACTTTTTAACTCCCCACAAAGTTTAACTCTCCAGCTCAAAAGTTTTTACTTCTTAACTCAAACCTTTTAATGTCTTTCTTCAAAAATATATACTTTGTATCTTCCAAAATTTTTAAATTTCAAATTTCTGTCCCTTAAAAAGTTTTTCAATTTATCTAAGTAGAAGGTTTTAACCTTCTGAACCTCATAAGTTTTTAACTCTTTTAAAATTTTTACTTTGTATCGTTCGAAAATTATAAATTTTAGTCCCTCGAAACTTTCACTCTGCTACAAAAGTTTTTAAGTTCCGTCCCTCAAAAGTTTTTAACTTTTTCTCCCTTAAAAGTTTTTACTTTTTAACTTGCCAAAATTTATAATTTTATTTCAAATTGTGTACTTTGTATGTATGAAATTCTAAAATTTGTCCCTAAATTTTTCAATATGTCTCCCTTAAATGTTTTCCAGATTCTCCCGTACAAGGTTATAGCTTTCTATCTTTCAAATGTTTTAAACTCTTCCCCCTAAAAAGTTTTTACTTCGACTACCTAAAAAGTTTTAAACTTTACCTCAAAAGTTGTTACTTCTTAACTCTCGAACTTTTTAATCTTCTCTCTTTCAAAAGGTTTTAACTTCCTCTCCTCTTTTCTCTCTCTCTCAAAAGTTTTTTCACTGTAAAAAGTTTTGACCTTTCTCTTCCTGAAAAATTCACTCTCCTTTGAAAGTTATCAATTACTGTTCCTCAAAAGTTTTCAATTTTTGTCCCTAAAAAGTTATCTTCCTCGCTCTGAAAAGTTTTGAACTTTTACTTCCTAAAAGTTTTTACTTATCTGTCAAAAATTTTCACCATCCCTGTATAGTTTTTACTTAACTTAAATTTATAATTTTTTCTCATTCAAATTTTTTACTTTGTATCTTCAAAAATTTTTAAATTCCTGCCCCTAAAGTTTTTATTTCACTGCTTTTTAAGTTTTTCACTCTCTCTTAAAAGATTTTAAGTTTCTCTCCCTCAAAAGTTTTTAAGTTTCTGTCCTGCAAAATTTTTAGCTCTCTGCTTCAAGAGTTTTTGGTTAAGGGTATAAATAACTGAGTCGAGCAGAGTATTGAGTGACTCAGATTTGGTTCACAAAATTTATCAAGTGTAAAATAAGGTTTAATTAATGCTCGTTTAGCTACTGAGTCGAGCACGATCTCGAATCGAGCAGTTTATATTTTTCGAACGAATATGATCAGAGTATAAAAAGAAAATTGTAATTTGAGGAGGTTAGAGTAATTTATCGGATATTAAAATTTGCTCATATTTGAATCATTTATATTTCGAGTCGAGCTCGAATCGAACTTTTAGTCGAGTGAGTACGAATCGAATACGAGCTATTTGCTCATTTTACAGCCTTACTCTTGGTATTCTCTCTCTAAAAAGTTTTTAACTTTTTCTCACTTAAAAGTTTTTACTTTACTCTCCAAATTTTAAAGGCACTTGTTTTCAAAATTTAAATTTTGTATCTTCCGAAATTCTTAAATTTCAGCCCAAAAATTTTCATTTTCTCCCCCCTTAAAAGTTTTCCATTCTCTCTCTCGTAAAAGGTTTTAACTTGCTCTCCCTCAAACGTGTTTTCTCTCTATCCCTCAAAAGTGTTTAACTTCGACTCCCTAACAAGTTTTGAACTTTCTCTTCCTCAAAAAATTTCACTCTCCTTAAAAAGTTTTTAATTTCTGTCCCTCAAAAGTTAACTTTTTCTCCCTTAAAAGTTTTTACTTCAACTCTCAAAAATTATAATTTTCTCGCTTTCAAAATTTATACTTTGTATCTTACGAAAATTTTGAATTTCTGTCACTTAAATTTATCAATTTATCTCTCTTGAAAGTTTTCCACTTTCTCTTCCTTAAAATGTTTTTAACTTTGTCTCCCTCAAAAGTTTTTAACTTTAATTTCCGAAAAACTTTTTAACTCTCTACCTCAAATGTTTTAACTTCTTAACTCTCAAACTATTTAATTTTCTCTCTTTAAAAATTTATACTTTGTTTCTTTATGAAATTTTTAAATTTCAAATTTCTGTCCCCTAAAAAGTTACTCAATTTATCTCCCTAAAAGATTTTAATTTCTTTTGGTTCAGATGTTTTTCTCGTTCTCTTCTTCAAATGTTTTTTAACTTTCACTCCCTAAAAAGTTTTTAACTTTCTCTCCTTCAAAAGTTTTTATTTTCTATCCATTGTTGTCAACTTTTTCTCCGTTTAAAGTTTTTAATTCTTAACTCTCAAAATTTACAAGTTTCCCCTTTTCAAAATTTGTACTTTTGGATGTTCTTAAGTTTTTTAAATTTTTGTCCCTAAATTTGTAAATCTATCTCACTTAAAAGTTTTCCATTCTCTCCCGTAAAAGGTTTTGACTTTCTATCGCTCAAATGTTTTAACTATCTCCCTCAAATGTTTTTAACTTTGGCTCCCTAAAAAGTTTTTAACTGTCTAGATCAAAAGTTTTTACTTCATAACTCTTGAACTTTTTAATTTTCTCTCATTCGAAAATTTTAATTTGTATGTTCTGAAATTTTAAAATTTCTGTCCCCCTAAATTTTTCGATTTCTGTCCCTTTACAAGTTTTTCAATCTCTCTGTTAAAAGTTTTTTATCTCTCTCTGAAAGGTTTTGAACTTTCACTCCTTAATTTTTTTTTAATCTTTTCTCCGTATATTATTTTAAACTTCTCTTCGTCAAAAGTTTTTATTTCTTAACTCGCAAAACTTTTTCTGCTTCAAATGTTTTTGACATTCTCTCCCTGAAAAGTTTTTACTCTCTTTCAAAATTTATACTTTGTATCTTTCGAAAGTTTTAAACTTCAAGTCCCACAATTTTTCAATTTCTTTCCCTTAAAAATGTTTCATTCTCTCTCCCTTAAAAGGTTTTATTTACTCTCCCTCAAATGTTTTTATCTTTCTCGCCCTGAAAAGTTTATTACTTTTACTTAAAAGTGTTTTTAAAATTCTCACTTAAATGTTTTTCACTTTCTCTCCCTTGAAATGTTTTAACTCTCTCCCTCAGAAGTTTTTAATTCCATCAAAAAATTCACTCATTCAAAAAATTTGACCGTCTCTCCCTTAAAAAGTTCTAAACTTTCTCTCGCTCAAAATTTTTAACTCTCAAAATTTTTAACTCTTTCAAAATTTGTACTTTGTATCTTTCAAAAATTTTAATTTTGTCGCTCAAAAGTTGTTAACTGTTTCTCCCTCAAAAGTTTTTGCTTCTCAACTCTAAATTTATAATTTTCTCTCTTTCAAAATTGTTACCGTGTATGTTTTTAAATTTTTTAATTTCTATCCCTAATTTTTTCAACCTATCTCCCTTAAAAGTTTTTTGTCTCTCGTGTAAATGGTTTTAACTTTCTATCCATCAAATGTTTTTAACTCTCCCTCAAAATTTTTAACTCCCTAAAAAGCTTTTAACTTTACCTCAAGACGTAGTACTTTTTAACTCTCGAACTTTATATTTTATCTTTCAAAATTTGTACTTTGTATGTTTCGAAAATTTTCAATTTCTATCCCTTAAATGATTTAACTTCCTCTCTCCCTCAAATGTTTGTCTCTCCCTGAAAAGTTTTGAACTTTCTCTTCCTAGTAGTTTTTAACTTACAATCGCTAAATATTTTTCAATTTCTTTCCCTCAAAAGTTTTTACTTCTTAAATCTCAAAAATTTTCACTCTCGCTGAAAAGTTTTTACTTATGAAGTCAAATTTATAATTTTCTCTCTTTCAAAATTTATACTTTGTATCTTCCTAAATTTTTAATTTTTTGTCCATATATATTTTCATTTTACTCCATTAAACTTTTTCCACTCTCTCCCTTAAAAGTTTTTAACTTTCACACTCTTAAAACTTTTAACTTTCTTTGCTACAAAAGTTTTTGAAATTCTCTCCCTCAATTTTTTTTTCCTTTTTTTCGCTCAAAAGTTTTTACTTCTTACTCTCAAAATTTTAAACTCTCTCCTTTGAAAACTTATACTTGGTATCTTTCGAAGTTTTTAAATTTCAGTTCCAAAATTTTTCAATTTATACTCCTTAAAAGTTTCCATTCTCTCTCCCTAAAAGGTTTTAACTTCCTTTCCCTTTCCCTCAAAATTTTTCACTCTCTCTACTTCAAAAGTTTTTAATTTCGGTCCCTCAAAAGTTGTTTACTTTTTCTCCTCAAAAGTTTTTAACTATTTGTCCCTCAAAATTTATAATTTTCTCGCTTTCAAAATTTATACTTTGTATTTTTTGAAAATTTTAAACTTTTGTCCCTAAAATTTATCAATTTCTCTCCCTTGAAAGTTCTCCACTCCCGTCCCTTAAAATGTTTATAACTTTATCTCCCTCAAAAGTTTTTTAACTCTACCTTTAAAGTGTTTACTATTTAGTTCTCAACTCTCCAAAATTTTTATTTCTCTCTCTAAAAATTTAGTTTGTATCTTTTGAAAATTTTAAATTTAAAGTTTCTCTCCCTTAAAAAGTTTTTCAATTTCTCCCTAAAAGATTTTAACTTTCTCTACCTCAAAAGTTTTTAAGTTCCTCTCCGTTAAATTTTGTGACTTTCGCCAAAAGTTTTCAACTTGCACTCCCTCAAAATATTTTTCTTTTTTTCCTTCAAAAGTTTTTGACTCTCTTTCAAAATTTTACTTAGTATCTTCCGAAATTATAAAATTTCTCTCCCCTAAAAGTTTTTCAATTTCTCCATTAAAAGTTGACTTTCTCTATCTCAAAAGTTTTTAAGTTCCTCTCCATTAAAATTTTTCACTAACCCTCAAAAGTTTTTAACTTTCACTCCTTCAAAAATTTTCACTTTCTTTCCTTCAAAAGTTTTTGACTTTCTCTCCCAACTTTGTCTTTCTTTCAAAATTTTACTTGGAATCTTCCGAAATTTTCAAATTTATGTGCCTTAAAAGTTTCACTTTCTCTCCCTTAAAAATATTAGCTTTCTCTTCCTTGAAAGGTTTTAGCTTTCTCTCCCTCAATTGTTTGTAACTCTCTCTCCCTCAAAAGTTTTTTACATTCTCTCCATCCAAAATTTTAAACTCTCCCTTACAATTTATTTAAAAACTCTTAAACTTTTTAATATTCTCTCTTTCAAAATTTATATTTTGTAGCTTCCAAAATTTTAAATTTCTCCCTAAAAGTTTTTCACTTTCGCTCCCTTAAAAGATTTTCATTTTCAATCCCTTAAAAGGTCTCAACTTTCTTTCTTTCAAAAGTTTTTAACTTTTACTCCCTCAAAAATTTTCACTATCCTTCGAAAGTTTTTAATTTGTCTCCCTCAAAAGTTAACTAGGGTTAAGTTCCTCTCTCTCAAAAGTTTTTTACGTTAACTCGCTCAAAAAATTTACATTCTCTCCTTCAAAACTTCTACAATTTTTGACTCTCTCTCACAAAAGATTCCAACATTTTGTAGACGTTTTTACTTGTTTGCTCTCAAAATTTTTAATTTTCTCTCTTTCAAAATTTATACATCTTTTGGAATTTTTAAATTTAAGTTCCAAAATTTCTCAATTTCTCTCCGTTATAATTCTACTCTCTGCCGTAAACGGTTTCAACTTCCTCTCCCTCAAATGCTTTTATTTTTCTCTCCCTCAAAATTTTTTACTTTAACTCAAAAAAAGTTTTTAACTTTTCTCCCTCAATATTTTTCACTTGCTCCCGCAAAAGTTTGTTATATTTGTCCCTCAAAAGTTAACTTTTGCTTCCCCAAAAGTGTTAAATTTATATTTTTCTCTCTTTCAAAATATTTACTTCATATTTTCCGAAAATTTTAAATTTTAGTTTCTAGATTTTTCAATTTCTCCCCTTTAAAAGTTTTTCACTCTCTCCCTTGAAAGGTTTTACTTTCTATCCCTCAAAAGTTTTTAACTATCTCCCCCAAAAGTTTTTAACTTTCACTCCCTAAAGGGTTATTAACTCTCTACCTCAAAAGTTTTAAATTTTTAAGTCGCAAACGCAACTATTTTAATCTTCTCTCTTTCCAAATTTATAATTTGCATCTTCTGAATTTTTTAAATTTCAAATTCTCCCCCTTAAAAGTTTTTCACTTTATCTCCCTTAAGAAGGTTTTTATTTTCTCTACCTCAAAAGATTTTTAACTCTCTCCCTCGAAAAGTTTTAACTTTCTCCCTCTCAAAAGTTTTCATTCTTATGTCTCGAAACTTTTTAATTTTCTCTTTCAAAATTTATACTTTGTATATTCCGAAAATTTTAAATTTCTCTCTCCTAAAAGTTTTTCAATTTCTCTCCCTTAAAAAGTTTTAACTTTCTTTCCCTTAAAAGTTTTTAACTTTTTATTCCTCAGCAGTTTTAACTTTCTCCTCAAAATTTTCAGTTCCTCTCTCTCCCTCGGAAGTTTACTCTCTCACTTAAAAGTTTTAACTTCTTACCTATCAATTTTTTTAATTTTCTCTCTTTCAAACTTTATACTTTGTATTTTCCTAGTTTTTTAAATTTCTCTCCTTTAAAAGTTTTCACTCTCTCCTTAAAAGTTTTTAACTTTCTCTCCCTCAAAAGTTTATAACTTTCTCTCCTTCAAAAGTTTTTAACTTTCTTTCCCTCAAAAGTTTTTCGTTCTTAACTCTCAATTTTTTTAATTTTCTCTCTTTCAAAATTTATACTTTTTATGTCTGAAACTTTTAAATGTGTATCTCCATTAAAAGTTTTCACCTGTCTCCCTTAAAAGGTTTTAATTTTATGTCACTCAAAATTTTTAGCTATCCCTTAAAAAAATCCACTTTTTCTCCCTCAATAGTTTTTATTTCCCAACTCTCAAATATTTTAACACTTTCGAAAGTAATACTTTGTATCTTACGAGCTTTTAAAATTCTGCTTGTAAAATTTTAAATATCGCTCCCTTAAATGCTTTTCGCTTTTTCTTTGTTAAATTTTTTTTGGATCTTCTGAAAATTTAACATTTTCAATTTCTCTCCATCAAAATGTTTTAACTCTCTCCTTCAAAATTTTTCAGTCTCCCTCAAAAGTTTTACTTACGAACTCTAAATTTTTTTGACACTTTCTCAAAATTTATACTTTGTATCTCTCGAAAATTTAAAATTTCAGTCCCTAAAATTTTCACTCTCTTCCTTAAATGTTTTTCATTTTCTCTTAAAAGTTTTTCACTTCTCGCATATAAGTTTTTAACTTTCTCCGCCTTAAAAGTTTTTAATTTCTCGCCCTACAAAGTTTTTATTTCGTATCTCTCTAAATTTTTAATTTTTTTCTTTCAAAAGTTTTTTCCGTTTTTATCTATCTAAATTTTTCACTTTCACTTAGTGGCGCACAAAAGGCCCATGGCCTTGATCCGGCCTGAGCCCGACTTGGTCAAAGACTGGCCCGGACAGGTCTGGCCCGGTTTGAAGGCTTAGAAAAGGCCGCTGTTTCAAAGGAAAAATCCTGCCTGGACTGGCCTGGCTAAAAGCCCCGCTTGAACCGGCCTGTTGCCTCGATCCAACCTGGGTCTATCCTGGTCCAAAACCTTAAGCCTGGCCTGTTCACTAGTCAAGCCCAATTAACTATTTTATAAGCCTCAAGTATTGGGTCCTTATTTTTATTACTTTGGAAGACATTTTATAAGGAAACTTTCTTTAGACTTAGATATTCTGAACGATGTGGGACTTAGGGGCTGTTTGATTAGCACTGAATGGCTGACCGATTACACCATTCAGTGTGTTTGTTTTGAAAAGAAAATCGTCTGAATGACTGAATTGGTCAGCTAATCAGACAATTTGGGCTGAATGGTTGAGTGTCATTTTTTTGACTGAATGGGCTGCTGAATGAAGTTTTTTTTTTTTTACAATATTAACTATTATATCAAGTAATATTAAATAAATTTACAACAATTTTGAATTTTTTCAGAGGGGTAAAATAATAATAAAAAATTCATTCAGATATTTCAGATGTCAATTATCAAATAACTTTTTTTATTCAGATTCAGCTCATTCAAATTCAGATTCAGATTCATTCAGTTTTTATCAAACACCCTCTTAGTCACTTAGGTCTGATTCCAACTATCACTAAATGAATTCTTGAAAGTTACATCTTTGTCCAAGAGGTATGCAGAGCTAGCAATTATAACAACCACCTGCAAATAGGTAATCACCTCTTATAAATTCTTATTCGAAAAAACCCGAATTTGCTTGCTTCGTATTCAATTCTCACCAAACTCAGATGCTCCCTTGTGCAACTCCATGATTAGAGCTTACACAAGAGGGTGTTTTGATTCATGAGGAGATTGTTGGTAAAAGGTTAGAATCTGATGTCTTTATTGGTACTGGTCTTATTGATATGTACTGTAAAATGGGTGACGTGATTCGTGCGTGGGAAGTGTTTGAGAAAATGCCTAACAAGGATGTTGTGGCTTGTGGAATGCTATGATTGTCGGGTTTTCTCAATGTTCGGATCCTCGTGAGGCGTTGGGATGTTTCAAGAGTATTATGGTTTGTTGGAGCCTAATTCGGTGAGCTTATTGAATTTATTCCCGACAGTTTGTAAGTTATTAGATATTAAGGCATGCAAGTCTATTCATGGGTATGTGTAGGAGGGACTTTTCAAGCTTATGGGTTTTGCAGTGGGGAGTTATTTGAACTCTCCTGGCTATTATTCTCTCTTCCCCATCTCTGCTCAGCCCTGTTCTTCTCAATTTGAATTCTTGTTTTTTCTCATAGCAATATTATTGGATTGGCCGTCATTAGAAAAATTCTACCAGTTTATAGTTTTCAACTCAGTTGAAGTTATTGCATTAGCATTGTTACTCACCTCTAGTATGTCTTATTTAATAGGGCTAAATACACTTCCATCCCTCAAAGTATGACCCCAAGCCTAACTAAGAGTAGAGTGGAACTGAAAGCTATCTCTATATAAGCAATTTTTCATTATGAGCTCTCTTCTCCTTCTCCTTCTCTTCCGAATCATTCTCATTTCTTATTCTATGAACCCGCAAAAGAAGAGTCCAAAATTAGGAACTAACAAGATCATCCCATTTCCTTGTTTTACCCGACTCCTGAGCTTTAGTTCCACTTGGCCTTCCCCGATTGAAATGAAAACCTTCAGACGGATTAGGATCTTAGACTATCGGTGACCTGCCTAGGAATGGACACTTTGAGCGGAACTTTCTCAATCAACTTCATTACCAAATGCAAAAGAGAAGAGCAAAGATTCCCGACCCAGAGCATGTTATTGACTCAACCACAAATCTGTTAAATGAAGGTAGCTTGCTTACTCTCAGCCACTAGTTAGAAGAAAATCCCTTGACTTCGCTTATCCCTTATGCAGTAAAGAAAGCAAGTGAGGTGGGCTAAGATTCCATTCGAGCTAACGTAACAGGATTCGATGTTGCACCATCTTCAACTCTTCTCGGGATCCGGAGTTTTTCGATAAAAGGTCCCATCTTTCAATATCATGATTGGGTCGACCATGCCAGATCATGAGTGAAATATCATGATCTGGTCGACCAGGCCAGATCATGAGTGAATAGAAAATAGAAAATGTACATAGTTGTTCCAGCCGAAATACTTGGAATAATTCTACCACTTCTACTAGGAGTCGCCTTTTTAGTGCTAGCTGAACGTAAAGTAATGGCTTTTGTGCAACGTCGAAAGGGTCCTGATGTAGTGGGATCATTTGGATTGTTACAACCTCTAGCAAATGGTTTGAAATTGATTCTAAAAGAACCTATTTCACCAAGTAGTGCTAATTTCTCCCTTTTTAGAATAGCTCCAGTGGCTACATTTATGTTAAGTCTGGTCGCTCGGGCCTTGTACCTTTTGATTATGGTATGGTATTGTCAGATCCGAACATAGGGCTACTTTATTTGTTTGCCATATCTTCGCTAGGTGTTTATGGAATTATTATAGCAGGTCGGTCTAGTAATTAGGGGGCGGCCGTTCGGTCGCCTATGATACTAGGACCAATAGGTCAAAAATGGGTTTGTGCCGCAGGTGTTGAACAATCTACTCTACACAGGTGTGGGCTTACAGGGCTAGGGCTCATAAACCCTTTCTTTCATTCATCAATAGGGCTTTGGTCGGTCACTTTTCTGGGCCGGGATCGATAAGTGGAAGTCATAAAAAAGGGATCTTTCTCTTCTCACCTCAGTTCAAGAGGAAGGGTAGCTTGTCAAGCTGGCCTATAATATAATAATAATAGAAAGATATAAATACAAAGATTCGCTGTCTTTTAACCGGCTGTTCTTCTTTGTCAACGCTACTAAGGACCTATAGGTTTGCCTACTTGACTTATGAAAGATAATGAGAACGGGTTATTCAAAAAGGAAAAAGAGCTACTTATCCCTACATTAGTAGAAGTAAGCGGCTGAGTTAGCCTACCCTACTTAATGTATTGTATAGTAGGCGAGCGAGTTAGCGAAGACGCTTAGGCTAATAGAAAAGAGAGCGTCGGTGCGTAGCCTTCATTCTACTACGCTACGAAAAGGTTACGAAGTAACTTAGCTCGACGTTAGGAGAGTCAAGGGGGAACGCCAGACCTACATAGAAGAACCGATGTTCGCTGACTTTCGAAGGTCTAACCTTTTGCTCCCCTACTGAAAAGGGGCAAAGCCGTTTTGCACCACCGATAGACTACTTAAGATTCAATTCAAAAGGCCCTACTTAGTTTCGCAAGCCTTTATCATTTTCAGTCAACTAAGTAGGGCCCGAGGCGCCCCCTGCAAATCCGTAAATCTGAGGAGCATGCCGCAACAAAAGGATGGTCCCCTATGCATTTCATTCTTTCCAGAAGGGAAAAAAAGTACCCCCCCCCCATCATAGTGAACCTCGCCTTGTGATCGGGATGAGGTGTCTCCCAGCCAGGGGGCGGATCGAATCGGAGTTTCCTTAGGTAGCCACCGACCTACAATTATATCCTTAAACTTCCGTGCTTGGTGGAGAAGAATACGCTCGCTTGCTATCTTGTTCTCTGTCGCGAACTGGGATCGCTCGCCAGCTAGGTCAGATTGGAGCAACATTGTATGAGAACATATTACCCATATTCGGGAACAGGGGACGGAACGACCTCTCGATCTACTTACTGCAGCCCAGTAAGAAAAACGTTGTCTAGGCGTTCCCTGTTGCTCCGATCTCCCCTACGCCTAGGACGTTGTCTGGGCCCAAGAGCCATAGTTAGTTGTTGTTTCCATTTTTTCTCGTTGTTGATACCGGCAAGACCCAACCAAATGATATCTGCTGGTTGGTAGTGAGAGGACTCTTAGTACCTACATACCCAAAAGGGGGCGCTGGTTCAAAAACAATCATTTTTTTCCTTGCTCTCCCTTAGCAGCGGGAAAGGAGTCTATCTATCTGCCTAGCTTTGGTAGATTTCCCCCAACGCAATCCACAGAAATTCCACGAACCCCTTGGTGGATAAGTCCGACGACTCAGCAGCAGTGCGGAATTTAGTTTATCGTCTGATGGATCTGATCCATAGTTAGGGGGCAATACATACCAAAAGGTTCGAAGAAGGAACGCACATAAGAGTATATGGTTCCCACCCTTCTGTATAACCTATTCACATTAGTGAAGTGGCTGGATGCAAAAGGGAAGCACGCGTTTGTGAGACCTTAGTCGGGATGCATAGGGGAGTTCACCTACGAGCACGGAAGAGCGTGGTACCGCTGCCCCTCTCTAAGTAAAGGTCAGATTGTTAGCCCTATTGATGACTCTCCATCTAAAAGATCAAAGGGACGCCTCGCAAAGACTACTCAGAACAGGTTTCGTGCTCAAGACGAGACTCTTCATCTAAGTCAATAGATGGGGCAGATGGTTTATCTCTTTACGATTCGTCTGGCTCTAGACCATCTTTTCCGACCCCTGAGCCCTCTAAGCCTGTCTTGACCTAGGGGCATCTCAATCCAAGTCGGGAATGCAAGGAAAGTCGCATTGATGGAACGGGGGATCGTACCTTCAGCGAAGAAATAAGTGACCAGCTGGAAGAGATCTTATTTTATGAAATTCCAACAAGATTTCTAAAAAGAACTCAGAAAGCTTGATGGCTTTAAGGCCCTTTTTTGGGGTTAGTGCGCGTCGACATGCTCAAAATTACCTTTTGAACTTCTGGAGGACTCGTAAGCATCTTATTATCTTCCTCTGTGACCAGAGAGGGGATGGTCTCAAGGATCTCATCTTCAAGCACCGAACCTTGAGAAGAAAGTAATGTATGAAAGAAATTGAGAGCTTCCTGCCCAAGTTCTGAATTTGGTTCAAGGTGCTTATTCTCTGTCTTTCTTTGGCAGTAAGATGGGAGAATGTAGTATTCCCCCTCTTGGAGCCATTGCACTCTTTCTTTTTGCTTCTAGAATCTTTTTTCGGAAAGCAGAAGTTTTTCAAGGTTTTTATTTGCCTAATCTAACTCCATTTTCTTATCAGCAGACCCACTATGTTCAAGAGCAAATTGGCCTTCTTCGTTTTCGGCATTTCTATATTTTGAACCAGTTCACCAATTCAGTGCTTGATTTGTCACGTCAATCTTCCTGGAGAAGGCTTTAAAAGGATTTCCCGAGCATGGTTGTGATCAAGCAAAAAATTGTGAAAATCTTCATGCCGAATCCACATTCTTTGGAAGCGAAAGACCCCAGGCCTGCGAGTATTAGAATCTGCTAAGGAGATTACTAGAGGAGAGTGATCAATGGTCAACTCTGGTGGAGGCAAAACGACTTTTATATAGATGCGGGCAGTCCCCATTCAAAAGGATTCTATCTAGTCTGGCCCAGATACAATGTTGACCAGTTTTATTAATGCTTCAAGTAAATTTGTTGTCATTGAAAGCCCCATCGAATAATCCACACGAGCAAATCATATCTTGAAAGCTCATTACTTCAATAAAGGCATTGAAGTCAGGAGGCCGACCCCCAAGTTTTTTCCGATGGATCCACAATTACATTAAAGCCCCCCTACTAGCCACGGGGAGTTAATGCAAGTCGATAGGTCCTTCAATCATCGAGTACACTATCGACTTCCCACACTTCTAATAACAACATCACCGATCTTCGGCGCTCATGGGAGGCCTACGATGCGTGGGATCAACATCCAGTGGTTTTTTCAAACATGTTTTTGATGCATGGAGGGGATATAATACTTGCCTTTATACTTACCTCTTATCTTAAAGGAGAGTGCTCGCTTTTTGAATCTTCAGTAGGGGCGAAGAAATCAATCATTTCTAAGTTGCAATCGAAAAAATGCTTAGTCATTGAGTCTTGACTCCCCTGCATCTTGTTCATTTTCTTTCTTGATGCTCGTGTCAGGGGAGGTTAATAATAACAAAAGAAAAACGGAAAGCCGGACAAATGGCTTGTCCTCAGCATCAAAAAAGAAAAGAAAAAAACACAGAAAAATGACCCTGCTTCTACTGCCGAGTCTATTCCTGTCCTTCGAATGAGTTGAAAGGCCCTTGCCTTATCACAAGGCTTGTGTGTTGTGCCTTCTAGCAACTAAACACTCGGACAAAAAAACTGAAGAACGTAGAAAGAGAAAAACCAAACCTTACATCTAATTTCAAGAAGCAAAGATCAAGACAATCCTACTTACAGAGATAAGACTCGTAATGGAAAGACCCATCTCCACAAGCCTAAACTCGTGTGGATGTCTCCCCAACCTTGGAGGAGGCCCACGTGTGATCCACAAGACCATCCCATCTCAAGGTTGGGAACAAGACGGATATGCCAATGGCGTCTATCAGAGAGTGGTTTCCTGGTTTGGTTAGTTTGAGGAGTTCTGGCGTTAAGAGAAATGACAGTATCTTGATCCTCTATCCCGGACCATTCCATCCACCTAGTATCATTCTTCATCTCCGACGGCTAGGACAATCCTCTACTCGGCAGCTAGTTACTGATCTGATGAATCTGAGCTTGCTTTTTGAATACAGTCAAAGTGGGACCTCCCTTGTTCTCGCATTCCTTGCCTTGGCCCGGCCTTTAAAGGCTCGTCATCATTAGCTCATTAGCTTTCTTTCTGATAGCTTTCTCCCCGGTTAGGAAATTCGATGAGTCATCGTAAGGGCTTCTTTCTTTTACTTCAAGCCCACACTCCTTCAAATACTGATCGGAAAATTGCGTAGATTGAGATGCAGCTCTTTGGTCTCCACTTGGGTCAGCAGTTGAACTCGTTGCCGAAGACCTTGAAGCTGCTCTTGCTGACTTCCTTCCCGTGGGACTTTCCCTCGTCAACTGGGAAAATGGGCTCTGATCCTCTTTCTATTCTATAGCTGTCTATTGAATAGAGGTCGGTGCCAGTGGAAGAATGGAATCAAGAATCCATTGAGCTGCTCCTTCTGCTTGTCGTTCGAGTGCTGGAAAAAAACATATAGCCGCTGCTTCCATAAAAGCTCATCTGATTCCTGAATCTGGTTCGCTCCTCTCCCTCAGGTCTAGCGGGCGAACTTCTGGGATGTCGTTGGCAAAGGGGGAAGTTCTTTTCACCCGAACAGACTGAACTCAAGACTTCATTTAGGTCGATTGAAGGTTCAGCAGGTTAGAAAGAATCCGTTCCATGGCGGTTTTCTTCAACTAGTGCCCGTTCCGTTGCGCGTCGTGTTCCGCTTGAAGAAGCTTAACAAGGGCATGACAGGGGCTTGCCGAAAAAATGGCTGCTGTGGGAACTCCGGCCAAGTAGGTTAGTGAATGTCTTCCCTGATCCGTTGCTGAACCTACTGCTATTGGTTTGGTTCACTTCGCGCCTGAACCTGTCGATGAAGAAGTGGCTTTGAGCCCTTGGTATGTCTTTGGCATTGGCAAAGGATAAGGATTTTAGAATAGATCTAGCTCCTTCCTCGGTTGAGCCTTTTCGTCTCTCTCTCGGTCGGTGGTTGGGCTACTTGAAGCTTCTTCTGCTGAAACTGCTAATGAATCTGTTTGGGACGCTTAGGCCTCTCCTTCTCCTGAAATGAAATCGGTCAGAACTTCAAATTGCATATCTAAGGTAGTTTAGACCTCCGACATGATAGACTCTTCCCCCGTGAAGAAAGGGAGTGCTTGATCTGGGAGATCCTCCATAAAGGGAGCCTTAGAAGACAAACTTGAACTAAAGCCATTTGCTATGGAGTCTCGGTCTTTTGCTCTTCTTGTGATTTTGAACCTGAGCAAGCTTTCATGAGTTGAGATCCTTCTATCTTAGGATGCCTTAGACCTGGGGCAAATCCCTAATTAAGTCGATATGAAAGCCTCTCATCTCTTAAAGAGGGACTGAAGCCATCACCCTTTTTGGATACGTATCCCCTGTAGCTATGTAAGAAAGAGAGAGTTAACAAGCAATGAATGGATAAGTGGAATCACCCCTCTCACTCTATAATTTCAACGAGCGTAAGCTCGTGCCAAAGGGGTAGGTAGAAAGTGCTAGATGGTCTTACTAGTTGTTCCAATGTCCCACTTATAATCATAACAGGCATATGCGATCGCTCTCTTCTTTTCTTTAAGGAGATCCGTCTATAGGACCCCATGCTCTATTCTAGCTTCTAGTGGACAAACTGCTACTCAATCTGGATTGCTGACTGGATCCTGTCTCTACAAGAGAAGATATAATTCTCTCTTTGGCCGAATGGGTCGGGATTCCCATCTTAGAAGAAAGATGTTGAGAAAGCAAATTGAAGAAGGTCTCACAGTAGTCGGGCTTAGCCGATCAGGAGCGCGGGGGTAGACAGACCATCTAAAAAGAGATGCAATTTACTTTAGTGAAGAATCAGCCTCTCTTTTGAATTCATGAGAATCCTAATTATAACTGTGGTGCCCTCTGGCAGTAGATTCCATCTCTCCTCTTCTTGATCTGGCATGAAAACTTGGTAATCCTACGTTTGAGAAGAGCACTCTTGGAGGATATAATATAGATGCTTCTTGGTATTAGTAATAGGTATAGCCAGTACGATAGGCTATAGGTGGTCGAAGTTTTGGGGCTTTGATTGACTAAAAGTAAAATCCTGAATTGAATCACTTGACTTGATCTCGCGCAATCAATTTCTCTCATTTCCGTATCAATTGTATCGATGCATCCTTGATGGGCTAGGTTAAGTTCAGTGCTCTTTTTATGAAGCACGAAGTTGACTACCTGCTCTCGACTTACTTGGAAATCAGGTTGGTAATAGACCCATCGAAGTAGAGTAGCAAGAGAGATAGGCAAAAGGGGAGGGGAAGTCTTTGAATATGTTGGCTTGAGGATCGCATCTATGTTCCCCGGATCTGATCTTCTAACTTCAAAGATTCCTTACTAGCTTGAATTAAGATAAAATAAAGGGAACTGAGCATCAGTCACTTGGGACCTTCCTTGCCAACACGTCTTTTCATGAAAAGCGAAAAAAGAAAGAGTGAAACTAGGAGCTAAAAGCAGGTGTGCTCCTATTATAAGATAATATGATACCAGGGGTTGTTGGCAAGAGAGCACAAGCATACTCCCCAATCAACTGCCTCGACCAAATTCCATCCCCTTTCAGGGAGTTTCTTGATCGAGTTGAGCGCTCAGGTACGCCTAAATACTTACATAAGGAAAGTTATTAATGCTTGCTTAAGGCACTGCTAACAAAGACACTACCTCTAGCTCAAAGCTCTCCGTAAGGATTTTGCCAACACTTACTCTTACTCCTCCTTTAGGGGGAACTAAGATGAGACGGGATAACGTGCAAATACTTAGCACTACTCGAACTACTAACGGGTCCTTCCCACCTCTTATTATCTTTCTATATTGAGGAGGGATGAACCGAGGGATGCCAGAACGGGTGAGAGATACGTATATCTTTTCCGTCGGTCGCTGACTCCGGTAATACAGGGTCTTCACTCCCAAATGTCACCCAGTGATCCCTTTAAGGAAAGAATATACTACTGAGCTGACCTAGCTGATAAGACGAGAAATAACTCACCACAACAATACAGTCCAAAGGCAAGGAATGCTATATAGACATTTTAAAACCAGTCCTCGACTCGAACTCTCTTATAGACGACTCTTTATCGGGTCGTTTATAAGTATTCGGTCTTGAGGTAAACATCGGCTTAAAGTAAAACCCGAGTTTTAATGGGATCTTACGATAAGCAGGGGCATATCGATTCAAAAATTCAGACGCATGTACCATAAGGTACCTGCAATTCTGAATGGTTGAAACCGCTAGCTCAAAGCTCTCCGTAAGGATTTTGCCAACACTTACTCTTACTCCTCCTTTAGGGGGAACTAAGATGAGACGGGATAACGTGCAAATAGTTAGCACTACCTGAACTACTAACGGGTCCTTCCCACCTCTTATTATCTTTCTATATTGAGAAGGGATGAACCGAGGGATGCCAGAACGGGTGAGAGATACGTATATCTTTTTCGTCGGTCGCTGACTCCGGTCTCCGCCGACGTACCACATAAGCAGGAAAGAAACCTGCTTAAGATACTGCCCGACAAAGAGAGGACCAAAACGTCTGTAAAGATGTATAATCTCTCTACTCATTGAATATACCGCAAGGCAATGGCCCGTAGTCAACTTTCCAAAGACGGTCAACAGAACCTTTGTGAAAAGTCCCATTAACCGTCGGACACCTTCCCTCCTTTATATTATAGTATCGTTACGACGTTCCGATCCTATAATATATAGTATCGTTACTACGTTCCGGTATATGATATTGGTATCGTTGCTACGTTCCGATCCTTTCTATTATAGTCTCGTTACTCCGTACCTCTCTAATCCACCTCCGGCATAGGAATGGAGCTAGAATCTGTGATTTCACCCGTTGGAAGGGAAGTGACTCCAGGGTTGGAGTCACGAACGCTATCACAGGCTATTGCTCTGGTCTCTGGCAAGGTCCCATGTATTCTGCAAATGGAAGCTAGCTCTTCCCCCTGCAAAGCAAGAAGTGAAGCTTTGGATCAAGGATTGGCCCAGCCCTTTTCTCTCAATCCAATCTCGGATTTACAAAGCCAGAAGAGAGACAGGAGGATCACTCCCTTTAGCATGTCTTCTTCATTCAATCAAAATGAATAGGTGAAATCCAGAAAGATCTTATGCCTCGTTTCATGATCTCCCTCTCACCTTTTCCAATACAAGTCCAAGTATTCCATCAAAGAATGTTCCTGTGCCGAGAACTGGAGAAGATTAGGGAAGAGGTGTGGTGGAGACATAGACTGAAGCAGGAGCTGGTTTGGTCGCTAAGTCCCTTGTTGATCCCACTGCAGCAGATAAGGGGGGACGGATATAAGAAGCAGAGGAAAAAACCAATCACTAACCTACTAAAAAACATCAGTACAAGACGGTAGTCATTGATGGAAGTAAGTTGGATAGCGGGCCTTTCCTTACAGGATAGGAGGCCAATACTGCTTCGGTCGTTGCGGGCGGGCTTACGAATTCCTTTGTTAACCTGAATTGGCCATTGTCTTTTCGGATTCCCATACCCAGGTGGGAAAGAACTTACTTCTACTAGAGCTACCCTCATAAGACATACCCACTTCTCCTTATAAAGCACACCAACTCTATGAAGAATTCCTGGCCTTGTTACAACAATACGCTTAGCTTAAAATACCCGATTAATGCTGAATTGGGCCAAAGACTAAACCAAACGTTTGCGCCCTACGATTGCGCCCTACGATTGCGCCCTACGATTGCTACTGTGATGCTTACTATTGCATAAGAGAGAGCTCTTTCTTTAGTATTTAGTATGAGATATCCTCCCCAGTCTATTGTTCGTGCTTCCTTCATTCGCTTGGGACGGGACTCGCTAGCGACCGCTCTATCGAGTTTGAACCGCCGGAACCAAAGAAAGGATTGTGGCAAGCAACAGAAAAAAAAAGTTAGTGTTAGGGTGCAGCGTGAAGAAGATCCCCTCGAATGTTTCTTGAGTTGATGTCACTGGGACATCTACTGCTTGGATCCTGATCTTACTAAGTCCGGGGTGGAGCATTAAGGCTTTATCTTCATATTGTTCTTTTCTTGTTACAGGGATCCGTCCAATCCCAATCAAAGCTTGAAGGATGCCCATATATAAACTCCTTACAGGGTGAAGTCCCAACCAAGCCAAGAGGCCGAACAAAGGCATCCTAAAAACACAAACCTGTGCCAAAAGAAAGGCATTTCTGGTGGGAAAGCTCAAACTCGTGTAGCAAAGGCTCGGCTAGAGATCAGGTGCTATAAGACCGTAAGACGAGATAGCATCTCTTTATCCCCCAAGGCATACCACAAAAGAGAATCCCAGCCAGTGCTCTCAAATCGATAGGCTTATCAAAAAAAGTAGGAGAGGTGTGGTGGAGACATAGACTGAAGCAGGAGCTGGTTTGGTCGCTAAGTCCCTTGTTGATCCCACTGCAGCAGATAAGGGGGGACGGATATAAGAAGCAGAGGAAAAAACCAATCACTAACCTACTAAAAAACATCAGTACAAGACGGTAGTCATTGATGGAAGTAAGTTGGATAGCGGGCCTTTCCTTACAGGATAGGAGGCCAATACTGCTTCGGTCGTTGCGGGCGGGCTTACGAATTCCTTTGTTAACCTGAATTGGCCATTGTCTTTTCGGATTCCCATACCCAGGTGGGAAAGAACTTACTTCTACTAGAGCTACCCTCATAAGACATACCCACTTCTCCTTATAAAGCACACCAACTCTATGAAGAATTCCTGGCCTTGTTACAACAATACGCTTAGCTTAAAATACCCGATTAATGCTGAATTGGGCCAAAGACTAAACCAAACGTTTGCGCCCTACGATTGCTACTGTGATGCTTACTATTGCATAAGAGAGAGCTCTTTCTTTAGTATTTAGTATGAGATATCCTCCCCAGTCTATTGTTCGTGCTTCCTTCATTCGCTTGGGACGGGACTCGCTAGCGACCGCTCTATCGAGTTTGAACCGCCGGAACCAAAGAAAGGATTGTGGCAAGCAACAGAAAAAAAAGTTAGTGTTAGGGTGCAGCGTGAAGAAGATCCCCTCGAATGTTTCTTGAGTTGATGTCACTGGGACATCTACTGCTTGGATCCTGATCTTACTAAGTCCGGGGTGGAGCATTAAGGCTTTATCTTCATATTGTTCTTTTCTTGTTACAGGGATCCGTCCAATCCCAATCAAAGCTTGAAGGATGCCCATATATAAACTCCTTACAGGGTGAAGTCCCAACCAAGCCAAGAGGCCGAACAAAGGCATCCTAAAAACACAAACCTGTGCCAAAAGAAAGGCATTTCTGGTGGGAAAGCTCAAACTCGTGTAGCAAAGGCTCGGCTAGAGATCAGGTGCTATAAGACCGTAAGACGAGATAGCATCTCTTTATCCCCCAAGGCATACCACAAAAGAGAATCCCAGCCAGTGCTCTCAAATCGATAGGCTTATCAAAAAAAGTAGGAGATTGATTGGCGAACGGGTTTCATTGAATAGCAAAAGGCAACTCTATCCAAGCAAAGTTCAAGGCTGCCAGGAGCAAGAAAAGAAGGGGATGCAAACGGGAATTACGGTGAGAGTAACATCATACATATTGTCATTCCAAATAGGGCATTGAGGATGGAAAGGCTACACATTGTACGTGTCAAAAGAAAAGATAGTAAAGTAAAGGCCGTTACCCAACTCAGTCTCAGTTCAACCCCGGACAAGAATCTAATAAAGGGGTCAATAAAGGATGAAACAAGGGCGATAGCCAGCCCACTTTCCCGTTTGAAGATTATGCTAAGGAAAAGGTCTTCGAAAAGACCTTTCTCCTCCAAGGACTTCCTAACGCTTCCCTTTATTTTTTAAGGGTTAAAAAACAATAAAGTATCGCTCAAGGAAAAACAGACAGCTCAGCTACATCACCTCTTGCTTTGTCGCTACAGTTGGGATTACTGAGAACAAGAATGCTATAGAAACTAAAAGGAAAACTAAGCAACTTTTTTCTCCAGTACTATAGTCGGGTTCCGGGCACTAGCTCAGCAACAACAAGGTGCGGCAGGTAACTCCCGAAAAGAACAACCTTTGTGTTAGGCGAGGGTTTATCACTGTAAACTAGCCAACTGGGATTGGATCTTTGAACTGCTACGCTCCATCACCTCTTGCCTTGCGTGACCGGTTCTTCGAAGGCAAAGACCTTTCTTCTACTCATTGTTCTCGAAAGGTAATCGAGGAAGGCCTGTTGATCCTGAGCTTTCTTTGGTCAGTTCATCATCAAAGGATGAAATCCTGAATCTGGAATAAGCTTCTATGACCAAGTTGCGAGATCGAGACTGAGCTGCTTCAGAGACCAGAGGGAAAGAAAGTCGTTACACTTGGAGGACCTCTCGAGAATCGTAATGTTAAATCCTTTTCTAAAGCTCCAGAGGTTTAGTCATAAACTCTTTATCTTGACTTAGGATCGAGAAGCTTCCATTGCAGGAATAGGTAAGCTACTCGTTAATTGCTCCTCCAGTCTAGCAGAGGGGCCTCACACAGAACGATTGGAGAACTCATTGGTCCCATCCTGATCCTACTTCTAGATCTTTCAACTTGGTCCTAAAATAGCATTCTTTTGGACCCTAACGCGTGATTGTACTCCCCTTTGGTTTTAGTTCGCTTTTTGGCATCGCTACGCCCCTTCGGTTCCCTGGATCTTGAATCTAAGCAAGGTCCGAACCTCCGAACCTGATTCCTAGGCGAGCATCCCTTATAGAGATAGCAACCGACCTACTTATAACCTAGCTGTTACTTTACCTCGGGACCTTAACAAGGAAAGTCCAGAATATCATTAGTAAGAGTGATTGCTATTGAATCAGCTTCTCGAGTATGCAAGGCCTTTTAGTCGTAACCGACAGAGAAGTAATTTAAAAAGTCTTTCTATAATCCCACCCGTATTGAGATAGATTTTTGTATTGAAAAGTTATCTTCTTATTGCCTAATAGTGTGTGACACTTTTTTTTTATTTCTATCGAGTGAAAGAACCCAACCCCCAGGTTGTGAAGCAACTAAGTTCATGGAGTACGCCCCCCCGATCAGATCATTCGCTTGTTGTTGAGCTTTCTTCCACAGGCCTCGCTTGCATGCCTTGTGGCAAACTAGACTGAAGTTGAAAAAAGCGTTTTTCCTTCTTCAAAGAGACTCTTGAAAAGCCCTTAAAGAGGCCTAAGTCATCGACCGATAAGGATTTTTTTCCTCACCTCTTCCGTAAAGGCAGGTAAGGTAGCATAGGTGTCCATCCACTCTATCCGATTATCCGTTGAAATACCATCTGAGGAGACTACCAACAACAGCAGGCGGGGTTTAATGGTTTTGAACCCCAGGTATGTAGCTCGCTTCTTAACTCGTTTCGGCGTGCCTACGCTGCCAAATGTGGAAAAACTCCCAATGTTGTCAACTCTGATGGATCTCCAGCATCCGCCAGCTCCTGCACAAATCTCTTCTGCCACCGTTGGATACATGTGTTTTCTAACATGGCTTCCTGATCAGAGCGAGGGAAAGGCGCTACTGCCCAGTGCTTTTTGCATTCTTTCAGCCCCTGTTAAGATAAGAGGATTGTAGCGAGCGTAGCCCTATTAATAAGCGTTAGTGAGCGCAACGTTTCACTCCCTTTTTAAGGGCTAGGTCCTCAGATCCGTAGATTATAGAGGTGTTTACTCTTACCATTTGTGGGAATCCCGCTATTAGTTATTAGTTGGTATCCCCCGAAGCAGGTATTTGGCAGGTGAGGGCAACCAGGCAACCCTCAGTTACTAGCTGTGGATAGGAATAGGATCAGGGTACAAAGATGATGGAAGGTCCTTCTTCCACCTCTGGATCCTGACAAAAGCCCTTGCCGTTTGACAGCATAGTGCAATTGCCAAAGGACATTGATTCCGTTATGATCTTCTGTTCAGAGTTTCAAAATTTTTGATGAGGTTTCATTAATCGTTATTGACCTTTTTTCTCCCAGATTCCTATCGTTCAAGGAATATCTTGGGAGCCAACCTGGAAGATAGTGCCTAATGTAAGGAACCCTAAGGATGCGTTGTATCCTAAGTCTCATTCGAAACCGATTAAGTCAGCTTTCTTAGCTCTAACTTATGAGCTTGCTGCTTGTGGATCAATGCTGAGATTAGACCATGCACAGGAAGCCTTCTTTTCGTCGACAGTGCTGTGGAGGGAGAGTGCACGTTTTGCCCTTGACTTGACTAACACTGAGACGGCCAATAAAGATCTTGATTGCTTTGAGCGTTGGGTAGGTCCAAAACTGCCCACGTTTGAACAGTTTGAATATCAGGGCGAGTAAGTTGGGTATGGTGATTAAGGGAGCGAGAAAGAGACGAATCTTTGCCATTGGAAAAAAAATGAAGCAAAGACTCTTATATCCTTACCATAAGTAGTTGATGAGTGTTTTAGCTCGGATCCCTATGGATGGGACATTTGATCAAGTTGCTCCCTTAGATCGGCTGACTGGTTTTAAGGAAGGGTTTAGCTTTGACCTTAAGAGTGCCACTGATAGATGGCCGCTCCCGGTTCTAAATTCTCTAATGGCGCTGCCCCGCGGAGGCGATTTTATGTTCTAGGAAATGTGCTGTATAGTAGATCCTTCGACAAAACCAACCTTAGATGTGACGACATGGCTCAACAAACCATTCATTAAACTCATGAAAGAGCATGCGGTGGTCACATTAATGGACATGCTCTAGCTAAGAAAACTTCTTAGGTTAGGGTACTATTGGCTGGCTTACTATAAGGAAGGGGAGAAGGACAGCGTAGAGTGCGTAGGTGTAAGGAGTGTCAGACACGTGGGGATTTCATCCATGCCCCTTCAACGTCTTGCCCAAGTGAAAGAAAGACAAGGGACCCAACCCAAGTTTAAGAGGAGAGCAGCGAGTTAGCGAAGGAAGGGAAGCTCCCATCTCCTTCTAAGGAGGGGGCTACTTTAGGAATCCTACACCTTTCGAAAGGACTTTACACGTAAGGGAGTGGAAGCTCTATGGCCTAAGCTAACTAGTAAGAAAGCTTTAAAGATTTCAATGTTAGAACTGTTAATGAGAAGGGCTACTCGATGAAGAAAGAACAAGACTGGTGCGAATCAATAAAAAAAGGTTCTTCGTTCGACATGCTTGTGTTAAGCATATGGCTCCATGTTTCATTGCTTTGGTACAAAGACTGACTCGACTATAAACTTTAGGTTGAAGCGAGAGGAATGGATCTGGGACGGAAGGACTCGAACCTCCGAATAGCGAGACCAAAACCCGCTGCCTTACCACTTGGCCACGCCCCATCTTAGCCTTATGCCATTAGCCAAAGAACTAACTAACGTGCCCTTATCAGTCGAGCACTCTAAAATACCAAATATGCCGGGGATCTCTATCTAACAGAACTCAGAGCTAAAGCATTTCATTCTGCTAAGTATAGTATCACGATACCAATAAAGTCTAATACACTATCCTTATCACTTGCAGTTGCTTCTTGCCTTCAGGTATAACCAACGGCCTAGCCCATGTCCCGTAGACAGGCGGTTACTCTCTAATGCCACGGATCTATATTCGTAAGACTGATGCCCTCTATTTTGATAGAGTGAGAAACTTTCAAGCTTTGGTCAACCTCTAGTTGAATATTACTGACTCAATTTTTCAGTGGAGCCAACTCTAAAGCCAAAAGTGAAGTGATGCACCAGCTCCTACTCTCCAACCAAATAAAGAACCTCAGCAGCTAGTTTGAGCTACTGATACCGGACCGATCTCTCTCTGGGATCTAAACCAGAATCAGGGAAGACGTAATTAAAATATGCACCTGAAATTAAATCACATTGGTGTATAAAGAGCCGAAAGTTCGAAAAGGAACCTTGATTTCAGAAAACAGGGCAGGGATTCTATAACATTCGAGATCTACCTTTCTTATCGAGAAGGGGTATTCTATTAGAAAGGTAGCACACAAGCATCCCAATTTAATAGATTTGAGTTCAAGTGGCACAGGACCTCCAGCCATGAGTTCTCTCACACTAATGATTCAGCAGGGGAACGGTGTAGTAGACTCTCGGTCAGACCTAATATACGTATAATCAGTTAAATAACCCGGAAAGCCATCAGGACCTGGAATTAAAAGAAAGGAATATTGGAAAGTCGGGTCTATAGCCGCCCCTTTCTCCTACGGGCGTGCTTTCGACAAAGAAAGGTTCTGTCATCGTCACTGGTACTTACTGCGATCGGCCTCTAGTTTCCATCGAGTTGCATGTGAAAATAAAGGCACTAATACACAACGTGACTACTGGGGAAAGGGCTTTTTCTTGGATTTATGTTTATTCGCTCTGCTCGCAGAGCGGCCTTGGGGATCGGCAATTGGTAACTCAAACAAGCGAGTGAAGTGCTTCAGGGTATCCATTGATCATTAAGGCATAATGATCTGACCTAGTCGACCCAGCAATCACACAACTGCTGCAATCAAAGGGCTGCTATTAATTAGTCTAATGCGCAACGGCTTTTAGCGTTGGCGCTCGGCCTTTATTGGGGTAAGGAAATAGTTGACATTTGCTTCTGGAAGGAAAGCGAACACAACCTGCGAAATGACCTTACTTATGCTTAAAGAAAGAACCTCCGGAAAGCCTAGCTCTTAACTGAGAGAGCCCTAGTCCCCGTCGACTATCGTCTCCACTCCCCTTGCTTGGGAGCCTATGGAATTATTTCGTCCAAGTCCCATCCCTGACACTATACAAGCCATGCTGAAATCAAAGGCATTTAACGCGGGCTTGTAGAGGCGATTGAGGTGCAGCAGGTAGTGGTCCCGAAAGTGTCCGATGAAGTTAACCTCAACGAGGGTCTTTAAGCTTCTTACGCGGCCGCTGCATTAGCAGGGAAGCCATAGTTCCCGGCTGCTAGTGCGGCTTCAAGTGTGCCAAGCGCCTTATTCTCATTCTGGATGACCAGAATGTGAGTGTCCATCGCAATGGTTACGTGCAACTTCGAGTTAACGCTTCAGAAGAAATGGCGGGATCGGTTGTTCAACCCCTTATGGGGATGGACAGCCGGAACAACGGAATGGTCAACCTACATCCGCGACAACTTTCAGAGTATTTTGGACTCGTACAAAAGGACGTAGAAAGCAGAGGCGATCCAATTAAGGACCGAGTCGAATTCCTAGCTAGCGTTAGGCGAGCGTGGAGTGCCAGTACTTCTGGTATCAATCACCTCGATCGAAAGCCTCTATCTATAGACGTCCTTACCAGCTGCTTTCCCCCGGTCCACAACTAATTCATACACCGGGCCAGCCGCGCTAATGTGATACATTTAGTCCTTTGCTTTGTATTACGCGGTGTGTCATTCAAGGATGGATCCCTATGCTATTTCCTTTGCATAAGTGGTAGTTGGCTCCCACATAAGGAGGTCTTTTTGGGTCGGCATTCGAATGAAAGTAGGGGCCCATCTGAGTACAGAAATGAATGATTCTTTCCCTTTGTAGTGGTCGATCCTAAAGGCAAGAGCAGTTCTAGGTGGTCCAGTGGATTAAGCCATTGATCATGGGTCAACGACGGAACGAAGAAGTCAAGTATTGCAAGCAACCTAAGCCCGGTAACCCCGCCACTAAAGGGGTAATCAAGCCAAGCCCGTGTAAGAAGCTTTTCTTCTCTCTCCTGCCTGGGCCTATCTTATTTGTGGAATAACTATACTATACTATACTTGAGGAATGTTCCGAAACGACGAATGGATACCATACATATATAGAACGTGCTCTCCAACAGCCCTTCGACCAATACTTTGACTTCATTATAAAAGCGTATACGCGCTAATTCGAATAATACGCGACAGACACGCGTGGGACGAACGAGCGGACCGTTGGAACGGTAACACCCAACCAACTGCGCATTCTTCTTATTTATCTTAATTTATACGTATATATTAGGTCATGATTTATGGAGGGAGAAATCCTAACTTTTATGGCTGGGTAAAGGCTCTTTTCTTTTAGAAAAATAAAATCCCACGGGGTAGTGAATTCACTATTCTAAAGTCGTTCCTACTGGCTGTATGTTCTGGCACCGGGTGTAGTCCAGATCCTCTCATAGCTTAGGGTAAGTCATAATAGCAGAAGGTTTCTCCGGGGTAGTTGACACCTTCGTTAATAGTCTATCCGATTCTCCGCTAGACAAGAATCGAAATTCGGAGTCGACATGTACCGGTCAATATAGTAGACCAGTACGCTAGTACAGTAAATCTAGTTGACACGTACGGTCGATCTACCTGATAAGATGAATATTGAGGAAGAAGGAAATTGCTTAGAAGGGAAATCTAACGTATTTACACAAAGACCCATAAAAAAAAAAACAATTGCAAATGGCTATGTCATGCCCTGAGGCACGATCCGCATGGATAATAAATAGTTTAGACAGTAAGATTCCTGAAAACAAAAAAATGGAGTTATTGCGTTTTTGGACAGAATTTTACATCAAATATGAGGAGCAACATAAGGACAAGACAATCTCAATAAGTAATGAAGTGGATGCTGTAGCGGATGCTGTAGTGGATGGTAAAAAGAATGCAGATTCCTGGATTATGAAAGATGATAGTGAAGATTCCTGGATTATGAAAGATGATAGTGCAGATTATTCGTGGTTTAATAAATCAGATAGTGAAGATTCATCCATTAATCAAGATGGTAGTGAGGAAGAAAGTACAAAGACTCAAGAAGAAGATAGAACTCAGAGTCAAGATCCCAACAATGATAGTATAAATAAAGACATAAATACAAAAAAAGCATCGGTCAATACTAAAAGACGACGTATTACTAAATCAGAACAGTATAAGCAAGAAGTCTTCGATCTTTTGTATGATGCTAAAAAGAGGTTCCCATTATCAGAAGATGAATTCCTAAACCTCCAACTAAAGATTGAAAACTATACCGCGATGTTCGATGAGAAATCTTTATTTAAGACCGTCCCCAACCTAATCCAAATCTTAATAAAGGGTGATAAGGAGAATGCGAAGGATTATCTAAAGCGCGAATTACATGGAACGGATGGTATAGAATTGGTGCTTTCAGAGTTCGGTCAATATACTATTGAAGCCTTAATAGTTCATGTACTAGGAATTCTTTTTACCAATACAGAATCAAACTCAATGATTCGTGTTGCTGTTTTGGTGGAACAACTAGAGTCTAGTGTCCGGAGACAGGCATTCTATTTCAAATCACGCCGGTGTAAAAAACCTTCCTCTATAGCCCCAGAAGGTGACTTTAATATTTCTTCTGTTTCGGATAGTCCTAAATCTAAAAGAAAAGAAAAGAAGTATCCCATCGGTTCTTCCTTAGTGGAATTCATGGAGGACCGGGGTTTGATCGGTATATGTAAAGATGCGATCGGCCCTGTTCAAGCGATGAAGAAGGGTGACAGTTATTATATTCCAATGAATCACTACGCTGTCTGCAACTTTGATATCTCATTACTACCTATCAAACTAAACCTGCCTATGGTATGCAAACCACTAGATTGGAGGATAGCCAGCCCTCATGGTCAACCCCCTAGAACCATGGCCGATATCTCATGAGGTTACTTAAGTACACCCTCAGGGGAAATGTATGATCGTTACCGCCTGTTAAGTTCCTGTGACCTTAATAATTTTAATATTAATTTTGGGAGATGGAAGTGAGAATAAATACGAGGTCCCTGTGTGATGTAATGAACCATGCTGCAGAGTCAGCCCTTTCATAATCAACAGTGATTGGTTGAACTGTATTAAAGAAAATGAGGAGTTATTCAGTGGAAAACGGGTATCTCATGCCAAGATTTCTTGCCTCAATGAACCTCCAAGAGGCATCAACCTTACTTAGAGAATCTTACATGAAGGATGAGGTTATTAAAACCTGGGTATATTTATAGCGATTTGATAACGATTTTATCTAAAAACATACAGCGTTCTCGTTATGAGAGATTGATTATCAATCTGGCTAATGCCTACGATGGTTATCAATTTTATTTGCTAGCTTTTCTCGACTTCCGAGGTAGAATCTACCGCTGTGGGGTCTTGCATTTCCACGAGCGTGATCTAGCAAGAAGCATGATCGTCTTTGCGGATTGCCCTTTTAGTGACAAACCTGGTGAAAATCTTGTAACAAGATATCTGGAATCAATTGGCTTCCATTACAAGTCTTTCATCTCTGACGGTGAAGCATGCTATTGGTCTCATAAATACCTAATGGAGTGTATTGATAATAATAGTGATATTCAGGTTAATATTAATAAACTGCTTGAGGATGGTCGGGATGCAAAACGCCCCTTTCAGTTCCTCGCGCATCTAATAGGACATCTATTATCCAAAAACCCCTCGAGCTACCTGTCTAGCCTCCCTATTACGCAAGACGCCTCTGCTAGTGCATATCAGATCATGAGTTACTTTTTGTTGGATAATACCATGGCTAAGAGAACGAATCTCATCCCATCAGATGATGATAAAATCCTATATGTTTATTTATTCTTGCTCGAAGAGCTCAAGGATTTCAAGAGAACTGAATTAGAGAATAAGAATCTATCAATGATTGTTTGCGAGCACCTCACTCGTAAGCTAGTCAAAAGTATCTGTATGCCACTTATAAATGGTAAAACTTTAATGAGCACAGCCGGCGATCTAAGAGACCAGCTCTCTCACTACGTAACTTATAGTGAATGTTTTGAAGTTGCCAAAGTCTGCTTTAAGTTCTGGAGGATTCAATATCCTGGCATGGAATGCCTGATCCGGTTGATTCGGCATATTGGCTGGATAACGTCAGCTAGGGATTGCCCTGTTTTCTATAAAATCTCTTTCTATACCACGGTACAGGATTATATGAAAATTGAGGCGATAAAGATACCGATATATGATCCACTTCATAAGAAGAGGCGTCGGGTTACACTAAGAGTTTCTTCTTCTAAGAGAGATCGTAGGAAGACAGAAATCTCTACCTTCGTCAACTTCATCCATCAGAAAGATGCCCTAATTGCTATGAATGTTGTAATATTTATGCTTGAGATGAATGTGCCAATATACACAGTACACGACAACTTTATAACAACTCCTCAATATTGCCATTTAATACTTCAAATGCATAGCCATATCATTTGTGAAATAGGCCCACCACTTTCAACCATCAACAAGTTCATCTATATGAATGTTATGAAACCTTTCCTCAAAAAGAATGAATATGATATCTTTGATTTTACCAATGGTGTAATCCCACTAGATATACTGAAAGATATCTTATATAAAAATGTACCAGAGAACATAAGCAAGAGGATGAGGGAAACTTGGGGAGAAAGGATCACGGGAATACTGGATTCTTACAAGAGCTATACTCGTTTTGTATGCGGTCATTTTAAAACCGAAGAGGCAGGTTGGCTAGCTCATGAGAAAAAGTGGAATCAATTCAAGGAGAAGGTCAAAAGTAAAGAAGGCTCTCCTTATAGTACTGCGTACACTATTAATAATAAAATAAAAAAATGAAAAAATATACTACCAATTCTCATATAACATACCATAATCCCCATCCTGGTTTAATCATTGCAACACATTCCTTCATAGAGCCTTACCCAATTATTACGGAGAACGCTCTACTCACTAATGCTATCTTTGAAATATTAAACAAGTTTGCTTACCCATCCATATTAGGTTACGCTAAGTTCACAATGACCTTTACCATGTTGCGATCTTTCAAAGTGGAGGTCCCATTTACGCTAGGTCCCGCTATCCCCTTGACAGATCTGGATGAAAAGTGCATTCCGAAGGGAATAGTCTATGGTCAAATCGTGAAAATTATTAAACATTATGCTGAGCTCTACGAAGGAGAACATATCCTGAAAATCATGATCCGAGTCTATATGGATGGAATAAAGACAGATTGGCAACCCCTCTCTGAAGAGGAGAGCCAAAGAATACTTTATTCAATCATTGAAGCTTATTACGATGCCGGGACCGAGACCGACCCGCTAACAGCAAAAAAGATCCGACATAGTAATCGTAGCTATCCAACCCATATCGCAGCACTCAAACAATCGCGCACAGAGCTGAAACCATTCATTGTTGCCGATATGGAGACTATCATAATAAATCAAGTTCATACTCCTTATGCAGTAGTTGGTCTCATGATGGTTCGCCTTGGTAAAGAGATCAATGAGATTCTGATTGATATCTACTTCAGTGAAGACTACAAAATAATCTTGAAAGAATTTGAAGAAAGGAGTACTAAGGTACTTTATGACTTTGTATTAAGGATATTAACGATTCTTAGACAAGAAAAATCACCTTTAACAATTTACTTCCACAACTTATCTAGATTCGATGGAATTATCTTGCTTAAGCACCTAGCATATCATCACAAGAACTACAAGGTCAAAACACTGCTGAGGAACAATAGGGTTTACGAGATAGCTGTCTATTCAGGTAAGAAGTTATTCCGCTTTAAAGACACCTTGAATCTACTCCCTGCCTCACTAGATGCCCTATCTAAGAATCTATGCCCGGAACTTGGCAGGAAAGGGAATATCGACCATAATAATATGAGTCAGACAAATATTGAACCTCAGAAAAAGAGATTGTTAGACTATATGAAACAAGATATTCTTCTGTTGGGTGGTGTTATGCTAAAAGCTCAAGAGATACATTGGAAGCTGTTCAAGGTGGACATAGAAAGTAAGATAGCCCTTGCCTCACTGGCTCTAAGCATCTTTCGTTTGAAATACTACAATGCTTCTAATTGGCCAATCCACATCCCAAACAAGAATGAAGACAGCTTTCTAAGGCTTGCTTACTACGGTGGTCATACAAATGCATACAAGCCATTTGGCAAGAACCTATACTACTACGATGTGAACTCTCTCTATCCCTTTGTAATGAAGGAATTTCCAATGCCTAGTGGTGTGCCAGTCTAGCATAGAAATCTTGAGGGCATGGACTTAGATAGCATGTTTGGCTTTATTGAGGCATATGTGGAATGTTCGAATACTATCAAGAAACCCTTTCTACCCTATCGAAACAAGGAAAACACTCTCATCTTTCCGAACGGGGAATTTGTTGGAGTGTACTTTAGTGAGGAATTAAAGTATGCAAGAGACATTGGCTACACTGTGATCCCAATCTCAGGCTACCTTTTTGAGAGGAAGGAAAGCCCATTCAAGGACTTTGTTATCTCACTCTTTGAGAGCAGGTTAAAGGCAAAGAAAGAAAAGAATGATACAATGGCCTATGTGTTCAAGATCCTTATGAATTCGCTATACGGTAGATTTGGCATTAACCCTAAAAGCACAATAACAGAGCTCTGCGATGAAAATAAAAAAAAACAACTGCTCAAGTATAGTGATATTCTATTCTGTGAATTGCTTTGTGAGAACAAATACGTCATTTCCTTCCATAGCAATACCAATAAGGGCCCTGATTATTGGAAGCCACCGGAGAACTCAGCTGTCCAACTAGCTGCTGCGATCACTGCCTATGCTAGGATCTATATGTACCCTTATATCTCAAGAGAGGACAGCTACTAGACGAACATTGACTCTGACTCGGTTGTGCTTGGTCAGCCAATACCAGATGAAGAAGTCTCTCCTTCTTCTTTAGGTAAGTTTAAGCTAGAGGACTTTATCCTAGAAGGATACTTTTTAGCACCGAAATCCTATTTCTACCAAACAAAAGATCAAAAGAAGTACTCAAGTTCAAGGGACCTTTGAAGGATCATCTTAGAAAAGGACATATTTCAGCTACTGTTCAAGAATCCAGTTACTAAAATACCGGTAAAGAAATTACATAAATTCAAGGTGAATTTAAAAAACCTTTCTGTCGGCGAGGAAGAAAGAATAGAAACTATTGGGATTAAGCTGATTAACAAGAGAAACCCTGTATTTCGTTCTGGTGACTGGGTGGATAGTGAACCAATTGATATTGAAGACTTGTCTAGTTTAAATTACATTGGAAAAACTGTATTCAAATCACTAAAGAAACGACTAAATGAAATGAACAATGAGAAAGAAGAGAGATGCAAAGAGATAAAATCACAGTTTGATGCTAAGAAAACAGAGAAATAAGTACTAAAAGAAGAATAACTAAGCAAGCTAATCTTTCTAAAGCCAAAGTATAAGCCAGGAAGAACTAACCAAATAGCTTTTTTGCATGCGCCCTATGGAGTCAACTTACGGTCTTGTCTTGTTGATAACCTTGAGACCGGCGAAGACTGCGCTCCAGCTGGTGGTGAAGGAAAGGGGGAAGCGACTCGTTCCTTCCTTGCGGAGGGCATTAGAGGTTCGGAAGGCGGACTATGCTGTCAGGGCACATCCCTGGGACTCGATCGAACTTCGGGTTAGTTGTCTAGCCAACCGATGTTGGATTACTCTCTCTCCCGATGTCAATTCGAAGCAAAGAAAAAGTGATCTTTCACTTCGTAGAATCAGGCACTGTGAAAAGCGCTTCTCCCTAATTATGCTTCCGAATCGGAAGAGTTCGAGGGAAAAGCTTTTTGCGAAACCTTTGACTTGCAAAACTTATCCACTATTGACGCGAAGCTAAGGTTGCATAAGCACAAGAGATTGAATTAGTCAATGCTAGCCTGGCCGCTCTTAGTCATCAAAAGAAGGAAGCCGAAAAGGGAGGTGAGATATTTTTACACTTTTTATTTTGAGCCGCTAAACCGATCACTGAAGGGGCCCATCATTCCTTAGGGGTGCACAGGATAAAGTAATCTTTCTTGCTCCATCTTTTAGGCGCTATTGCTTCTAGTTAAAGATAAAAAGTGGAATCAATTCAAGGAGAAGGTCAAAAGTAAAGAAGGCTCTCCTTATAGTAGCGTAAACTATAAAGAATAAAATGAAAAAATATAATACCAATTCTCATATAACATACCATAATCCCCATCCTAGTTTGATCATTGCAACACATTCCTTCATAGAGCCTTACCCTATTATTACGGAGAACGCTCTACTCACTAATGCTATCTTTGAAATATTAAACAAGTTTGCTTACCCATCCATCTTAGGTTACGTTAAGTTCACAATGACCTTTACCATGTTGCGATCTTTCAGAGTGGAGGTCCCATTTACACTAGGTCCAGCTATCCCCTTAACAGATCTGGATGAAATGTTCATTCCGAAGGGAATTGTCTATGGTCAAATCGTGAAAATTATTAAACATTATGCTGAGATCTACGAAGGAGAACATATCCTGAAAATCATGATCCAAGTCTATATGGATGGAATAAAGAAAGATTGGCAACCCCTCTCTTAAGAGGAGAGCCTAAGAATACTTTATTCAATCATTGCTGCTTATTACGAGGCCGGGACCGAGACCGCTAACAGCAAAAACGATCCGGCATAGTAATCGTAGCTATCCAACCCATATCACAGCACTCAAACAATTGCGCACAGAGCTGAAACCATTCATTGTTGCCGATGTGGAGACAATCATAATAAATCAAGTTCATACTCCTTATGCAGTTAGTTGGTCTCATGATGGTTCGCCCTGATAAAGAGATCAATGAGATTCTGATTGATACCTACTTCAGTGAAGACTACAAAATAATCTTGAAAGAATTTGAAGAAAGGAGTACTAAGGTACTTTATGACTTTGTATTAAGGATATTAACGATTGTTAGACAAGAAAAATCACCTTTAACAATTTACTTCCACAACTTATCTAGATTCGATGGAATTATCTTGCTTAAGCACCTAGCATGTCATCACAAGAACTACAAGGTCAAAACACTGCTGAGGAACAATAGGGTTTACGAGATAGCTGTCTATTCAGGTAAGAAGTTATTCCGCTTTAAAGACACCTTGAATCTACTCCCTGTCTCACTAGATGCCCTATCTAAGAATCTATGCCCGGAACTTGGCAGGAAAGGGAATATCGACCATAATAATATGAGTCAGACAAATATTGAACCTCAGAAAAAGAGATTGTTAGACTATATGAAACAAGATATTCTTCTGTTGGGTGGTGTTATGCTAAAAGCTCAAGAGATATATTGGAAGCTGTTCAAGGTGGACATAGAAAGCAAGATAACTCTTGCCTCACTGGCTCTAAGCATCTTTCGTTTGAAATACTACAATGCTTCTAATTGGCCAATCCACATCCCAAACAAGAATGAAGACAGCTTTCTAAGGCTTGCTTACTACGGTGGTCATACAGATGCATACAAGCCATTTGGCAAGAACCTATACTACTACGATGTGAACTCTCTCTATCCCTTTGTAATGAAGGAATTTCCAATGCCTGGTGGTGTGCCAGTCTAGCATAGAAATCTTGAGGGCATGGACTTAGATAGCATGTTTGGCTTTATTGAGGCATATGTGGAATGTTCGAAGACTATCAAGAAACCATTTCTACCCTATCGAAACAAGGAAAACATTCTCATCTTTCTGAACGGGGAATTTGTTGGAGTGTACTTTAGTGAGGAATTAAAGTATGCAAGAGACATTGGCTACACTGTGATCCCAATCTCAGGCTACCTGTTTGAGAGGAAGGAAAGCCCATTCAAGGACTTTGTTAGCTCACTCTTTGAGAGCAGGTTAGAGGCAAAGAAAGAAAAGAATGATGCAATGGCCTATGTGTTCAAGATCCTTATGAATTCGCTATACGGTAGATTTGGCATTAACCCTAAAAGCACAATAACAGAGCTCTGCGATGAAAATAAAAAAAACAACTGCTCAAGTATAGTGATATTCTATTCTGTGAATTGCTTTGTGAGAACAAATACGTCATTTCCTTCCATAGCAATACCGATAAGGGCCCTAATTATTGGAAGCCACCGGAGAACTCAGCTGTCCAACTAGCTGCTGCGATCACTGCCTATGCTAGGATCTATATGTACCCTTATATCTCAAGAGAGGACAGCTACTAGACGTACACTGACTCTGACTCAGTTGTGCTTGGTCAGCCAATACCAGATGAAGAAGTCTCTCCTTCTTTAGGTAAGTTTAAGCTAGAGGACTTTATCCTAGAAGGATACTTTTTAGCACCGAAATCCTATTTCTACCAAACAAAAGATAAAAAAGTACTCAAGTTCAAGGGACCTTTGAAGGATCATCTTAGAAAAGACATCTTTCAGCTACTATTCAAGAATCCAGTTACTAAAATACCGGTAAAGAAATTACATAAATTCAAGGTGAATTTAAAAAAACTTTCCGTCGGCGAGGAAGAAAGAATAGACACTATTGGGATTAAGCTGGGTAACAAGAGAAACCCTGTATTTCGTTCTGGTGACTGGGTGGATAGTGAACCAATTGATATTGAAGACTTGTCTAGTTTAAATTACATTGGAAAAACTGTATTCAAACCACTAAAGAAACGACTAAATGAAATGAACAATGAGAAAGAAGAGAGATGCAAAGAGATAAAATCACAGTTTGATGCTAAGAAAACAGAGAAATAAGTACTAAAAGAAGAATAATTAAGGTTGCGTAAGCACAAGAGATTGAATAAGTCAATGCTAGCCTGACCCGCTCTTAGTCATCAAAAGAAGGAAGCCGAAAAGGGAGATGAGATATTTTTACGCTTTTTATTTTGAGCCGCTAAACCGATCACTGAAGGGGCCCATCATTCCTTAGGGGTGCACAGGATAGAGTAATCTTTCTTGCTCCATCTTAGGCGCTATTGCTTCTAGTTAAAGATAAGAGCTAGTCTTTCGCTGAGTAGACATCGGAAAGAGAGAAAGATGTTTCTCATTTCTTAGTCTTAGTCAATGCATGTCCCCTCCATTACTTAATCCATTCGAGTTGGAATCAACTTTCAATTGGTTGGACAATAAGAAAGCGTACGTCAGTCGCGTACCAACATGGAAGTCTTTTTATTCTCTTGCTAGCTCTCGGGTTCTAGCGAATCTTCCTGCTACGCCCTAAATAATTAGGCTTTGCCAGAAGAGGTTTTTCTTGATTCCCACTACTGCCTGCTTTCCCTTTCTTTGCTAACTCAGCTAACAAAGAAGAAGAAAAGAAAAAAAGCGTCACGGAGGAACGATTAAATCAATAGTAGTTGCAAAGGGGGAAGGAACTATAGAATAGAAGGAGCTGGACATGAACCGTCACGGTCTTTCTGGTGAATCAGTGCTGTTTGCATGGCACTCATAGGCTCTGGGACTGATGACCTTACTCTTCTAGTCTTTTCCAGTAAGCCTTGTTGGATGACTCAGAGCTCTTGTGCTCCCTCTTTTCAATATCCCTTTGTTGTCTTCGTAACCGCAGTGAGAGTAGGAGCTCAAGTAGTTGCCGCTACAATCTAGTCGCTGTTGAGTAAATAGCAGCTCTTACCCTATCCGCGCTTGATGGTGAATAAGCCTTGGAATCAGCTGCTTTTGAGAAAGCATCCAATTGCAATTACAAAAGCATATCCCTTATCTAATTAGAAGGAACTTCTTTCCGGCAAAGTGACAGCGGGGAAGGAAAGCAAGGGACTGATTACACTAGTAAGACATGCCCAGAAGAGGATAAGATCAGAAAAGGGCAAAATGCCTCTTGAGATTGTTGAATAAGCTATTCATCAATGCTCGAGTCATATTCTAGTAGACAAACTTTCTTCCTTTGCCAACCGAGGAAAAGAATACAAAAAGATTGATAGGCCATTCATTCCTTCCCTTCTCTCTCTCCGAATCTTGCTCCCTCGTTCCACTCAATTCGGCTATCGATATTTGCGGAGAAGGCTTAGGCTTAGGTCTAGGTCTTCGCACCGTCTTGGAACCTTTTTTCTGAGCTTTTGACAGTTGAGTCTCGGACGCTAACTAAGGAGACTACTGCATCTCACTCTTGTTATACAAAAAAAAAGAAGAAGAAAGAAGACAGGTTGCCCTGTCAGTCTCGAGGTCGTCTCTCTTGCCTCACACAAGAGAAGCCTTCTTTATACAGACAGGAGTTAGATAAGCATGTAGTTTATGGCTTTATCCTATAGATATATAGAAAAAAAAATGAACGAGGATCAGTCTTCATCCTTTCGCTTTTCAAAGTGAATGATCCCCTCGCTCTTAACCTTTATGTGACCGCAATACCAAGGGACAGGAGCTCCCCCTAGCTCAGTAAGCAAGTGCTACAAACCTTTGAAACTAGAGTAAAGGTACCCACGGACGCTCATTGTCCTAAGCCCCAAGCATCCGGTTACCTTTCGCGGATCTCCGCCGCTGGCTTTTGCACTATGGTTACACTTACGGTTACACAAACTTTCCTAATGGCCCCATATTTGTCTCGAGGTCTTTCTTTTCTCACACAAGAAGACAGAAGCTTTTTATACTTAAAATTTATAGAATTTAATCTATTTTAAGTCTAGTTCGCCACAAGGCATACTAGCAAGGAAGCTAGCCTATTAGCTATTCTAGCCAAGGAAAGCACAGTAGAACTAGCGTAGCGGGACATGATAGCGGTTGGGGAGAGGGAAAAGCTATCAGACATCAATCCAATGAACAGACATAGCGGCTTGGTCGAAGGGTCAGGAAGAGAGAACGACTATACTTTACTTTCTTTCTGAGTTAGAACATTGGGAACCTTACACCCATATGAAAGAAAGCAGCCAAAACAGTAGAGAAGATAAGAGACGGGTTTAGCGAGAAAAGTCTTTAGCTCCCACCTATCTTTGATGAAAGAAGCAAGCAAGTTTAGGTAGAAAGAAGATCAAGTGTCAGAGAGATGACTTCTGTTGAACTCTTCCTTTACATGAAGGGAATGAATGCCTTAATGGAATGGAATCCGAGATCCAAGTAGATTAGGTTAAGGCAAGTGCACTCAAAGCATGAGGTAGGGATCAGAGCTCCCCTCTAAGGCTGTAAACGAGCCAACACAGTTCGAGCTCGATTCGGGCTCGATTAGGAAAAAAACGAGCGAGACTCGAATTCGTTAATAATATGATACAAATTTGAGCATTAAAAATAGTTCGAATAAAAATATGAGTAGAATCTGAGCAAAGTTATACTCGACTCATTTAAGATTCAAACTACTCGAATTCTTGATTGTGATTCGATACATACTCGGTTGATACAGATTCGATTAGATGTTCGATACATTCTCTTGTAATATATACAAATATAAATCAAATTAGGATAATTAATTATTGTTTTGTTTTGTTTTTAATTTTAATTGTGATTTTATATTTGTAAAGTGTAAAGAAGACTGAAATAAAATGCGCCTAAAAGCCTCTCGCGATCTACTGCTTCTTAGCATATCTCGGTAATGGCCCTACCCCCTTTCTCTTCCTTGGGCTTTGGTCTCCTTTGGCTTCGGGCTTCTGTTCATGCTCATCCTCAGCCTCTGGTAGGCTGATGGGCATTAAACCCGACTCTGTAGACCTTTAAGCACGGTATTCTACGACCTCTCCTATAGAAAATTTTAACACGACTTTTTGAGGGGCTAGCTTTCCTGCTTCTGTGCTTGCTATTAAGAATATGGCATACCAACGATTAACTTACTTACTGGAATGATGGAAAGGAAATGGGATCGACAAAAGAGAGATCCATTTTCTACGAAAAAAGCAAGGTGGGATTTTCTCCTGCCTGCCTTCCCCCGGAAGTCACTTCGCTACCTTTGTGGATCCAACATGTCTTATACTCAAACCTGATCCATAAGAAGTGACTAATCAGGCTATTGCTTCTGTCTTCAAAGCTACACTCTACTTCACTCGAGCAGCAGATTCTCTAACAGTAACAGCGGATTCGTGCAGCGTATTCTTGCTAACAAACGAGAGCGCTTCCAAGCACAACGCTGCGAAAATCATTCGTTCTATCTTTCCTAAATTCGATGGGGGGTCCAATGTGAAGTGAGATTGCCCAAGAGCTGGGGTCGTCTCTGTGCCTACCTAACAAAGGAGGACAAGTCGCCCCTCGTTTTGGGTGAGTATACTCGGGAGTCCAGATCAGCCTATCTGCGACTGCCACGGGAGGGAGGTCCACCTTCTTGATTTCATCCCACCCCTAAGCCCGTCACTCACTAAAACCCAGGAATCGTCCCTCTTTAGGAGTCAGAAGTCCTCTCTCGCCAGTCTCGGTCAATTGAATCTGACTGAGCTTGCTTTGCCTATGCTTCAGCGTCCTTGCCTTTCCTATTCTTTTCTCTAATTATTGAACTGGTATCTGAAAGACAACAAAAGGAGGGTAGGAATAATCTCCTAATTTAGGTGCCTTCCTCTTCTTTAATGGATGGGAACACATCGAATGCATAGGATGTCGAATGAGTTGAAAGATGGCAAAAAACCGACTGCCTTGTGAGAAATTCAATCTGAAATTTATTGGCTCCATCACCGGAACCAGCAGCAGCTTCTCTAGTCCGATTCGGTTCCACAGAGATGCCAAGACAATGTTGATGGCCCGTTCTTCTTCTCAGAGACTACTTGAACTGACCGATTTACCGATGGCTCTTTAATGGCTGATTTGCCTGACCTTATTTCTTTATTAAGAGGAAACTAAAGGAGCCAGTGCCTTAGAAGAGAAGACTGGAAAGCCGAAATGTTGATGTGGCACCGGAGGAGTGTATTTCACTGTATTTGTAATTTACAGTGTATTTTCAGTGTATTTTGTCAATAAAACCAAATAAGTCCATGTATATATGTATTTCAATCCAACTGACCCTATTATTTTCCCTCCTACTCCAATACTGTTTATTCCCTCCATCCATTTCAATCCAACACACATTGTTAACCATCCCCTCATGGTGGAAAGAGAAAGAGAAGTAGAAGAACAGAAGAAAGAGAAGGTACAGAGAAAGAGAGAGTGCATAGAAAGACCATACCTGAAATGGCTTCAGTTTTGGGTCACTGTCATCTCAACTTTTACTTTGATAATATTTTGTTAAAATATGTTATTCATCAGAGAAAGAAATAAAATTTTTGGTGAAATTCACTATATCCAAGTTCAGTATGATTTTTGAACAAAATCCTTTTTAAGCTCCCTCATTGATTAAAGGAAATCAAAAAATTGGAAGCACTAGCCAATACCAACTTATAACTTGGTACTCAATTACAACCTTCCTTAGTCAGAACTAACTAAGATCATATCTTAACAATGCCATCCGAGATAAAAAATTAATTCCATCTAACTCAAAGCAAAATCAAAATAAATTTTTGCAGAACAGTGTACAAATCTGTTGTTTCTCTCAATCTTCTATGTTCTTCATGCTTAACCAGAGTTGTAACATATGAAATGACACTGGTTGTGGCAGTATTAATATAATTGTGTTTTTAATAGTATTTGATAGTGTTGAATATTGTGAAATAATAATGTCAAATGTACATGTGTCTGTATATATTCGACTAGTCACTTAAGCTCCCTGACACCGACTCGACTTGACAGCTATGATAAATATATAAAAATATATATTATTAATAATTAATAAAATTTTAAAACATATTATTTTTTATAAACTAAAATATAATGAATTTGTGTTACAATATTATTAAAAGTGATTAATATTAATATTAAAAAAATAGTACTAAAAAAGTAATTAAAAATCGACTCACTGGGTCAACTTAACCGGTTTCACTGGTTGAGCCACATGTTCAACCGGTGATAACAATTTGTGATATTTGTGATAGTGTGTGCACTACAATCTCATATTCTTCCTGAAAATTGATGCATTTTTAGAACTTCACTGTTCGAATTGAACTTCGGAAGGGTAGTCTTTTTTTGCACCATTAGCATAGTCGTTGAATTTATGTAATGTAAGCATCAACCTTTGGTTAAACAATAACTAGTGACGTCATAATTATTATTAATTAAATATATTAGTAATTATTATAAATTGTATATATATATATATATATATCTTCTATTTCAAAACATAAGAGTACTAGAATTTATATTTTACAAAACAAAAATCCTATATTTTAAAATAGAGTGTATTAAATATGCTAAAAACAAAAGTAATATATTAGTGTCAATACTCTTATTATTTGCTCATAAATTTATTATTAAAACTAATCATAGAATTATATATATGTGCGCGCGCGCGCGCACATAGATATATACTATAATTACACACACATGTATATATATTTATATATATATACATATATTATAATTAAAAATATCCAACACTATTATTATTGTAATTATTATGAATATAATGATGTTCAACACCATTGTTATTGCTTTTCTATATTTAAACTTATTAAAAACAAATGAGCTATGCATGACCCATCAAAACTCTTTTCTTTTTTACCTTAATTAGTTCATATTGGTACTTCCATAGTTGTCTCCCACCTAATTCTTTCTTCCTTTTCCTTACTGCTCCCAAACTCCTAAATCTCTTCCTCAAATTACATTCTTAAATTACAACCATAATGGTTGAGATGGGATAAATCTAGCAAAGCCCTTTTGGTTGTGGAATTTGAAGTTACGATGGGCTTCTTGGCTGTTGATAATTTTTTTATTTGTTTTTGTGATTATTTTCTACTGATGGTTGAGAACCGGTTGAAACCATCTACCGATTTTACGGTTCCGACGGTTTAACCCTAAGTTTACTGGTTCTTAACAGTTTTTGTGATTTCCGGTTTAACGAACCCAGTCGGATCGTTTTCTTGACTGGTTCACGATTCAACCGATTGATCTGGTCCTGGTCTTAAAACATTGAATGCAACTAGATTCTGAATTTATTTAACGGAATAACTCAATCCGCATATACGGCTATGGTGGCAATTAATTCTTTCTTTTATTGAATTGAAAGCCCCTGAAAGATGGATTCACTCCGCGTAGGCCGTTTTTTTATTGTCATGAAAATACTCCAAATGCTCAATAACATGTTATTCTAAATATATGTTTTTTATATATATTAGCACATGATATGTATATATATAGCATCTTTGGATATGTTAAATATCGAGTAAATGTGATATATAATACCTGCTATGACTCCCAAATATGTGGTTCTTTGTATGGTCATCAAACAATAAATCAACTTCAATTTTGAAAACACGATGTCTGGGTGAACAGAGGCATCTAGTTTTGGCACTCTCTCTAAGAAATAGGAAATTTCCGGCCACTTTGGATTGCAAATGAATATGATGAATAAGTCCGGATTTCCAAATCTCCTACATACAGCCATGCAATGCTGATAGCTTTGTTGCATGCAAGGGGACTTCCGATAAATGTGGCGGGGAAGACAATACGTTTGCCAACATATATAGCCCGTCTTCACTTTGTTAACACTATCGACAATATTGTTGTACACAACAGAACGTAAGGCTGTTTGGTTTCTCGAAGCCCAAAAAAGTCTTTGATGCAACAAGCCCAAGCATCAACTGAATTGCAAAAATAACCTCCCACCTTTAATGGGCGAATGGCCTTTCCCATCACAATGTTGAATTCTATATGCATAATTCTCTCTCATAGAGACTGCGTGTTTCTCTAGTGAATGGCCTTCTCATAGAGACTGCGTGTTTCCCATCACGATGTTGAATTCTGTATGCATAATTCGTGTTTCTCATAGAGACTACGAATTGCTAAAATAACCTCCCACCTTTAATGAGTGAATGGCCTTTTTTTCCCAATCACGATGTTGAATTCTGTATGCATATATAATACTCTCTCATAGAGACTGTGTTTCTCTCGACAGGATTGCGTGCGGTGAGAGCTCGGTGTAAAATGTTAGGACGAAACCCATCTTAATTCCCTATATAATGGGAATAACAATGGATACTGCAAGGCCATGAAACTTGGATGAACATCTAATATTCTGTGTAAGCCAGAATCTTTGTAATCAACAAAAATGTCCCGAGAGGTTGAAAGATTATCACCAGGAGCAAACTCGTGAGCATTGGTTGGAATGTTGCTTGCTTTCTCTACCATATATCAGTTTGTTGGTTGGCGAAGATTCACATGAATGTAATCTGTTTCCGCCAAACGATCAAGCAAGCATGTTTGTCAATGAAGTCATAATTATGGAATCTAATGAACCTAATTCAGTTGTGGGAAAGTTTAATCGTCTTTGCAAATCTTCATGAGAATCAAATATGTAAAGTTGTGCATACATAGCTTTTTTCCCTTCAGCAGGTAATAGGGAGCCCATCCGATGGAAGGTTTGCCCGTGTAATCAGGATACGGTAAGGACATCCACCATTGTTCGAGCTTTTATCAATTGTTCCAACCATCGATGTAAAAGTAAAAATATTATTATAAAGTCGTATGTTTGTGCGAAATGCATTAGCCAACTGACGCTTGCCGTCTAGCAACTGCAATAACTCAATTGGTGGCTGGTAGCTGAACTTTGCCCTAAGAGCAGCACAAAGAGAAACCCACCGACTTGTTTTGTTGTTGGGTGATAGTGTGTTTATTTAGTACCCTCCTGCTTGTAGCTGCAACAAACAAAAAGTTACTTGGTGATTCGTTGTTATCGAGTATTCCAATTACCAAAATTTGATTTTTGTAAATTAATCACGCAATTTGTTGTTGCACAATTCTGCAGATGCACAGCTACAATCCAAACTCGCATTTAATTACATCTTGTCAATCTCCTGTTTCAACATGACACGTTAAGTTTTCATATTACCCAATATTATATGAATTCATGCATTTTATAAAATATATCACGTACAAATTATATAAAAAAAACACCTATAAATGTACAATATTATATGAAGGGGGTATGTTTATGTTCTTTCATTAATTACTCCATATATAATTTTTATGAATATCAACGTATTTACAGATTCCATATATTTCAGGCTTTTTAGAATGTTTCAAAAAAAGTTTAAGGCCATAATATTTTAAATATTAATATAAAATAATCTACTCCTTATATTCATGTGAAATCCATTTCTTCAGCACCCGGAGGTATTGGGATCTGATAGACACGTAATTAATATATTTTAATATTCTTATATTCATTATTTTATATGTTTATTTTATTTAACTAATACGTTTTATTTTGTTTTGTAATAAATAACATTTATTTTTCTTGGGGAGCAAATAAAGAATTTATATCCAACTTTTAAAGATGGAAAAGGTCTCTTGTTTTAAAGAGAATGGGTATCAGGTATTATATTAGTTTAGGTTAGGAGTAGGAGTAGATGAAATTACTTTTTCATTTACGTTCATTAGATGATTGTTAATTAAAGGGAGTTTTCTTATTTATTTTTACTCTTCTTCTTCTTATTTATTTTAGTTAGTTATTTTATTTTTCATGTCTAGCTAATTTTTTATATCTAGGGTGAAGATGAAATTAAATAATTTTTCATGATAATATTTTTCATCTCTTCTATAATTTATGCTTTATGTTTAATTGATTTCGCCTTCATGTTTCTTTATTGAAATACCTTCGTTTTATAGTTATTATATGATTTTAAATTAATTAAGAGATTTTGATAGATTATTGTTATGATATGAGTTTTTCATAATCCATGCTTACTCGAAGAAGTTTTGATGGATTATAGTTAATCTTTAAATTTTCATAGTCTATGGTTGCCCACATTAATTGTAAAATTACTAAATTAAAGGGAAGTGATATCAAAATTATAATTAAGTTATAAAAATAGAAGAGATTGAATTACTTATTATGTTTATTGTTTAATGGATTCGGATTCCTAGATTATTTCCTCATTATTAATTTTCATATTCTAGTTAATCAATTCTCAATCTTTAATTCTAATTCGCCTAAAATAGATATTGAGAATACATTAAAATTAATTTAGTCTTTGTGGGTTCGACCTGTACTTATCAGTTCTTCAATTTGACATTGTGCACTTGCAGTTACGTATTTTTATCACATCAGGATTCATCTTTGGCAGGAATGTTAAATTTTATCTAAAAACTATCAAAAAAGAAAAAGTAACTTGGTTTATAGAAAAAGTAACATTTGTTATGAAGCAATTATCTCTTCAAATGTGAGAGTCTTGGGGATAGGATAGAATCGTGGTTGTGTATGTTCTGAAAGAGATGAATATTGCAGCTTGTCATTTTCTTTTTTGTGAGCTTGTGATTTCAACAAAAACATTAAGTTGTAATACTATTTAAATAAATATTGTAAATTTGAGGAAAATCCAAATTCAAGAGAAATTAATTGTTACCATATTTTAAAAAATTATATATTATAATTTCTCACTCTACCAATAAATTTATAAATTTCCAACAAATTAAATTGATATATGTTTATTTAGTATTTCTAACATTTTTTTATGAACTTTTTAAAATAAAATTTATAAAAAATTTACTTATTAAGGTCATATTTACAATATTTTTTATAATTATAACAAGATACTTAAAATATATTTTTCATTATTTCAAACTGATAAATGATTTATATATATACATATATATATATATATATATATATATATATTGGTATTTAACTTATTCATTAATATTCATTTGACTCAAAACACACAAACAAAAATAAAAAGCACGCAAGAAGAAAAGTCATCAAAAAAACATAGTAAAAGGAAGTTGGTTTAGTTTTTTAAACCCGAATAATATGTACCATTATTAACCATTATTATTTTTCTTCTTTTTTGCAACATATTTTTTAAAAAAGTAATGCATCATAAATAAGGCTCAGAAAAAACCAAATTGTCTCCGAAACCGCACCAAAAACCGCACAACCCGCATCAATTAAAACCGCACCAACGGTTATGGCGTATGTAGCGGTTTTAGGTGAGGTGAAAAATCGAATTTACGATTTGGTTTTGGTTACCAAAATCGCATACAAAAAATTGAAACCGCACCATACGACCAAGAAGATAAAAAAAAGTCAAGTTGTCCAGAGTAATTTATAAATTTTAATGGGAATATGATTGAGCTTACCATTATTATCATTATAATAACAATAATAATTTACAAGAACAAGTCCACCAACAAACAATATTTAATGTTATCCACCATTATGTTTATATAGATACATATCAACTCATATACATATATATTTTCCATTTTTCTAATATTATTATCCTAAACTTAAAAGGTTAAACTTATTTATTATTATTTATATATATATAAATAGTGTTATATATCATAACAAATTTTATCGCTATTAAATAAATATGAACAGATACGTGAGATATGATAACAAGTATGGGACTCATTAAATAATTAAATTATTTTATCATTTTACGTTCAACATTAATTAGTCACACCCTACATTATATAAAATTGAATTTACGGTTTGGGTTTGGTTCTATTTTGTTGGGAATTGCATATTCATATTTGATATTGAAAGTAAATATAAATGCTTAAGTATACAGTCTTTAAGAGAATCAATGTACAAGGACTTAGATGATAGATCAAGAATGTTAGGTTGATCTGAGCTTTAATGTTTATCATTTATGTAAATAAATGTATAGAAGAAAAGATCAAATTTGTTAGGTTGATCTATTTGAGCTGTAAAAGTTAAGGCCTTGACAGAATCGTAGTCTGTCAAAGGTAGCATGCAGAAGACAAGGCAGAATCGTGGAGCTTAAACGAAGATATCCAGAATCGTAGTCTGCCAAGAGTATTACAGTCTGCAGAAGACAAGGCAGAATCGTGGAGTTTAAACGAAGATACTCAGAATCGTAGTCTGCCAAATGAATTAAGTCTGCAGAGGTCAAGACAAGACTCGTGGAGCTTGAGTGACTACATCAGAAGCGTAGTCTGCCTTGAAAGTCACGCTAAGAATCATGAAAAAGATCTGAGCATCTGGCAAGCCAAGTTTATAATCGCAGAGTGCTCTCTTAGGTGTGGAATCTGAAAGACAAGCAAAAAGGAATCGTAGTTACCAAAGAGCTTAAGAGAAATCGTAGTGTTCTCTACAATCAAGTCTGAGTCAAGCTGTGCAAGCCAACACACAATGATTATGGTACAATGATCATAATTGTAGTGCTTCTCCAGTCAGCATCAAAGATTGTAGTTCTGATGAAGGGAGGAAGAGCAACAAATGAAGAAAGGCTAATAGCCGTTGACAATTTGATAGTCCCAATGATTCCATATTCATCCTTAGTTCAAATCGAAGAAGCATATTGAAGAAGCTAAGGAAAGGACTAAACTGCTTGCAGAAAACACCTTTTCAGGTGTTAGGTAAAGTTGCAGTCTGCTGTGTCAGTGGGCCAGTCGGCAGTGCAGCAGGAAAGTAGGATGTCAACATCAACTGCACAGAAACGTCTGAAGCATTAAATGCAGCAACGGGAGCATTCAAACGAACATATTTTGAATGACTCTTTTATAAGAAAATCAGACAAGGATTCAGACTAAGCAAGCAAGATACAAAAAGAAAGATTATCAAGAGAAAAGCTCAAGAACACTCAACGATCAACTCTACAATCCTGAAAGAGGAAAGTTTGCTTTGTTACTCAGTTCTTCAGAACGAATGCTTAATTGCAACTGAGTAACACTCCTCAACAACAACTGTCAATCCAAGTGAGGAACCAAGTCAGAGGACTTGAAGAGTTCAAAAGTGAACTAAGAGCAGATTCAAGTCAGAGGGCTTGAAGAGTTCAAAAGTGAACTAAGAGAAGTACCAAGTCAGAGGACTTGAAGAGTTCTAAGTGAACTAAGAGAAGTTCCATGGCTGCTGGCCTTGAAGGATCTAAGTGATTTAGTTGTAAGAGACATCCTTAGTGGATTTCATACTCGTGGAGTAAAAGAATGGATTAGGAGCCTTATGTGCTCTGAACCACTTAAAACCTTGTGTCTCATTGTCTCTTATTAACTGTTATAACTGTTATATCTGCTATAACTGCTTATCAAACCTTAACTGCAATATCTTGAAGGGGAACAAAACATATATTCCGATGCTGTCAGTATAATCAATACTGATAAAGTATTTTAAAGAATTTTTTTTTAATATATCTATTCAACCCCCTTCTAGATAACTAACGTGCATTTGAAAACTAACATATTTAACTTTTGTTTAGACAAAACATTATAAGTAAAGTTGTGTGTGTTATCAAAGTGTATTTAATATTTTATGCAAAGTTTTTTCAATTGGTTTTGGAACCAAAACCGTACCAAATAAAATTGCACCGCATAGTTCAAAACCGCTGTAGTGCCCCCAAATTCGGGTCCCCAGAACCTCGGACATGGTACGTTACGATACATCATTTTTATAACTACTGCGGAAGATATAAACATAAATTGTTTATATAATAACTTTTTACAACATAATCCCCAAGGTCTGTAACCTTAACTTAATACCTGCCTTCAATATCCTATACAACATACCATGTCATTTGCATTCAATACTATTACAAGTTTAACCTGTATCCAAATCCAATTCTGGAGTTTGTCTTTGCCTTTGCCTATGTCTGAAGTTTCATCTTAATCTGAAATGTTTATCATGATATAGCAAGGGTGAGCAACGAGTTTGCCCAGCAAGTTTAAGTTCAAATGAAGATATATCATGATTGAAAAGAATAATAAGCTGACAAACTTTCAACAATATAAGAATTGTTAAAGAACATGAATCATTAATGCTGAATAGCCAACAAGGAACATGAATAAATTTAACTGAACCTTATGGTAATGAAGGTGATCAGCCTTTCATACCTGATGAACATATACAACATGCACTAAGTGCGAATCAATAATCAATATAGATGTGAATAATTAACAATAACTATTCACGAACATGCTTTGAAATATAACTCAAAGTTGAGTTAGAGAAAACTTGCATGTACCATCGATTACTGTTACGCAATATAATTTAATCGCTTTATTAGAAAGATCTATCAGTTATAAGATTGATCTTTTAATTAGCATAACATACCTTATAAGTAAACTATCTAACATTTAAACACATAGTCAAATCTTAAATAACCTTAACACTATACATATACAAGTCTAAACCTAGCACACATCGAGTCTTTAATAATATTCAATATAGTATACTGAGTGGTTTTTCACAAACAACTAACAAATTAGTTTTCTTCTCGTCTACACTATTTTCACAGTGAGTTAGATCGGTTACTAATTCGTAGATCCCTTCCCCATATGAAGGAATCGTTTAGCCCAGCTACTATACATCAACCATTAAAGAGTAAGACTGTACTGCCTTAGACTTAACACTACCGTATCATATAACTTGTGAATTAACACTTAGTTTTTCATTTTATAAGTCCTTTATAACTAAGTAAGTCAAATTCCTAATCCAGCAACCTGGATTCAAACTGAACTATAATCCAGCAATCTGGATTCACACAATCCCACAATCCAGCAATCTGGATCCAAACTGACATCCAATCCAGTAACCTGGATTATCCAAACAGACCAATCCAGCATCCTGGATTGTCTAAACATCACATCCAGCAACTTGATGGCCAATCCAGCAAACCAGATTGCAATCCAGCAAACTGGATTCCCCCTTTTTAACCAAACCATCTTATTATTTTTTTATCTTTTGACCAAACATATATACACATATTTTATACACAAAATTAATTTTTCAGGAATTTTTCAATTTTCTTTAGTATTTTTCAAAAATCAATTTCTAGTTAATTTCTTAAGAAATTTGCTACATCACGCTTAACTCCAAAAATTTCCAACTCTTGGCGGGATCTTACACATGTTATCGTGAGCCTCCAGTTTAAATTTCGTGGCCATCGGAGTTATAGAACTCCGGTTATAGCGATTTTCGTCAAAAAATACAAATATTAAAATAGTTATAACTTGCTCATTTTAAGTCGGAATGAGCTCATTTTTGGACACAAGCTACTTTATAACATATATTTTTATGTCCCAAAAAGTTAGAATTTATTACACAAATTAAGTGAACGAAACTGTCCTAGGAATTTTTGGACAGCCTACTTTTTTGGGTTTTTCAGATTTTGCGTCCTTTGCTAAAAACTGTCCAAACGGAAATCTACATGGAATTTTTCAGTGATTCCACTTGAAAAAGTTAGAAGACTTCTAGATCTAACTCCAAAAATTAACCACACTCAAAAATTCAAAACACAATGACAGATATGGTCATTTTAATATCATGTTTCGTTTTCTCAAAAAATCTGATTTTAAAACTTGTATTTTCTAAGAAATCATCTATGATCTCTTTATTAATCAAACATTAGCCTCCATAAACTATCATAATACATACTAATACACCTTAAAATCAAGGATCTACCATGATCCATGATCTATTACACCAAACATACTCCAAATCTAAGGAAAACATAATCAAGGCTAAGAAAATCAAGATTTTCTAACTTTTAAAACATAGTTTCCTTTTTCTTGTTTTTGATCTAACTTTTGATCATCAAAAGTGATAGATCTAATCATATAACACTTACAAACATATAGATCTAAGGTTTTAGAATTTTGAAATCTTAGATCCAAGTTTGATTGAAAATAATCAAACAACTAAAAATAAATTTGTTAAAAAGTGGTTTATACCTTCTTGAAACATCTTTTTCCTTCTTCTTCCTAGAGTTTGTTTATGGGACTTTGATAATTTACAAAACTCTCTCTCTTTTCCTCTAAGGGCTGCCGAACTCACCCCCTTTTCTCTCTCCTTTCTATTTCTTTCTTTTGTTTGCTAAGCTTGGAAGTGAGAGAAAGTGAAAAGAAGAAAGAATAATTTTTTTTTGGATAGATATGATATGTATATCTAATATACATTACCCACATTCTCTCTTGCTTTTTCTCTCCCATTAATTAAGTGGTTGCTTGCACTCCATATGTTGCTTGTAAGCTTGGTTAAAGGTTGTGGCATAATAGAAATTTGACACATAAGGGGGAGTAGGGGGGAGTAGGTAAAGAGTTGGTAGGAGTTAGTAAAATTCAATGATTACATCCATTCCTCTTTCTCTTCCTTCACAAAACCGGCCATGTGGCCTTCTTTTTATCCAAATTGATTTTATTATAATCTTATCTAATGACTATAATGCCCCTTCTTAAGTGGTTTAAATTGAGCCAAGCTTGGGCTCCATTTTATTTCTTTTTGGGCTTGCACCTTTTTCTTAATTTACTTACTAATAAAATTAAACTTGGGCTTCTACCCATAAATAAATTGGGCCATCATAATATATGTCTCATACATATATATTGGGCTAGCTTAATAACTTAATTGCTATTAAATCCAATTAGCTACAAGTCTAATGCTTAATTAAACAATTGGACTATTTATTTAATTCCTTGGGCCACAAAATCATCTTGGTCCATTAAATCTATTCTCACTAGAACTAATGCTCAATATTTTTGATATATATATATTCTTAATTATTTTTATATCCAAAATAAATGTATACACATTATATAATGTATATTTATTTAATCATACACATAATCCACATAATCAATCACATATTCTAATAGTTTATTAACTAAATAGTCATAATTGACTTAATGAGTTATAAACACTCACATTTACATAATCATACACATAATTCACATACCTAATTTATATATTAGGTCACCGAACTTTATAGGTATCGTAGTACCTTATTTTTAATATTCCGTCAACACATATAGATTCATCTATAGGGTTTAGAAATTTGTAACCCATAATTCCTCTATTCTCAATCAAATAATAAACCATTTAGGTTCTTCTTTAATTTTTTTTAAAATTATTCCTCAAATTCACATCTAGGTTTTATCCTTTAACCTTTATTTTAATCATTTAAGATCTTGTAAATTTTCGAATTGTCACAACCGCACTGCACCAATTACAATCGGTTTCATGTGTGATTTTGAATTTGTCAAACAACACCTAAGCGGTTTCGTGTGCGGTTTGGGCTTCAAACCGCACCATGCTCACCCCTAATTATAAATACCCTAACAATTTTTTTTATTGATCCAACAATATACATTCTTACAACAAAAGCTTAACTGATAATAAAACTGTGTAAGATAACTGTTAACCCGCGTATTGATCTACGACCAAAAATAAAAATAATCTTGCCACGTGTAAGATGTAAATTAAGCAGCAATCTTGTTGCATTAAACTCAAGCCAAGCGGTTAAGGGTATAAATGAACCAAGTCGAGAAGAGTATTGAGTTGCTCATATTTGGTTCACAAAAATTATCGAGTATAAAATAATGTTTGGTTGAGTCTCGTTTAGCTACTAAGTCGAGCATGATATCAAATCGAGCTCGAGTAGTTTGAACATTTCGAACGAATATGATCCGAGTATCAATAGAAAATTATAATTTGAGGAAGTTCGAGTAATTTATTGAACTTTAAAATTTGCTTATATTTGAATCATTTATATTTCGAATAGAACTTTTAGTCGAGCGAGTACGAATCGAGGTTGAATTGTTTGTTCATTTTACAGCCTTGTAAATGATACAGTATTTTCTTAAACTCTCTCTCTCTCTCTCTCTCTCTCTAAATTTAACCAACTAGACTATAGGCCTGTTCGGGAGTGACTTATTTTAAAATGACTTATAAGTTAAAATATAAGTTGTTTTAAGTTGTTATAAGTAAAAGTGTTCGGTTAATAATGACTTATAAGTCATAAATTAAGTTAAAAAAAGTTATGAATGTATTCGGCTGATAATGACTTATAAGTTAAAATAAAATATAAATATTACTAAAAATGACATTATAAAAAGATTCATTGATTCAATATTATATCGAATGTTATTATTGGTAAACAACTTATTTCAAAAGCTTATTGGTAAATATCTTATTATTGGTAAACAACTTATTACTGGTAAACAACTTATTTAAACAACTTATTCGTAAATAACTTATTGTTTATCCAGCTTATTGGTAACTAACTTATTATTTAAACATTACTACTAAACAACTTATTATTTAAATAGTTTATTAGTAAACAACTTATTTAAAGTACTTATTGGTAAACAACTTATTATTGCTAAACAGCTTATTATTTAAACAACTTATTGTTTAAACAACTTATTAGTAATTAACTTATTATTTAAACAGCTTGTTATTGCTAAATAACTTATTATTTAAATATTTTATTAGTAAACAACTTATTTAAACAACTTATTGCTAAACAACTTATTGGTAAACAACTTATTTAAAAAGTTTATTGGTAAACAACTTATTTAAACAACTTATTAGTTAACAACTTATTTTTGGTAAACGGCTTATTACTAGTAAACATCTTATTATTTAAACAGCTTATTATTAGTAAACAACTTATTATTGATAACCAACTTATTATTTAAACAACTTATTGGTAAACAACTTATTTAAACAACTTATTAGTAAATAACTTATTATTTAAAACAAGTTATTGGTAAACAACATAATATGGAGTAAACCGTGAACACTGCTTATGAATGAGTAGTAAGTACCTAAGTGTTGAAATTTGAGTACAGTGGGTATAGGATTGTAAAATCAAATCTAACAAGCAAAGGAATTTATAACTGGAATTTAAAACAAGGTTGAAAAATCAACAGCTTAACTGCATAAGAAAAGCTTCCAGTCATATCTATACAATCAAATTATATATATTTATTTATACTCCATATAACTACATTAAACATATCACGACAAAAACAAACCCAAGTAGGTGGGTACAGATGTTTACGTTAGAAGAGACAAATGCTTTTTAGGCTGGAGGGTACAGATGTAATTTGTCAAGACAGAGGAGGGGCAAAATAGTAATTATAATTGGTCAAAATAACTTATTAAGAATGACTTATAAGTCATTTTATTTTAAGTTACAAATTGTTACTTATTTTTTTGACTTATAAGTCAAAAAATAAGTCATAAAATAAGTCAATCCTGAACACTCAAACAGTAAAAAGCTACTTATAAGTTCGGTTGACAAACTTATAAGTCGCTCCCGAACAAGCTCTATTCGGGATGAGCTGAATAGTAGAGTAACAAATGACTTGGACAACTTATAAGTCATTCCGTACGGGCTCATTTCCTTGAACCCTCTGTCTCTCTCTCACTCTCTATCTGTGTAGTCTTTCACATTCAAAGTCCGCCCAACGGTTCTTTTTCCTTCAATACTCAGAAACGATCAATTTAGGGTTAGTGTACATGAATCTTTCTAAACTTAATCTTTCTAATTGCGTTAAACCCAAGCCAAACGGTACAGTATTTCCTTGAACCTTCTCTCTCCCTCTCTCATCTTTCCCATTCAAAGTCGGATTCCGCACAACGGTTCTTCCTCCTTGAATACTCAGAAACGATCATCAATTTAGGGTTAGGGTACATTAATCTTTCTAAACTTTCGAGAGATCGATTAGGCATAGGGTACATTAATCTTCTACACGTTGGAGATTTTGATTAGGGCTAGGCTACATTAATCTTACTAAACAGAGTCACCGGAATACGATGTCGTCGTACGAAGAGAGGATCACCGTGATTCAGTCTCTGATGCCGATGACGCCAATCTCCTCCTCTCTATCCAGGTAAGATTTACAAACCGGTCTTTTGTGCGACTTTTTTTGGTTTATGCGCACACAGTTTTATTGGCTTATGGTTGGATTATGCATTCTCTACTGATTAAACATATATCTTATGCATTACCCATAATTTGCCCTTTTGATGCTTGAGTTTGTTGGGAATGAGAAGATAAAAAGAATCTCCTTGTTATTCGTAAAATTTTGAAGTGTGTAAAAGTGTAATGTTAGAATTGTTTTTTTAAATTATTTTTTCTTGAACCACTTTCTGTCGACATAGAAAAGTGATTCTTCCTCCTTTCAAAAGGTTAGAGAAAGATAGATAATATGGTAATGTCAATTCCCTCTCATGAAGTTCGTTACTGTTCCTGGTTTGACGTGTACTATCCTACTTTCGTTTTCCAATAAACTAAACCACTTAGAATGGGTTAAATTTGTCTGTTTATAGGGCCTCTGTTTTTCTTTTTCTTGGTAAGTTGTGTTGTCAAAACTGTTTTGACATAGGACAATTATCAATTTCAAATCATGAATATTAGGCATGATGCATTTGTTTTCTAAGAAAATTAGATTTGATACAGTAGTTAGGTAGTTTTTCAGGTTGGCAGACAAGTAGTTTTGCCCATTTGATGCTTGAGTTTGCTGGGAATGAGAAGATAAAAAGAATCTCCTTGTTATTCGTAAAATTTTGAAGTGTGTAAAAGTGTAATGTTAGAATTGTTTTTTAAAATAATTTTTCTTGAATCACTTTCTGTCGACATAGAAAAGTGATTCTTCCTCCTTTCAAAAGCTTAGAGAAAGATAGATAATATGGTAATGTCAATTCCTTCTCCTGAAGTTCGTTACTGTTCCTGGTTTGGCGTGTGAATATGACTATCCTACTTTCGTTTTCCAATAGACTAAACCACTTAGAATGGGTTAAATTTGTTTGTTTATAGGGCCTCTGTTTTTCTTTTTCTTGGTAAGTTGTGTTGTCAAAACTGTTTTGACAGAGGACAATTATTAATTTCAAATCATGAATATTAGGCATGATGCATTTGTTTTCTAAGAAAATTAGGTTTGATACATTAGTTAGGTAGTTTTTCAGGTTGGCAGACAAGTAGTTTTCTAGTATTGTGGTCTTAGTCACCGTTGGAGTAGTTTTCTGTTTTTCCATCCTACTTCTAATTTGCATAAATTTTTGCATCACTTGTTCTGATAAATCATTATAATGGTCCTTCGTACGAATGCCTGATTTTGTTTGTTTTGTCCATCCTGTATTCATTTTATCTACGGCACATATGAGGTTGTAATACACCCTGTGTTTCACCACCATTTACAAAATTTATAAATATTAAGGTTATATTTTTTGTTCCATGTTTAGACCTAAAAGAATATTGAGTTGTTAGTTGAGTAGTGGTGGCATGATAATTAATTATGATACCAACCTTGTGGATACTGTGCAATTTTAGACTATTATCAATAGAAGAGGATTCTTTTTGTGGAGGAAAAAAGTTGGCAAATGAGACACTTTTTGTGTAGCTAAGGGTCTTTTTTTTTATATATTTTAAAGAAACAATTACTTATCCCCAAGTTCCAAGTGTTACAAATTTGCCTATCACATTTCGGAGAAATGCATGAAGGAATGTTGTATGTTAGCTAAATTTGAATTCTAGATGTAGCTTTAAGTAAGTGGTTCTCCATAAAATTTCAAATTCCTGCATTTATATGGTAAAGATAGAAAGAAACTTGTTCTTGTAAAAAAGAGGTAAAATAAGAACTAATAAAAGAAGTACTCAAGTCTCTTTTTTTGAAGATTTCTTGGAGATGTAGCGAGTGTAGGTGGTGAATTGAATATAATCGTTAAAGTGGTTATATGCCAAGACTATCAGATACGTGGCTTTTGTCACTCGACATATATAGAAAATTGGTAAGATGCAAGTTGAGTACAATCAACTCCTGTCTGAAGTGTTTTTAGTATATTGCTTCCACTCACTAGTGCGGTAGTGCCTTAAATTAGGGTTACGAGGCTACCTTGAAAAGTGGAAAACTAATTTAATTTTGAGTCAACAAGTTATATGAACTTTTGTTTTTGTATTAGACTGTCAACTAGTCAATTTTCTATTTAAACACTTCTGAGGGCACTTCCTGTATATTATTATTATATTCAGGTTTTCCAATGTAGTGATGATGTCCTTTGCACATATTTTGAATTGAAACAAATAATGTATACACATGCTTGTCCTTTTATTGTTGCTTCTGAACTTTGATGAGGACCATGAGGGCATGCTAATTAGGATTTGGGATATAACAGTACAACAGTTTTTTCCATGACTTATGATTTGTACTCTTTTATACAGGTCTTGCTATATATGATATGATGCAGTACATTCGATCTCCGATCAATACAACATGCATGGGTCAAGCTGCATCAATGGGTTCTCTCCTCATAGCTGCCGGTGCAAAGGGTGAGTGGCGGTCTCTCACAAATGCAACAATTGTGGTTAATCAGCCTTTGAGTAGGTAGAGTGGACAGGCTAAAGATATGACCACTGATGCCAAGCATATTATTCGTCTTTGGGATACACTGTGTGCATTGTATTCAAAGCATGGCAGACAGTTTGTAGATTGGAATTCAGAAGAACATGGATCGGGATAATTTTATGACCCCAAAGAGGCAAAGGAATTTGGGTTCATTGGTGAAGTAATAGATTAGAGGTCTATGGCTCTAGTCACAGATGGTGTTCGGAATGAAGGCAAAGATAAATGCTCAAGTTAGGATATGAAGGTAAGAAATATTTCTCTCTCGCTCTCTCTTGATTTTTGATGCAATATACTCCCTTTGTTCCAAAATATAAGATCACTTTCTATTAGTGAATTCACGAAATGTAAGTTGTCTTATATTTTGGAACGGAAGTAGGACATTATGTGCCTTATTTTTTGTGCACCACATTGAAATCTGGATTTTTGATATTTTTTTCAATCCTGTATTGAATATTGTATTCCAGTAATTGTGGTGTGTTGCATTTGAGATAAATTTTGTATATGATTGTGCCTCCAATTGGTGGACCTGCTTTAGGACTCATTATAGAAAATCCTCTCTATCAAAAAGTTTTTACTTCTTATATGAATAAATTTTGAACTTTTGTCTATCGAATTTCTTAAAGTTTAGTCTCTACAATTTTCACTTTTCCTTCCTCAAAAGTTTTTATCTCCTATCTCTCGAAATTTCAAACTTCTCTCTTAAAAGTTTTTACCTTAAAAGGTTTTAACTTCCTCTCTCAAATGTTTCTCTCTCCCTCCCCCCTTTAAAGTTTTTAAATTTCACTCCCTAAAAAGTTTTGAACTTTCTCCCCGTCAAAATATTTCACTCCTTCAAAATTTTTTAATTTGTGTCCCTCAAAAGTTAACTTTTTTATCCTTCAAAATTTTTTAATTCCAAACTCTCAAAATTTATAATTTTCTCTTTCAAAATTTATACTTTGTATCTTCCGAAAATTTTAAATTTATGTCCCTAAATTTATCAATTTCTCTCCCTTAAATCTCAAACTTTTTAATTTTGTCTATTTAAAAATTTATACTTTGTTTCTTCCAAAAATTTTAAAATTCTCTCCCTTAAAAGTTTGTCACTCTCCCTCAAAGTTTTTAACTCTCTCCCTCAAAAGTTTTTAACTTTCATTCTCTCAAAATTTTTCTCTCGTTCAAAAGTTTTTGACTCTCTCAAATGATTTTACTTATTTATTCTCAAAATATTACCTTTCTCTCTTTCAAATTTTTTGCTTTGTTTGTTTCGAAAATTTTAAATTTCAGTCCCCAGGTTTTTTAATTTCTCCCCCCCAAAAGTTCTCCATTTTCTCTCCCTTAAAAGTTTTAACTTTGTCTACCTCAATTGTTTTTATCTTTCTCCCCCCTCAAAAGTTTTTAACTTTCACTCCCTAAAAAGTTTTTAACATTATCTCCTAATTTTTTTTCACTTTCTCTCCTTAAAAAGATTTTATTTTCTTTCCAAAGTTATTGACTTTTTCTCCCTCGAAAGTTTTTAATTCTCAACTCTAAAAAGGTGTACTTTGTACGTTCTGGAATTTTTAAATCTATCTACATTAAAAGTTTTTTTTTCTCTCTCTCTCTCTCTCTCTCGTAAAAGGTTTTAACTTTCTATCCCTCAAATGTTTTTAACTCTCTCCCTCAAAAGTTTTTAATTCCGACTCCCTAAAAAGTTTTTAACTCTCTACATCAAAAGTTTTTACTTTTTACTCTTAAACCTTTTAATTCTCTCTTTCAAAATTTGTGCTTTGTATTTTTCGAAATTATGAAATTTCCGTCTCTAGATTTTTCGATTCGTCTCCCTTAAAAGTTTTTCACTCTCTCTGTTAAAAGGTTTTAACTTCCATTCCCTCAAATGTTTTTATCTTTCTCTCTCTAAAAAGTTTTGAACGTTTACTTCCTAATTTTTTTAAACTTTCACTTCCTAAATATTTTTAAACTTGTCTCCCCTAAAAAGTTTTTATATCTCAACACTCAAAATTTTTTACTATGTCTTGGAAAAGTTTTTACTTCATAGCTAAAATTTATAATCTTCTCTCTTTCAAAATTTATACTTTGTATCTTCCGAAATTTATAAATTTCAGTCCCTAAAATTTTCAATTTTACTCCTTTAAAAGTTTTCCACACTTTCTCCCTTAAAAGGTTTTAACTTTCTATCACTCGAAAGTTTTACTCACTTCCTCAAATTTTTTCACATTCTCTACTTCAAAAGTTTTGACATTCTCTCCCTCCAAAGTTTGAAACTTTATCTCGCTCGAAAGTTTTACTTCGTTACTCTCAAAAATTTAAACTCTCTTTCAAAATGTATACTCTGTATCTTCCGAAAGTTTTAAATTTCAGTCCCAAAACTTTTTCAATTTCTTTTCCTTAAATGTTTTCCATTCTCTCTTCAAAGATTTTAACTTTCTCCCCCTAAAATGCTTTTATCTCTCTCTCCCTCGAAAGTTTTTAACTCTCTCACGCAAACTTTTTAGTTCCCCAAAAAGTTTTTAACTCTCCAGCTCAAAAGTTTTTACTTCTCAACATTCAAACTTTTTAATGTCTTTGTTCAAAAATATATATTTTGTATCTTCCAAAATTATTAAATTTCAAATTTCTGTCCCTTAAAAAGTTTTTCAATTTATCTAAGTAAAAGGTTTTAACCTTCTGAACCTCATAAGTTTTTAACTCTTTCCATTAAATTTTTTCACATTCTTTCCCTCAAAAGTTCTCGACTCTCACTCCCACAAATTTTGTAGTTTCTTTCCTTCTAAATATTTTGACTTTCTCTTTCAAAATTTATACTTGGTATCTTTTGAAATATTGAAGTTTTTCTTTAGTAAAACTTTTTCACCTTCCCTCCCTTAAAAAGTATTAACTTTCTCTCTCTTGAAAGTTTTAGATATCTCTACCTCAAAAGCTTGTAACTTCTCTCTGACACAAGTTCTATACTTTTTCTCTCTCAAAGTTATTCACTTTCTCTCCTTGAAGATTTTAACTTTCGCCGCCTCCCAAGTTTTTAACTCTCTCTTTCAAAATTTGTAGTTTGTATGCTCCTATTTTTTTTAAAATTTCTGTCCCTAAAATTTTCGATTTCTTTCCCTCAAAAGTTGTTCACTCTCTCCTTGAAATGGTTTTAACTTCCTCTCTCTTAAATGTTTTTATCTTTCTCACCCTGAAAAGTTTTGAACTTTTACTTCCTAAAAGTTTTCATTTCTTAACTTTGAATTTTAAACTCTCTTTCAAAATGTATACTTTGTATCTTCCGAAAGTTTTAAATTTCAGTCCCAAAACTTTTTCAATTTCTTTTCTTTAAATGTTTTCCATTCTCTCTCCCTTCAAAGATTTTAACTTTCTCCCCCTAAAATGCTTTAATCTCTCTCTCTCCCTCGAAAGTTTTTAACTCTCTCACGCAAACTTTTTAACTCGCCAAAAAGTTTTTAACTCTCCAGCTCAAAAGTTTTTACTTTTTAACTCAAACTTTTTAATGTCTTTATTCAAAAATATATACTTTGTATCTACCAAAATTTTTAAGTTTTAAATTTCTGTCCCTTAAAAAGTTTTTCAATTTATCTAAGCAAAAGGTTTTAACCTTCTGAACCTCATAAGTTTTTAACTCTTTCCATTAAAAATTTTCACATTCTTTCCCTCAAAAGTTCTTAACTCTCACTCCCACAAAATTTTGTAGTTTCTTTCCTTCTAAATATTTTGACTCTCTTTCAAAATTTCTACTTGGTATCTTTTGAAATATTTAAGTTTTTCTTTAGTAAAAGTTTTTCACCTTCCCTCCCTTAAAAAGTATTAACTTTCTCTCTTGAAAGTTTTAGATATCTCTACCTCAAAAGTTTGTAACTTCTCTCTGACACAAGTTCTATACTTTCTCTCTCAAAGTTATTCACTTTCTCTCCTTCTTGAAGATTTTAAATTCTCCGCCTCCCAAGTTTTTAACCTTCACTCACAATTTCTCTAAAAACTTTTTAAAATTCTCTTTAACAATATATACTTTGTAGCTTCCAAATTTTTTAGAATTGTCCCTTGAAAGTTTTTCACTTTCTCTTCTTTAAAAGTTTTTAACTTGCACTTCATTAAAATTTTCACTCTTTGCCTTCAAAAGATTTTCAGTCTCTCTCAAAAGATTCTCTCTCCCTCCAAAGTTTTTAACTTTCCCTCTGTCACAATTTATCTAAAAACTCTGAAACTTTTAATTTTCAATCTTTCAAAATTTATACTTTGTATCTTCCAAAAATTTTAAAATTCCCTCCCTTAAAAGTTATTCCCTTTCTCTCCCATAAAAGGTTTTAACTTTCTCTCCCTCAAAAGTTTTTAGCTTTCATTCCCTCAATTATTCATTCTCTCGTTCTAAAGTTTTTTACTTTCTCTCGCTCAAAAGTTTTTACTTATTTATTCTCAAAACTATTAATTTTCTCTCTTTTAAAATGTTTACTTTGTATCTTTCGAAAATTTTAAATTTCAGACCGTCAAAATTTTTAGTCTCTCCTAAAAAAGTTTTTAAGTTCCGTCCCTCAAAAGTTTTTAACTTTTTCTCCCTTAAAAGTTTTTACTTCTTAACTTGCCAAAATTTATAATTTTCTTTCAAATTGTGTACTTTGTACGTTCCGAAATTCTAAAATTTTGTCCCTAAATTTTTCAATCTATCTCCCTTAAAAGTTTTCCAGACTCTCCTGTACAAGATTATAGCTTTCTATCCCTCAAATGTTTTAAACTCTCCCCCTACAAAGTTTTTAACTTTGATTACCTAAAAAGTTTTAAACTCTACCTGAAAAGTTGTTACTTCTTAACTCTCGAACTTTTTAATCTTCTCTCTCTTTCAAAATTTGTAGTTTGTATGCTCCTATTTTTTTTAAAAATTTTTGTCCCCTAAATTTTTTGATTTCTTTCCCTCAAAAGTTGTTCACTCTCTCCTTGAAATGGTTTTAACTTCTCTCCCTTAAATGTTTTTATCTTTCTCACCCTGAAAAGTTTTTAACTTTTACTTCCTAAAAGTTTTCATTTCTTAACTTTGAATTTTAAACTCTCTTTCAAAATGTATACTTTGTATCTTCCGAAAGTTTTAAATTTCAGTCCCAAAACTTTTTCAATTTCTTTTCCTTAAATGTTTTCCATTCTCTCTCCCTTCAAATATTTTAACTTTCTCCCCCTAAAATGCTTTTATCTATCTCTCTCTCGAAAGTTTTTAACTCACTCACGCAAACTTTTTAACTCCCCAAAAAGTTTTTAATTCTCCAGCTCAAAAGTTTTTACTTCTTAACTCAAGCTTTTTAATGTCTTTCTTCAAAAATATATACTTTGTATCTTCTAAAATTTTTAAATTTCAAATTTCTGTCCCTGAAAAAGTTTTTAAATTTATCTATGTAAAAGGTTTTAACTTTCTGAACCTAATAAGTTTTTAACTCTTTCCATTAAAAAATTTCACATTCTTTCCCTCAAAAGTTCTGAACTCTGACTCCCACAAATTTTTGTACTTTCTTTCCTTCTAAATATTTCGACTCTCTCTTTCAAAATTTCTACTTGGTATCATCTTTTGTAATATTGAAGTTTTTCTTTAGTAAAAGTTTTTCACCTTCCCTCCCTTAAAAAGTATTAACTTTCTCTCTTGATGGTTTTAGATGTCTCTACCTCAAAAGTTTGTAACTTCTCTTTGACACAAGTTCTATACTTTTTCTCTCTCAAAGTTATTCACTTTCTCTCCTTCTTGAAGATTTTAACTTCTCCGCCTCCCAAGTTTTTAACCTTCACTCACAATTTCTCTAAAAACTTTTTAAAATTCTCTTTAACAATATATACTTTGTAGCTTCCAAATTTTTTAGAATTCTCCCTTGAAAGTTTTTCACTTTCTCTTCTTTAAAAGTTTTTAACTTGCACTTCATTAAAATTTTCACTCTTTGCCTTCAAAAGATTTTCAGTCTCTCTCAAAAGATTCTCTCTCCCTCCAAAGTTTTTAACTTTCCCTCTGTCACAATTTATCTAAAAACTCTGAAACTTTTAATTTTCAATCTTTCAAAATTTATACTTTGTATCTTCCGAAAATTTTAAAATTCCCTCCCTTAAAAGTTATTCCTTTTCTCTCTCATAAAAGGTTTTAACTTTCTCTCACTCAAAAGTTTTTAGCTTTCATTCCCTCAATTATTCATTCTCTCGTTCTAAAGTTTTTTACTTTATCTCGCTCAAAAGTTTTTACTTATTTATTCTCAAAACTATTGATTTTCTCTCTTTTAAAATTTTTACTTTGTATCTTTCGAAAATTTTAAATTTCAGACCGTCAAAATTTTCAGTCTCTCCTAAAAAAGTTTTGAAGTTCCGTCCCTCAAAAGTTTTTAACTTTTTCTCTCTTAAAAGTTTTTACTTCTTAACTTGCCAAAATTTATAATTTTCTTTCAAATTGTGTACTTTGTACGATCCGAAATTCTAAAATTTTGTCCCTAAATTTTTCAATCTATCTCCCTTAAAAGTTTTCCAGACTCTCCTGTACAAGATTATAGCTTTCTATCCCTCAAATGTTTTAAACTCTCCCCCTACAAAGTTTTTAACTTTGATTACCTAAAAAGTTTTAAACTCTACCTGAAAAGTTGTTACTTCTTAACTCTCGAACTTTTTAATCTTCTCTCTCTTTCAAAATTTGTAGTTTGTATGCTCCTATTTTTTTTAAAAAATTTTGTCCCCTAAATTTTTTGATTTCTTTCCCTCAAAAGTTGTTCACTCTCTCCTTGAAATGGTTTTAACTTCTCTCCCTTAAATGTTTTTATCTTTCTCACCCTGAAAAGTTTTTAACTTTTACTTCCTAAAAGTTTTCATTTCTTAACTTTGAATTTTAAACTCTCTTTCAAAATGTATACTTTGTATCTTCCGAAAGTTTTAAATTTCAGTCCCAAAACTTTTTCAATTTCTTTTCCTTAAATGTTTTCCATTCTCTCTCCCTTCAAATATTTTAACTTTCTCCCCCTAAAATGCTTTTATCTATCTCTCTCTCGAAAGTTTTTAACTCACTCACGCAAACTTTTTAACTCCCCAAAAAGTTTTTAATTCTCCAGCTCAAAAGTTTTTACTTCTTAACTCAAGCTTTTTAATGTCTTTCTTCAAAAATATATACTTTGTATCTTCTAAAATTTTTAAATTTCAAATTTCTGTCCCTGAAAAAGTTTTTAAATTTATCTATGTAAAAGGTTTTAACTTTCTGAACCTAATAAGTTTTTAACTCTTTCCATTAAAAAATTTCACATTCTTTCCCTCAAAAGTTCTGAACTCTGACTCCCACAAATTTTTGTACTTTCTTTCCTTCTAAATATTTCGACTCTCTCTTTCAAAATTTCTACTTGGTATCATCTTTTGTAATATTGAAGTTTTTCTTTAGTAAAAGTTTTTCACCTTCCCTCCCTTAAAAAGTAATAACTTTCTCTCTTGATGGTTTTAGATGTCTCTACCTCAAAAGTTTGTAACTTCTCTCTGACACAAGTTCTATACTTTTTCTCTCTCAAAGTTATTCACTTTCTCTCCTTCTTGAAGATTTTAACTTCTCCGCCTCCCAAGTTTTTAACCTTCACTCATAATTTCTCTAAAAACTTTTTAAAATTCTCTTTAACAATATATACTTTGTAGCTTCCAAATTTTTTAGAATTCTCCCTTGAAAGTTTTTCACTTTCTCTTCTTTAAAAGTTTTTAACTTGCACTTCATTAAAATTTTCACTCTTTGCCTTCAAAAGATTTTCAGTCTCTCTCAAAAGATTCTCTCTCCCTCCAAAGTTTTTAACTTTCCCTCTGTCACAATTTATCTAAAAACTCTGAAACTTTTAATTTTCAATCTTTCAAAATTTATACTTTGTATCTTCCGAAAATTTTAAAATTCCCTCCCTTAAAAGTTATTCCCTTTCTCTCTCATAAAAGGTTTTAACTTTCTCTCACTCAAAAGTTTTTAGCTTTCATTCCCTCAATTATTCATTCTCTCGTTCTAAAGTTTTTTACTTTCTCTCGCTCAAAAGTTTTTACTTATTTATTCTCAAAACTATTGATTTTCTCTCTTTTAAAATTTTTACTTTGTATCTTTCGAAAATTTTAAATTTCAGACCGTCAAAATTTTCAGTCTCTCCTAAAAAAGTTTTGAAGTTCCGTCCCTCAAAAGTTTTTAACTTTTTCTCTCTTAAAAGTTTTTACTTCTTAACTTGCCAAAATTTATAATTTTCTTTCAAATTGTGTACTTTGTACGATCCGAAATTCTAAAATTTTGTCCCTAAATTTTTCAATCTATCTCCCTTAAAAGTTTTCCAGACTCTCCTGTACAAGATTATAGCTTTCTATCCCTCAAATGTTTTAAACTCTCCCCCTACAAAGTTTTTAACTTTGATTACCTAAAAAGTTTTAAACTCTACCTGAAAAGTTGTTACTTCTTAACTCTCGAACTTTTTAATCTTCTCTCTCTTTCAAAATTTGTAGTTTGTATGCTCCTATTTTTTTTTTAAAATTTTTGTCCCTAAATTTTTTGATTTCTTTCCCTCAAAAGTTGTTCACTCTCTCCTTGAAATGGTTTTAACTTCTCTCCCTTAAATGTTTTTATCTTTCTCACCCTGAAAAGTTTTTAACTTTTACTTCCTAAAAGTTTTCATTTCTTAACTTTGAATTTTAAACTCTCTTTCAAAATGTATACTTTGTATCTTCCGAAAGTTTTAAATTTCAGTCCCAAAACTTTTTCAATTTCTTTTCCTTAAATGTTTTCCATTCTCTCTCCCTTCAAATATTTTAACTTTCTCCCCCTAAAATGCTTTTATCTCTCCCTCCCTCGAAAGTTTTTAACTCACTCACGCAAACTTTTTAACTCCCCAAAAAGTTTTTAATTCTCCAGCTCAAAAGTTTTTACTTCTTAACTCAAGCTTTTTAATGTCTTTCTTCAAAAATATATACTTTGTATCTTCCAAAATTTTTAAATTCCAAATTTCTGTCCCTGAAAAAGTTTTTAAATTTATCTATGTAAAAGGTTTTAACTTTCTGAACCTCATAAGTTTTTAACTCTTTCCATTAAAAAATTTCACATTCTTTCCCTCAAAAGTTCTGAACTCTGACTCCCACAAATTTTTGTACTTTCTTTCCTTCTAAATATTTCGACTCTCTCTTTCAAAATTTCTACTTGGTATCATCTTTTGTAATATAGAAGTTTTTCTTTAGTAAAAGTTTTTCACCTTCCCTCCCTTAAAAAGTATTAACTCTCTCTTTTGAAAGTTTTAGATGTCTCTACCTCAAAAGTTTGTAACTTCTCTCTGACACAAGTTCTGTACTTTTTCTCTCTCAAAGTTATTCACTTTCTCTCCTTGAAGATTTTAACTTTCCACCTCCCAAGTTTTTAACCTTCACTCACAATTTCTCTAAAAACTTTTTAAAATTCTCTTTAACAGTATATGCTTTGTAGCTTCCGAAATTTTTAGAATTCTCCCTTGAAAGTTTCCTTTCTCTCCCTTAAAAGTGTTTCTATCCCTTAAAAGTTTTTCACTTTCTCTCCCTTGAAAGGTTTTAACTTTCTCTTCTTTAAAAGTTTTTAGCTTGCATTTCATTAAAATTTCCACTTTTTGCCTTCAAAAGATTTTCAGTCTCTCTCAAAAGATTCTCTCTCCCTCCAAAGTTTTTAACTTTCCCACTGTCACAATTTCTCTAAAAACTCTGAAACCTTTAATTTTCTATCTTTCAAAATTTATACTTTGTATTTTCCGAAAATTTTAAAATTCCCTCGCTTAAAAGTTTTTCCCTCTCTCCCATAAAAGGTTTTATCTCTCTCTCCCTCGAAAGTTTTTAACTCACTCACGCAAACTTTTTAACTCCCCAAAAAGTTTTTAATTCTCCAGCTCAAAAGTTTTTACTTCTTAACTCAAGCTTTTTAATGTCTTTCTTCAAAAATATATACTTTGTATCTTCCAAAATTTTTAAATTTCAAATTTCTGTCCCTGAAAAAGTTTTTAAATTTATCTATGTAAAAGGTTTTAGCTTTCTGAACCTCATAAGTTTTTAACTCTTTCCATTAAAAAATTTCACATTCTTTCCCTCAAATGTTCTGAACTCTGACTCCCACAAATTTTTGTACTTTCTTTCCTTCTAAATATTTCGACTCTCTCTTTCAAAATTTCTACTTGGTATCATCTTTTGTAATATAGAAGTTTTTCTTTAGTAAAAGTTTTTCACCTTCCCTCCCTTAAAAAGTATTAACTCTCTCTTTTGAAAGTTTTAGATGTCTCTACCTCAAAAGTTTGTAACTTCTCTCTGACACAAGTTCTGTACTTTTTCTCTCTCAAAGTTATTCACTTCTCTCCTTGAAGATTTTAACTTTCTCCACCTCCCAAGTTTTTAACCTTCACCCACAATTTCTCTAAAAACTTTTTAAAATTCTCTTTAACAGTATATGTTTTGTAGCTTCCGAAATTTTTAGAATTCTCCCTTGAAAGTTTCCTTTCTCTCCCTTAAAAGTGTCTCTCCCTTAAAAGTTTTTCACTTTCTCTCCCTTGAAAGGTTTTAACTTTCTCTTCGTTAAAAGTTTTTAGCTTGCATTTCATTAAAATTTCCACTTTTTGCCTTCAAAAGATTTTCAGTCTCTCTCAAAAGATTCTCTCTCCCTCCAAAGTTTTTAACTTTCCCACTGTCACAATTTCTCTAAAAACTCTGAAACCTTTAATTTTCTATTTTTCAAAATTTATACTTTGTATTTTCCGAAAATTTTAAAATTCCCTAGCTTAAAAGTTTTTCCTTTTCTCTCCCATAAAAGGTTTTAACTCTCCCTCAAAAGTTTTTTTGGCTTTCATTCCCTCAATTATTCATTCTCTCGTTCTAAAGTTTTTTACTTTCTCTCGCTCAAAAGTTTTTACTTATTTATTCTCAAAACTATTGTCTTTCTCTATTTTAAAATTTTTACTTTGTATCTTTCGAAAATTTTAAATTTCAGACCTTCAAAATTTTCAGTCTCTCCTAAAAAAGTTTTTAAGTTCCGTCCCTCAAAAGTTTTTAACTTTTTCTCCCTTAAAAGTTTTTACTTCTTAACTTGCCAAAATTTATAAATTTCTTTCAAATTGTGTACTTTTTACGATCCGAAATTCTAAAATTTTGTCCTTAAATTTTTCAATCTATCTCCCTTAAAAGTTTTCCCGACTCTTCTGTACAAGATTATAGCTTTCTATCCCTCAAATGTTTTAAACTCTCCCCCTACATAGTTTTTAACTTCGACTACCTAAAAAGTTTTAAACTCTACCTCAAAAGTTGTTACTTCTTAACTCTCGAACTTTTTAATCTTCTCTCTCTTTAAAAATTTGTAGTTTGTATGCTCCTATTTTTTTTAAAATTTCTGTCCCTAAATTTTTCGATTTCTTACCCTCAAAAGTTGTTCACTCTCTCCTTCAAAGATTTTAACTTTCTCCCCCTAAAATGCTTTTATCTCTCTCTCCCTCGAAAGTTTTTAACTCTCTCGCAAACTTTTTAACTCCCCAAAAAGTTTTTAACTCTCCAGCTCAAAAGTTTTTACTTTTTAACTCAAACTTTTTAATGTCTTTATTCAAAAATATATACTTTGTATCTACCAAAATTTTTAAATTTCAAATTTCTGTCCCTTAAAAAGTTTTTCAATTTATATAAGTAAAAGGTTTTAACCTTCTGAACCTCATAAGTTTTTAACTCTTTCCATTAAAAATTTTCACATTCTTTCCCTCAAAAGTTCTTAACTCTCACTCCCGCAAAATTTTGTAGTTTCTTTCCTTCTAAATATTTTGACTCTCTCTTTCACAATTTCTACTTGGTATCTTTTGAAATATTTAAGTTTTTCTCCAGTAAAAGTTTTTCACCTTCCCTCCCTTAAAAAGTATTAACTTTCTCTCTCTTGAAAGTTTTAGATGTCTCTACCTCAAAAGTTTGTAACTTTTCTCTGACACAAGTTCTATACTTTTTCTCAAAGTTATTCACTTTCTCTCCTCGAAGATTTTAACTTTCTCCGCCTCCCAAGTTTTTAACCTTCACTCACAATTTCTCTATAACCTTTTTAAAATTCTCTTTAACAATAAATACTTTGTTGCTTCCGAAATTTTTAGAATTCTCCCTTAAAAGTTTTTCACTTTCTCTCCCTTAAAAGTGTTTCTCTCCCTTAAAAGTTTTTCACTTTCTCTCCCTTGAAATGTTTTAACTTTCTCTTATTTAAAAGTTTTTAGCTTGCACTTCATTAAAATTTCCACTTTTTGCCTTCAAAAGATTTTCAGTCTCTCTCAAAAGTTCTCTCTCCCTCCAAAGTTTTTAACTTTCCCTCTGTCTCAATTTCTCTAAAAACTCTGAAACCTTTAATTTTCTATCTTTCAAAATTTATACTTTGTATCTTCCGAAAATTTTAAAATTCCCTCGCTTAAAAGTTTTTCCCTTTCTCTCCCATAAAAGGTTTTAACACTCTCTCCCTCAAAAGTTTTTAGCTTTCATTCCCTCAATTATTCCTTCTCTCGTTCTAAAGTTTTTTACTTTCTCTCGCTCAAAAGTTTTTACTTATTTATTCTCAAAACTATTGACTTTCTCTATTTTAAAATTTTTACTTTGTATCTTTCGAAAATTTTAAATTTCAGACCGTCAAAATTTTCAGTCTCTCCTAAAAAAGTTTTTAAGTTCCGTCCCTCAAAAGTTTTTAACTTTTTCTCCCTTAAAAGTTTTTACTTCTTAACTTGCCAAAATTTATAATTTTCTTTCAAATTGTGTACTTTTTACGATCCGAAATTCTAAAATTTTGTCCTTAAATTTTTCAATCTATCTCCCTTAAAAGTTTTCCCGACTCTCCTATACAAAATTATAGTTTCTATCCCTCAAATGTTTTAAACTCTCCCCCTACAAAGTTTTTAACTTCGACTACCTAAAAAGTTTTAAACTCTACCTCAAAAGTTGTTACTTCTTAACTCTCGAACTTTTTAATCTTCTCTCTCTCTTTCAAAATTTGTAGTTTGCATGCTCCTATTTTTTTTTTAAAATTTCTGTCCCTAAATTTTTCGATTTCTTTCCCTCAAAAGTTGTTCACTCTCTCCTTGAAATGGTTTTAACTTTCTCTCCCTTAAATGTTTTTATCTCTCACCCTGAAAAGTTTTTAACTTTTACTTCCTAAAAGTTTTCATTTCTTAAATCTGTATTTTAAACTCTCTTTCAAAATGTATACTTTGTATCTTCCGAAAGTTTTAAATTTCAGTCCCAAAACTTTTTCAATTTCTTTTCCTTAAATGTTTTCCATTCTCTCTCCCTTCAAATATTTTAACTTTCTCCCCCTAAAATGCTTTTATCTCTCCCTCCCTCGAAAGTTTTTAACTCACTCACGCAAACTTTTTAACTCCCCAAAAAGTTTTTAATTCTCCAGCTCAAAAGTTTTTACTTCTTAACTCAAGCTTTTTAATGTCTTTCTTCAAAAATATATACTTTGTATCTTCCAAAATTTTTAAATTTCAAATTTCTGTCCCTGAAAAAGTTTTTAAATTTATCTATGTAAAAGGTTTTAACTTTCTGAACCTCATAAGTTTTTAACTCTTTCCATTAAAAAATTTCACATTCTTTCCCTCAAAAGTTCTGAACTCTGACTCCCACAAATTTTTGTACTTTCTTTCCTTCTAAATATTTCGACTCTCTCTTTCAAAATTTCTACTTGGTATCATCTTTTGTAATATTGAAGTTTTTCTTTAGTAAAGTTTTTCACCTTCCCTCCCTTAAAAAGTATTAACTCTCTTTTGAAAGTTTTAGATGTCTCTACCTCAAAAGTTTGTAACTTCTCTCTGACACAAGTTCTATACTTTTTCTCTCTCAAAGTTATTCACTTTCTCTCCTTGAAGATTTTAACTTTCCACCTCCCAAGTTTTTAACCTTCACTCACAATTTCTCTAAAAACTTTTTAAAATTCTCTTTAACAGTATATGCTTTGTAGCTTCCGAAATTTTTAGAATTCTCCCTTGAAAGTTTCCTTTCTCTCCCTTAAAAGTGTTTCTATCCCTTAAAAGTTTTTCACTTTCTCTCCCTTGAAAGGTTTTAACTTTCTCTTCTTTAAAAGTTTTTAGCTTGCATTTCATTAAAATTTCCACTTTTTGCCTTCAAAAGATTTTCAGTCTCTCTCAAAAGATTCTCTCTCCCTCCAAAGTTTTTAACTTTCCCACTGTCACAATTTCTCTAAAAACTCTGAAACCTTTAATTTCTATCTTTCAAAATTTATACTTTGTATTTTCCGAAAATTTTAAAATTCCCTCGCTTAAAAGTTTTTCCCTCTCTCCCATAAAAGGTTTTATCTCTCTCTCCCTCGAAAGTTTTTAACTCACTCACGCAAACTTTTTAACTCCCCAAAAAGTTTTTAATTCTCCATCTCAAAAGTTTTTACTTTTTAACTCAAGCTTTTTAACGTCTTTCTTCAAAAATATATACTTTGTATCTTCCAAAATTTGTAAATTTCAAATTTCTGTCCCTGAAAAAGTTTTTAAATTTATCTATGTAAAAGGTTTTAACTTTCTGAACCTCATAAGTTTTTAACTCTTTCCATTAAAAAATTTCACATTCTTTCCCTCAAAAGTTCTGAACTCTGACTCCCACAAATTTTTGTACTTTCTTTCCTTCTAAATATTTCGACTCTCTCTTTCAAAATTTCTACTTGGTATCATCTTTTGTAATATTGAAGTTTTTCTTTAGTAAAAGTTTTTCACCTTCCCTCCCTTAAAAAGTATTAACTCTCTTTTGAAAGTTTTAGATGTCTCTACCTCAAAAGTTTGTAACTTCTCTCTGACACAAGTTCTATACTTTTTCTCTCTCAAAGTTATTCACTTTCTCTCCTTGAAGATTTTAACTTTCCACCTCCCAAGTTTTTAACCTTCACTCACAATTTCTCTAAAAACTTTTTAAAATTCTCTTTAACAGTATATGCTTTGTAGCTTCCGAAATTTTTAGAATTCTCCCTTGAAAGTTTCCTTTCTCTCCCTTAAAAGTGTTTCTATCCCTTAAAAGTTTTTCACTTTCTCTCCCTTGAAAGGTTTTAACTTTCTCTTCTTTAAAAGTTTTTAGCTTGCATTTCATTAAAATTTCCACTTTTTGCCTTCAAAAGATTTTCAGTCTCTCTCAAAAGATTCTCTCTCCCTCCAAAGTTTTTAACTTTCCCACTGTCACAATTTCTCTAAAAACTCTGAAACCTTTAATTTCTATCTTTCAAAATTTATACTTTGTATTTTCCGAAAATTTTAAAATTCCCTCGCTTAAAAGTTTTTCCCTCTCTCCCATAAAAGGTTTTATCTCTCTCTCCCTCGAAAGTTTTTAACTCACTCACGCAAACTTTTTAACTCCCCAAAAAGTTTTTAATTCTCCATCTCAAAAGTTTTTACTTTTTAACTCAAGCTTTTTAACGTCTTTCTTCAAAAATATATACTTTGTATCTTCCAAAATTTTTAAATTTCAAATTTCTGTCCCTGAAAAAGTTTTTAAATTTATCTATGTAAAAGGTTTTAACTTTCTGAACCTCATAAGTTTTTAACTCTTTCCATTAAAAAATTTCACATTCTTTCCCTCAAAAGTTCTGAACTCTGACTCCCACAAATTTTTGTACTTTCTTTCCTTCTAAATATTTCGACTCTCTCTTTCAAAATTTCTACTTGGTATCATCTTTTGTAATATTGAAGTTTTTCTTTAGTAAAAGTTTTTCACCTTCCCTCCCTTAAAAAGTATTAACTCTCTTTTGAAAGTTTTAGATGTCTCTACCTCAAAAGTTTGTAACTTCTCTCTGACACAAGTTCTATACTTTTTCTCTCTCAAAGTTATTCACTTTCTCGCCTTGAAGATTTTAACTTTCCACCTCCCAAGTTTTTAACCTTCACTCACAATTTCTCTAAAAACTTTTTAAAATTCTCTTTAACAGTATATGCTTTGTAGCTTCCGAAATTTTTAGAATTCTCCCTTGAAAGTTTCCTTTCTCTCCCTTAAAAGTGTTTCTATCCCTTAAAAGTTTTTCACTTTCTCTCCCTTGAAAGGTTTTAACTTTCTCTTCTTTAAAAGTTTTTAGCTTGCATTTCATTAAAATTTCCACTTTTTGCCTTCAAAAGATTTTCAGTCTCTCTCAAAAGATTCTCTCTCCCTCCAAAGTTTTTAACTTTCCCACTGTCACAATTTCTCTAAAAACTCTGAAACCTTTAATTTCTATCTTTCAAAATTTATACTTTGTATTTTCCGAAAATTTTAAAATTCCCTCGCTTAAAAGTTTTTCCCTCTCTCCCATAAAAGGTTTTATCTCTCTCTCCCTCGAAAGTTTTTAACTCACTCACGCAAACTTTTTAACTCCCCAAAAAGTTTTTAATTCTCCATCTCAAAAGTTTTTACTTTTTAACTCAAGCTTTTTAACGTCTTTCTTCAAAAATATATACTTTGTATCTTCCAAAATTTGTAAATTTCAAATTTCTGTCCCTGAAAAAGTTTTTAAATTTATCTATGTAAAAGGTTTTAACTTTCTGAACCTCATAAGTTTTTAACTCTTTCCATTAAAAAATTTCACATTCTTTCCCTCAAAAGTTCTGAACTCTGACTCCCACAAATTTTTGTCCTTTCTTTCCTTCTAAATATTTCGACTCTCTCTTTCAAAATTTCTACTTGGTATCATCTTTTGTAATATTGAAGTTTTTCTTTAGTAAAAGTTTTTCACCTTCCCTCCCTTAAAAAGTATTAACTTTCTCTCTTGAAAGTTTTAGATGTCTCTACCTCAAAAGTTTGTAACTTCTCTCTGATACAAGTTCTGTACTTTTTCTCTCTCAAAATTATTCACTTTCTCTCCTTCTTGAAGATTTTAACTTCTCCGCCTCCCATGTTTTTAACCTTCACTCACAATTTCTCTATAACCTTTTAAAAATTCTCTTTAACAAATATACTTTGTAGCTTCCGAAATTTTTAGAATTCTCCCTTGAAAGTTTCCTTTCTCTCCCTTAAAAGTGTTTCTCTCCCTTAAAAGTTTTTCACTTTCTCTCCCTTGAAAGGTTTTAACTTTCTCTTCTTTAAAACTTTTGAACTTGCACTTCATTAAAATTTCCACTTTTTGCCTTCAAAAGATTTTCAGTCTCTCTCAAAAGATTCTCTCTCCCTCCAAAGTTTTTAACTTTCCCTCTGTCACAATTTTTCTAAAAACTCTGAAACCTTTAATTTTCTATCTTTCAAAATTTATACCTTGTATCTTCCGAAAATTTTAAAATTCCCTCGCTTAAAAGTTTTTCCCTTTCTCTCCCATAAAAGGTTTTAACTCTCTCTCCCTCAAAAGTTTTTAGCTTTCATTCCCTCAATTATTCATTCTCTTGTTCTAAAGTTTTTTACTCTCTCTCGCTCAAAAGTTTACTTATTTTTTCTCAAAACTATTAATTTTCTCTCTTTTAAAATTTTTACTTTGTATCTTTCGAAAATTTTAAATTTCAGACCGTCAAAATTTTCAGTCTCTGCTAAATATTTTTTTAAGTTCCATCCCTCAAAAGTTTTTAACTTTTTCTCCCTTAAAAGTTTTTACTTCTTAACTTGCCAAAATTTATAATTTTATTTCAAATTGTGTACTTTTTACGATCCGAAATTCTAAAATTTTGTCCTTAAATTTTTCAATCTATCTCCCTTAAAAGTTTTCCCGACTCTCCTGTACAAGATTATAGCTTTGTATCCCTCAAATGTTTTAAACTCTCCCCCTACAAAGTTTTTAACTTCGACTACCTAAAAAGTTTTAAACTCTACCTCAAAAGTTGTTACTTGTTAACTCTTTTAATCTTCTCTCTTTCAAAATTTGTAGTTTGTATGCTCCTATTTTTTTTTTAAATTTCTTTCCCTAAATTTTTCGATTTCTTTCCCTCAAAAGTTGTTCACTCTCCTTGAAATGGTTTTAACTTCCTCTCCCTTAAATGTTTTTATCTTTCTCACCCTGAAAAGTTTTTAACTTTTATTTCCTAAAAGTTTTCATTTCTTAAACTCTGAATTTTAAACTCTCTTTCAAAATGTATACTTTGTGTCTTCCGAATGTTTTAAATTTCAGTCCCAAAACTTTTTCAATTTTTTTTCCTTAAATGTTCTCCATTCTCTCTCCCTTCAAAGATTTTAACTTCCCCTAAAATGCTTTTATCTCTCTCTTCCTCGAAAATTTTTAACTCTCTCACGCAAACTTTTTAACTCCCCAAAAAGTTTTTAACTCTCCAGCTCAAAGGTTTTTACTTTTTAGCTCAAACTTTTTATTGTCTTTATTCAAAAATATATACTTTGTATCTACCTACAATTTTAAATTTCAAATTTCTGTCCCTTAAAAAGTTTTTCAATTTATCTAAGTAAAATGTTTTAACCTTCTGAACCTCATAAGTTTTTAACTCTTTCCATTAAAAATTTCACATTCTTTCCCTCAAAAGTTCTTAACTCTCACTCTCACAAAATTTTGTAGTTTCTTTCCTTCTAAATATTTTGACTCTCTCTTTCAAAATTTCTACCTGGTATCTTTTGAAATATTTAAGTTTTTCTCCAGTAAAAGTTTTTCACCTTCCCTCCCTTATAAAGTATAAACTTTCTCTCTTGAAAATTTTAGATGTCTCTACCTCAAAAGTTTGTAACTTCTCTCTGACACAAGTTCTATACTTTTTCTCTCTCAAAGTTATGCACTTTCTCTCCTTGAAGATTTTAACTTTCTCCGCCTCCCAAGTTTTTAACCTTCACTCACAATTTCTCTATAAACTTTTTAAAATTCTCTTTAACAATATATACTTTGTAGCTTCCGAAATTTTTAGAATTCTCCCTTGAAAATTTTTCACTTTCTCTCCCTTAAAAGTGTTTCTCTCCCTTAAAAGTTTTTCACTCTCTCCCTTGAAAGGTTTTAACTTTCTCTTCTTTAAAAGTTTTTAACTTGCACTTCATTAAAATTTCCACTTTTTGCCTTCAAAAGATTTTCAGTCTCTCTCAAAAGATTCTCTCTCCCTCCAAAGTTTTTAACTTTCCCTCTGTCACAATTTTTCTAAAAACTCTGAAACCTTTAATTTTCTATCTTTCAAAATTTATACTTTGTATCTTCCGAAAATTTTAAAATTCCCTCGCTTCAAAGTTTTTCCCTTTCTCCTCCCATAAAAGGTTTTAACTCTCTCTCCCTCAAAAGTTTTTAGCTTTCATTCCCTCAATTATTCATTCTCTCGTTCTAAAGTTTTTTACTCTCTCTCGCTCAAAAGTTTTTACTTATTTTTTCTCAAAACTATTAATTTTCTCTCTTTTAAAATTTTTACTTTGTATCTTTCGAAAATTTTAAATTTCAGACCGTCAAAATTTTCAGTCTCTCCTAAATTTTTTTTTAAGTTCCGTCCCTCAAAAGTTTTTAACTTTTTCTCCCTTAAAAGTTTTTACTTCTTAACTTGCCAAAATTTATAATTTTATTTCAAATTGTGTACTTTTTACGATCCGAAATTCTAAAATTTTGTCCTTAAATTTTTCAATCTATCTCCCTTAAAAGTTTTCCCGACTCTCCTGTACAAGATTATAGCTTTGTATCCCTCAAATGTTTTAAACTCTCCCCCTACAAAGTTTTTAACTTCGACTACCTAAAAAGTTTTAAACTCTACCTCAAAAGTTGTTACTTGTTAACTCTTTTAATCTTCTCTCTTTCAAAATTTGTAGTTTGTATGCTCCTATTTTTTTTTAAAATTTCTTTCCCTAAATTTTTCGATTTCTTTCCCTCAAAAGTTGTTCACTCTCCTTGAAATGGTTTTAACTTCCTCTCCCTTAAATGTTTTTATCTTTCTCACCCTGAAAAGTTTTTAACTTTTATTTCCTAAAAGTTTTCATTTCTTAAACTCTGAATTTTAAACTCTCTTTCAAAATGTATACTTTGTGTCTTCCGAATGTTTTAAATTTCAGTCCCAAAACTTTTTCAATTTTTTTTCCTTAAATGTTCTCCATTCTCTCTCCCTTCAAAGATTTTAACTTCCCCTAAAATGCTTTTATCTCTCTCTTCCTCGAAAATTTTTAACTCTCTCACGCAAACTTTTTAACTCCCCAAAAAGTTTTTAACTCTCCAGCTCAAAGGTTTTTACTTTTTAGCTCAAACTTTTTATTGTCTTTATTCAAAAATATATACTTTGTATCTACCTACAATTTTAAATTTCAAATTTCTGTCCCTTAAAAAGTTTTTCAATTTATCTAAGTAAAATGTTTTAACCTTCTGAACCTCATAAGTTTTTAACTCTTTCCATTAAAAATTTCACATTCTTTCCCTCAAAAGTTCTTAACTCTCACTCTCACAAAATTTTGTAGTTTCTTTCCTTCTAAATATTTTGACTCTCTCTTTCAAAATTTCTACCTGGTATCTTTTGAAATATTTAAGTTTTTCTCCAGTAAAAGTTTTTCACCTTCCCTCCCTTATAAAGTATAAACTTTCTCTCTTGAAAATTTTAGATGTCTCTACCTCAAAAGTTTGTAACTTCTCTCTGACACAAGTTCTATACTTTTTCTCTCTCAAAGTTATTCACTTTCTCTCCTTGAAGATTTTAACTTTCTCCGCCTCCCAAGTTTTTAACCTTCACTCACAATTTCTCTATAAACTTTTTAAAATTCTCTTTAACAATATATACTTTGTAGCTTCCGAAATTTTTAGAATTCTCCCTTGAAAATTTTTCACTTTCTCTCCCTTAAAAGTGTTTCTCTCCCTTAAAAGTTTTTCACTCTCTCCCTTGAAAGGTTTTAACTTTCTCTTCTTTAAAAGTTTTTAACTTGCACTTCATTAAAATTTCCACTTTTTGCCTTCAAAAGATTTTCAGTCTCTCTCAAAAGATTCTCTCTCCCTCCAAAGTTTTTAACTTTCCCTCTGTCACAATTTTTCTAAAAACTCTGAAACCTTTAATTTTCTATCTTTCAAAATTTATACTTTGTATCTTCCGAAAATTTTAAAATTCCCTCGCTTAAAAGTTTTTCCCTTTCTCTCCCATAAAAGGTTTTAACTCTCTCTCCCTCAAAAGTTTTTAGCTTTCATTCCCTCAATTATTCATTCTCTCGTTCTAAAGTTTTTTACTCTCTCTCGCTCAAAAGTTTTTACTTATTTTTTCTCAAAACTATTAATTTTCTCTCTTTTAAAATTTTTACTTTGTATCTTTCGAAAATTTTAAATTTCAGACCGTCAAAATTTTCAGTCTCTCCTAAAAA
>JAINUT010001043.1:23083-35582 GCA_020205555.1 Panax stipuleanatus | reverse complement strand
GGGATCTTTCTCTTCGCACCTCAGATCAAGAGGAATGGTAGCTTGTCAAGCTGGCCTATAATATAATAATAATAGAAAGATATAAATACAAAGATCTTTTAACCGGCTGTTCTTCTTTGTCAACGCTACTAAAAGGACCTATAGTTTGCCTACTTGACTTATGAAAGATAATGAGAACAGGTTATTCAAAAAGGAAAAGGCGCTACTTATCCCTACATTAGTAGAAGTAAGCGGCTGAGTTAGCCTACCCTACTTAATGTATTGTATAGTAGGCGAGCGAGTTAGCGAAGACGCTTAGGCTAATAGAAAAGAGAGCGTCGGTGCGTAGCCTTCATTCTACTACGCTACGAAAAGGTTACGAAGTAACTTAACTCGACGTTGGAGAGTCAAGGGGGAACGCCAGACCTACATAGAAGAACCGATGTTCGCTGACTTTCGAAGGTCTAACCTTTTGCTCCCCTACTGAAAAGGGGCAAAGCCGCTTTGCACCACCGATAAACTACTTAAGATTCAATTTAAAAGGCCCTACTTAGTTTCGCAAACCTTTGTCATTGTCAGTCAACTAAGTAGGGCCCGAGGCGCCCCCTGCGAATCCGTAAATCTGAGGAGCATGTCGCAACAAAAAGATGGTCCCCTATGCATTTCATTCTTTCCGGAAGGGAAAAAAAGTACCCCCCCAATCATAGTGAACCTCTCCTTGTGATCGGGATGAGGTGTCTCCCAGCCGGGGCGGCTCGAATCGGAGTTCCTTAGGTAGCCACCGACCTACAATTATCCTTAAACTTTCGTGCTTGGTGGAGAAGAAGCGAACAAAGGTACGCTCGCTTGCTGTCTTGTTCTCTGTCGCGAACTGGGATCGCTCGCCAGCTAGGTCAGATTGGAGCAACATTGTATGAGAACATATTACCCATATTCGGGGATAGGGGGCGGAACGACCTCTCGATCTACTTACTGCAGCCTAGTAAGAAAAACGTTGTCTAGGTGTTCCCTGTTGCTCTGCTCTCCCCTACTATGCCTAGGACGTTGTCTGGGCCCAAGAGCCATAGTTAGTTACTGTTTCCATTTTTTTCTCGTTGTTGATACTGGCAAGACCCAGCCAGATGATGTCTGCTGGTTGGTAGTGAGAGGACTCTTAGTACCTGCATACCCAAAAGGGGGCGCTGGTTCAAAAACAATCATTTTTTTTCTTGCTCTCCCTTAGCAGCGGGAAAGGAGTCTATCTATCTCTGCCTAGCTTTGGTAGATTTCCCCCAACGCAATCCACAGAAATTCCACGAATCCCTTGGTGGATAAGTCCGACGACTCAGCAACAGTGCGTAATTTAGTTTATCGTCTGGTGGATCTGATCCATAGTTAGGGGGCAATACATACCAAAAGGTTCGAAGAAGGAACGCGCATAAGAGTATATAACCAACCCACCCTTATGTATAACCTATTCACATTAGTGAAGCGGCTGGATGCATAAGGGAAGCGCGCGTTTGTGAGACCTTAGTCGGGATGCGTAGGGGAGTTCACCTACGAGCACGGAAGAGCGTGGTACCGCTGCCCCTCTCTAAGTAAAGGTCAGATTCTTAGCCCTGTTGATGACTCCATCTAAAAGATCAAAGGGACGCCTCGCAAAGACTACTCAGAGCAGGTTTCGTGCTCAAGACGAGACTTCTCATCTAAGTCAATAGATGGGGCAGATGGTTTATCTCTTTACGAGTCGTCTGGCTCTAGACTTAACCCATCTTTTCTGACCCCCGAGCCCTCTAAGCCTGTCTTGACCTAGGCCCATCTCAATCCAAGCCGGGAATGCAAGGAAAGTCGCATTGATGGAACGGGGGATTGTACCTTCAGCGAAGAAATAAGTGACCAGCTGGAAGTTTTATGAAATTCCAACAAGATTTCTAAAAAGAACTCGGAAAGCCTAATGGCTTTAAGGCCCTTTTTTGGGGTTAGTGCGCGCCGACATGCTCAAAATTACCTTTTGAACTTCTGGAGGGCTCGTAAGCATCTTATTATCTTCCTCTGTGACCAGAGAGGGGATGGTCTCAAGGATCTCATCTTCAAGCACCGAACCTTGAGAAAGTAATGTATGAAAGAAATTGAGAGCTTCCTGCCCAAGTTCTGAATTTGGTTCAAGGTGCTTATTCTCTGTCTTTCTTTGGCAGTAAGATGAGAGAATCTAGTATTCCCCCTCTTGGAGCCATTTCACTCTTTTCTTTTTGCTTCTAGAATCTTTTTTCGGAAAGCAGAAGTTTTTCATGGTTTTTATTTGCCGAATCTAACTCCACTTTCTTATCAGCAGACCAACTCTGTTCAAGAGCAAATTGGCCTTCTTCGTTTTAGGCATTTCTATATTTTGAAACAGTTCACCAATTCAGTGCTTGATTTGTCAAGTCAATCTTCTTGGAGAAGACTTTAAAAGGATTTCCCGAGCATGGTTGAGATCAAACAAAAAATTGTGAAAATCTTCATGCCGAATCCACATTCTTTGGAAGCAAAAGACCCTAGGCCTGCAAGTATTAGAATCTGCTAAGGAGATTACTAGAGGAGAGTGATCAAAGGATACTCTAGGCAAATAGTCAACTCTGGTGGAAGCAAAACGGCTTTTATATAGAAGCGGACAGTCCCCATTCAAAAGGATTCTATCTAGTCTGGCCCAGATACAATGTTGACCAGTTTTATTAATACTTCAAGTAAATTTGCTGTCATTGAAAGCCCCATCGAATAATCCACACGAGCAAATCATATCTTGAAAGCTCATTACTTCAATAAAGGCATTGAAGTCATGAGACCGACCCCCAAGTTTTTTCCGATGGATCCGCAATTACATTAAAGTCCCCCTACTAGCCACGGGGAGTTAATGAAAGTCGATAGGTCCTTCAATCATCGAGTACACTATCGACTTCCCACACTTCTCATGACAACATCACCGATCTTTGGCGCTTATGGGAGGCCTACGATGCGTGGGATCAACATCCAGTGGTTTTTTCAAACATGTTTTTGATGCATGGAGGGGAAATAATACTTGCCTTTATACTTACCTTTTATCTTGAAGGAGAGTGCTCGCTTTTTGAATCTTCAGTAGGGGCGAAGAAATCAATCATTTCTAAGTTGCAATCGAAAAAAATGCTTAGTCATTGAGTCTTGACTCCCCTGCATCTTGTTCATTTTCTTTCTTGATGCTCGTGTCAGGGGAGGTTAATAATAACAAAAGGAAAACGGAAAGCCGGACAAATGGCTTGTCCTCAGCACAAAAAAAGAGAAGAATAAAACACTGAAAAATGACCCTGCTTCTACTGCCGAGTCTACTCCTGCCCACGTGTGATCCACGAGACCATCCCATCTCAAGGTTGGGAACAAGACGGATATGCCAATGGCGTCTATCAGAGAGTGGTTTCCTGGATTGGTTGGTTTGAGGAGTTCTGGCATTAAGAGAAATGGCAGTATCTTGATCCTCTATCCCAGACCATTCCATTCACCTAGTATCATTCTTCATCTCCGACGGCTAGGACAATCCTCTACTTTGACAGCTAGTTACTGATCTGATGAATCTGAGCTTGCTTTTTGAATACAGTCAAAGTGGGACCTCCCTTGTTCTCGCATTCCTTGCCTTAGCCCGGCCTTCAAAGGCTCGTCGTCATTAGCTCATTGGCTTTCTTTCTGATAGCTTTGTCCCCGGCTAGGAAATTCTATGAGTCATCATAGGGGCTTCTTTCTTTTACTTCAAGCCCACCCTCCAAATCCAGATCGGAAAATTGCGTAGATTGAGATGCAGCTCTTTGGTCTCCACTTGGGTCAGCAGTTGAACTCGTTGTCGAAGACCTTGAAGCTGCTCTTGCTGACTTCCTTCCCGTGGGACTTTCCCTCGTCAACTGGGGAAATGGGCTCCGATCCTCTTTCTATTCTATAGTTGTCTATTGATTAGAGGTCGGTGCCAGTGGAAGAATGGAATCAAGAATCCATTGAGCTGCTCCTTGTGCCTGTCGTTCGAGTGCTGGAAAAAAACATATAGTCGCTGCTTCAATAAAAGCTCATCTGATTCCTGAATCTGGTTCGCTCCTCTCCCTCAGGTTGAGCGGGCGAACTTCTGGGATGTCGTTGGCAAAAGGGGAAGTTCTTTTCACCCGAACAGACTGAACTCAAGATTTCATATAGGTCGATTGAAGGTTCAGCAGGTTAGAAAGAATCCGTTCCATGGCGGTTTTCTTCAACTAGTGCCCGTTCCGTTGCGCGCCGTGCTCCGCTTGAAGAAACTTAACAAGGGCTTGACGGGGGCTTGTCGAAAAAATGGCTGCTGTGGGAACTCCGACCAAGTAGGTCAGTGAATGTCTTCCTCGATCCGTTGCTGAACCTACTGCTATTGGTTTGGTTTACTTCGCTTTGCGCCTGAACCTATCGATGAAGAAGTGGCTTTGAGCCCTTGGTGTGTCTTTGGCATTGGCAAAGGATAAGGATTTTAGAATAGATCTAGCTCCTTCCTCGGTTGAGCCTTTTCGTCTCTCTCCCGGTCGGTGGTTAAGCGACTTGAAGCTTCTTCTGCTGAAACTGCTAATGTGGCTGACCTAGATATGGCATCTCTTGCCGCCCATTAACCTAATGAATCTGTTTGGGACGCATAGGCCTCTCCTTCTCCTGAAATGAAATCGGCCGAAACTTCAAATTACATATCTAAGGTAGTTTAGACCTCCGACATGATAGACTCTTCCCCCGTGAAGAAAGGGAGTGCTTGATCTGGGAGATCCTCCATAAAGGGAGCCTTAGAAGACGAACTTGAACTAAAGCCATTTGCTATGGAGTCTCGGTCTTTTGCTCTTCTTGTGATTTTGAACCTGAGCAAGCTTCTTCACGAGTTGAGATCCTTCTATCTTAGGATGCCTTAGACCTGGGGCAAATCCCTAATTAAGTCGATATGAAAGCCTCTCATCTCTTAAAGAGGGACTGAAGCCATCACCCTTTTTGGATACGTATCCCTTGTAGCTATGTAAGAAAGAGAGAGAGTTAACAAGCAATGAATGGATAAGTGGAATCACCCCTCTCACTCTATAATTTCAACGAGCGTAAGCTCGTGCCAAAGGGGTAGGTAGAAAGTGCTAGATGGTCTTACTAGTTGTTCTAATTCCCCACTCATAATCATAACAGGCATGTGCGATCGCTCTCTTCTTTTCTTTAAGGAGATCCGTCTATAGGAACCCATGCTCTATTCTAGCTTCTAGTGGACAAACTGCTACTCAACCTGGATTGCTGGCTGGATCCTGTCTCTACAAGAGAAGATATAATTCTCTCTTTGGTCGAATGGATCGGGATTCCCATCTTAGAAGAAAGATGTTGAGAGAGCAAACCGAAGAAGGTCTCACAGTAGTCGGGCTTAGCCGATCAGGAGCTCGGGGGTAGACCATCTAAAAGGAGATGCAATTTACTTTAGTGAAGAATCAGCTCTTTTGAATTCATGAGAATCCTAATTCTAACTGTGGTGCCCTCTGGCAGTAGATTCCATCTCTCCTCTTCTTGATCTGGCATGAAAACTTGGTAATCCTACGTTTGAGAAGAGCACGCTTGGAGGATATAATATATATGCTTCTTGGTATTAGTAATAGGTATAGCTAGTACGATAGGCTATAGGTGGTCGAAGTTTTGGGACTTTGATTGACTAAAAGTAAAATCCCGAATTGAATCACTTGACTTGATCTCGCACAATCAATTTCTCTCATTTCCGTATCAATTGTATCGATGCATCCTTGATGGGCTAGGTTAAGTTCAGTGCTCTCTTTATGAAGCACAAAGTGGACTACCTGCTCTCGACTTGGAAATCAGGTTGGTAATAGACCCATCGAAGTAGAGCAGCAAGAGAGATAGGCAAAGGGGAGGGGAAGTCTTTGAATATGTTGGCTTGAGGATCGCATCTATGTTCCCCGGATCTGATCTTCTAACTTCAAAGATTCCTTACTAGCTTGAATAAAGATAAGATAAAGGGAACTGAGCATCCTTGGGACCTTCCTTGCCAACACGTCTTTTCATGAAAAGCGGAAAAAGAAAGAGTGAAACTAGGAGCTAAAAGCAGGCGTGCTCCTATTAGAAGATAATATAATACCAGGGGTTGTTGGCAAGAGAGCACAAGCATACTCCCCAACCAACTGCCTCGACCAAATTCCATCCCCTTTCATGGAGTTTTTTGATCGAGTTGAGCGCTCAAGTACACCTAAATACTTACACAAGGAAAGTTATTAATGCTTGCTTAAGGCATTGCTAACAAAAACATTACCTCTAACAAAGCTCTTCTAGTATTCCTAGAGGCTTATCTACATTTGGGATTTCCCAAGAGTAAATAAAATCTCTATTAACCGTTAACTTTGAACTATCGAGAATCCCACGACGCTTCGATGTCCGCAGTTTATCCCATGCCCGAAACAGTAAACCGTACTGGACCGTCGTTTCCTCAGGTCTGGCACGTTTAAAGTTTCGTGGTGACACAGGCGGATCCAGAATAGTCTCGAAAGGAACCGTGTAATCAAAGATTATATGGCAGTACCAAGAGAGATAAGATAGATGAAGACGAATGTAACTTCTCAGATACACTCCCTCCAACATATTATCCTCATCAATCCACCAGAATAGACGTAAATCGTCGAACGCTTTTTGGTGAAGGTCCTTCGGTTTAAGACTATCCAGAAAGAAAGCCTTCACTAAGCCTTCCTCATAACAAGTTAGACAACCCTTTTCGGAGTAATCTAACCATAATTTGGTCGGCAAAGGGAGTAAACCGCTTGGACTCAGCATTGATAACCAATGTCTTTTCCATCTTAATGACAGAGAACTAAGGTGCTGTTTGTTTACATCTGATTGCCTCTTAATGGACTGCCTCTTATTCGCTAAGAGGCATGATGCTGTTTGTTTGTTTTTTTGTTACCTCTGAATACCTCTTAATCGGTAAGACAGAAAATAAAATCTTAATAATTAAGAGGTGCCTCTTAATGAAATTTTTTTGATAATTTTTTTATATATAAATATATTCAACAATATTATTCACTCATTTTTATTAAATTGAATATTTAAAATTATTAAATAGATATTTACCCTTTAAAATGGTAAAATAGTGTCATTATGAGACAACTTACTTTTTAGTTATCAAACAGTTTTTTAGATTCAGACCTCTTAACCATTCAGATGATCTAATTTATTAAGACATCATAATCATTCAGATCTTAATTCCCAAGTTTATCAAACACAACCTAAGAATCCTATTTGATTCAGCCCAACAGTCATCTCGAAGTTTTGAAAAGACAGGGTAACCACCGCCTCTAAGACGGAAGGAGTTCTGGAAAGAACATCCCAACGTCCGAAAGACGAAGGCACTCACGTGTCCAGAGCACAATTTAATCAGCGGAAGAGATACCGGACTTAAGTCCTGCCTATCCTTCATAGGATTATTTAGTATAAATCTCTTGGCGAACTCGCAAGCACCCTTAAAGGAAATCAGCGATTTCTCTACTGAAATAATCACTTGAGATTCCTCCATGATCTCTTTATATGCCTTGGCCACCTCAGTATTAGCGATAACTATATCATCCCCGAGGATTGCATAATCCCGAAATACACGTCCGGGGTATACCCGCTCGGCCGCCATCCACACTAACGCATGATGCGTCAAGGTGAACACCGGCCAAGATGAGTAATAACCTAGAGGCTGACCTCTGGAATACCTGTAGAACCACGCTTGACCCTTTTGGGCAGTGCGGTCCGGCGAGCGGAAAACCACCTGATGCATAAAATACAACTAGGCGTCTACAAGCTCACAACCAAGGAGTGATGTTATCACTGCCACTGATAGTTGTGCCGGTAAAAGGTCAGTTGCTGACATCAAATCAAATGAAAATAAATTCTTATGACCTTTCAGTCGATGCAAGGGGGCTAGTTGATTGAAAGTACCGTCCATGGGGATGGTCTTCAACACTACCATAACCCAGTCGTGCAGAGGCCGCAACAAGGTCTGAAAGAGGGGATTCGCTATCGCGAATGTCCTCAACTTACCCGCGCCCTCCAGCTTAACACTGAACCTTCCTACCCCGACCCTTGATTTTGATTTCATCCACCAGAATCGAAATCTTGTGCGCATGGTACTCCTAACCAAGGAATCGAGATCGAGTCCAGCCCCAGTGTCCGGTAATACAGGGTCTTCACTCCCAGATGTCACCCAGTGATCCCTCTGAGGAAAGAATATACTACTGAGCTGACCTAGCTGATATGACGAGAAATAACTCGCCACAGCAATACAGTCCGAAGGCAAGGAATGGTATATAGACATTTTAAAACCTGTCCTAGACTCGAACTCTCTTATAGACGACTCTTTATCGGGTCGTTTATAAGTATTCGGTCCTGAGGTAAACATCGGCTTAAAGTAAAACCCGAGTTTTAATGGGATCTTACGATAAGCAGGGGCATATCAATTCAAAAATTCAGACGCATGTACCATAAGGTACCTGCAATTCTGAATGGTTGAATCCGCTAGCTCAAAGCTCTCCGTAAGGATTTTGCCAACACTTACTCTGACTCTTTTAGGGGGAACTAAGATGAGACGGGATAACGTGCAAATACTTAGCACTACCCGAACTACTAACGGGTCCTTCCAACCTCTTATTATCTTTCTATATCTTTTTCGTCGGTCACCGACTCCGGTCTCCGCCGACGTACCACATAAGCAGGAAAGAAACCTGCTTAAGATACTGCCCGACAAAGAGAGGACCAGAACGTCTGTAAAGACGTATAATCTCTCTACTCATTGAATATACCGCAAGGCAATGGCCCGTAGTCAACTTTCCAAAGACGGTCAACAGAACCTTTGTGAAAAGTCCCATTAACCGTCGGACACCTTCCCTCCTTTATATTAAAGTATCGTTACTACGTTCCGATCCTATAATATATAGTATCGTTACTACGTTCCGATAAATGATATTGGTATCGTTACTACGTTTCGATCCTTTCTATTATAGTCTCGTTACTCCGTACCTCTCTAATCCACCTCCGGCATAGGAATGGAGCTAGAATCTGTGATTTCACCCGTTGGAAGGGAAGTGACTCCAGGGTTGGAGTCACGAACGCTATCACAGTCTATTGCTCTGGTCTCTGGCAAGGTCCCATGTATTCTGCAAATGGAAGCTAGCTCTTCCCCCTGCAAAGCAAGGAGTGAAGCTTTGGATCAAGGATTGACCCAGCCCTTTTCTCTCAATCCAATCTCGGATTTACAAAGCCAGAAGAGAGAGAGGAGGATCACTCCCTTTAGCAAGTCGTCTTCATTCAATCAAAATGAATAGGTGAAATCCGGAAAGATCTTATGCCTCGTTTCGTGATCTCCCTCTCACCTTTTTCAATACAAGACCAAGTATTCCATCAAAGAATGTTCCTGTGCCAGGAACCGGAGAAGATTAGGGAAGAGGTGTGGTGGAGACATAGACTGAAGCAGGAGCTGGTTTGGTCGCTAAGTCCCTTGTTGATCCCACTGCAGCGGATAAGGGGGGGCGGATATAAGAAGCAGAGGAAAAAACCAATCACTAACATACTAAAAAACATCAGTACAAGACGACAGCCATTGATGGAAGTAAGTTGGATAGCGGGCCTTTCCTTACAGGAAAGGAGGCCAATACTGCTTCGGTCGCTGCGGGCTTACGAATTCCTTTGTTAACCTGAATCGGCCATTGTCTTTTCGGATTCCCCCACCCAAGTGGGAAAGAACTTACTTCTACTAGAGCTACCCTCATTAGACATACCCACGTCTCCTTAAAAAGCACACCAACTCTATGAAGAATTCCTGGCCTTGTTACAACAATACGCTTAGCTTAAAATACCCGATTAATGCTGAATTGGGCCAAAGACTAAACCAAACTTTTGCGCCCTACAATTGGTACTGTGATGCTTACTATTGCATAAGAGAGCTCTTTCTTTAGTATTTAGTATGAGATATCCTCCCCAGTCTATTGTCCGTGCTTCCTTCATTCGCTTGGGACGGGACTCGCTAGCAACCGCTCTATCGAGTTTGAACCGCTGGAACCAAAGAAAGGATTGTGGCAAGCAACAAAAAAAGAAGTTAGTGTTAGGGTGCAGCGTGAAGAATATCCCCTCGAATGTTTCTTGAGTTGACGTCACTGGGACATCTACTGCTTGGATCCTGATCTTACTAAGTCCGGGGTGGAGCATTAAGGCTTTATCTTCATATTGTTCTTTTCTCTGTCCAATCCCAATCAAAGCTTGAAGGATGCCCATATATAAACTCCTTACAGGGTGAAGTCCCAACCAAGCCAAGAGGCCGAACAAAGGCATCCTAAAAACACAAACCTGTGCCAAAAGAAAGGCATTTCCGGTGGGAAAGCTCAAACTCGTGTAACAAAGGCTCGGCCAGAGATCAGGTGCTATAAGACCATAAGACGAGATAGCATCTCTTTATCCCCCAAAGCATACCACAAAAGAGAATCCCAGCCAGTGCTCTCAGATCGATAGGCTTATCAAAAAAAGTAGGAGATTGATTGGCGGACGGGTTTCATTGAATAGCAAAAGGCAACTCTATCCAAGCAAAGTTCAAGGCTGCCAGGAGCAAGAAAAGAAGGGGATGCAGACGGGAATTACGGTGAGAGTAACATCATACATATTGTCATTCCAAATAGGGCATTGAGGATGGAAAGGCTACACATCGTACGTGTCAAAAGAAAAGATAGTAAAGTAAAGGCCCTTGCCCAACTCAGTCTCAGTCCAACCCTGAACAAGAATCTAATAAAGGGGTCAATAAAGGATGAAACAAGGGCGATAGCCAGCCCACTTTCCCATTCAAAGATTATGCCAAGGAAAAGGTCTTCGAAAAGACCTTTCTCCTCCAAGGACTCCCTAACGCTTCCCTTTATTTTTTAAGGGTATAAAAAACAATAAAGTAACGCTCAAGGAAAAACAGACAGCTCAGCTACATCACCTCTTGCTTTGTCGCTACAGTTGGGATTACTGAGAACAGGAATGCTATAGAAACTAAAAGGAAAACTAAGCAACTCTTCTCTCCAGTACTATAGTCGGGTTTCGGGCACTAGCTCAACAACAACAAGGTGCGGCAGGTAACTCCCGAAAAGAACAACCTTTATGTTAGGCGAGGGTTTATCACTGTAAACTAGCCAACTGGGATTGGATCTTTGAACTGCTACGCTCCATCACCTCTTGTCTTGCGTGACCAGTTCTCCGAAGGCAAAGACCTTTCTTCTACTCATTGTTCTCGAAAGGTAATCGAGGAAGGCCTGTTGATCTTGAGCTTTCTTTGGTCAGTTCATCATTAAAGGATGAAATCCTGAATCTGGAATAAGCTTCTATGACCAAGTTGCGAGATCGAGAATGAGCTGCTTCAGAGACCAGAGGAAAAGAAAGTCGTTACACTTGGAGTCTCAGTTGGAGGACCTCTCGAGAATCGTAATGTTAAATCCTTTTCTAAAGCTCCAGAGGTTTAGTCATAAACTCTTTATCTTGACTTAGGATCGAGAAGCTTCCATTGCAGGAATAGGTAAGCTACTCGTTAACTGTTCCTCCAGTCTAGCAGAGGGGCCTCACACAGAACTATTGGAGAACTCATTGGTCCCACCTGATCCTGCTTCTAGATCTTTCAACTTGGTCCTAAAATAGCATTCTTTTGGACCCTGACGTGTGATTGTACCCCCCTTTGGTTTGAGTTCGCTTTTTGGCATCGCTACGCCCCTTCGGTTCCCTGGATCTTGAATCTAAGCAAGGTCCGAACCTGATTCCTAGGCGAGCATCCCTTATAGGGATAGCAACCGGCCTACTTATAGCCTAGCCGTTACTTTACCTCGGGACCTTAACAAGGAAAGTCCAGAATATCATTAGTAAGAGTGGTTGCTATTGAATCAGCTTCTCGAGTATGCAAGGCCTTTTAGTCGTAACCGACAGAGAAGTAATTTAAAAAGTCTTTCTATAATCCCACCCGTATTGAGATAGATTTTTGTATTGAAAAGTTATCTTCTTATTGCCTTATAGTGTGTGACACTTTTTTTTTATTTCTATTGAGTGAAAGAACCCAACCCCCAGGTTGTGAAGCAACTAAGTTCGTAGAGTACGCCCCCCCGATCAGATCATTCGCTTGTTGTTGTCGAGCTTTCTTCCACATAGGCCTCGCTTGCATGCCTTGTGGCAAACTAGACTGAAGTTGAAAAAAGCGTTTTTCCTTCTTCAAAGAGACTCTTGAAAAGCCCTTAAAGAGGCTTAAGTCATCGACCGATAAGGATTTTTTTCCTCACCTCTTCCGTAAAGGCAGGTAAGGTAGCATAGGTGTCCATCCACTCTATCCGATTATCCGTTGAAATACCATCTGAGGAGACTACCAACAACAGCAGGCGGGGTTTAATGGTTTTGAACCCCAGGTATGTAGCTCGCTTCTTAACTCGTTTCGGCGTGCCTACGCTGCCAAATGTGGAAAAACTCCCAATGTTGTCAACTCTGATGGATCTCCAGCATCCGCCAGCTCCTGCACAAATCTCTT
>JAINUT010001043.1:0-22701 GCA_020205555.1 Panax stipuleanatus | reverse complement strand
AAAGCCCTTGCCGTTTGACAGCATAGTGCAATTGCCAAAGGACATTGATTCCGTTATGATCTTCTGTTCAGAGTTTCAAAATTTTTGATGAGGTTTCATTAATCGTTATTGACCTTTTTTCTCCCAGATTCCTATCGTTCAAGGAATATCTTGGGAGCCAACCTGGAAGATAGTGCCTAATGTAAGGAACCCTAAGGATGCGTTGTATCCTAAGTCTCATTCGAAACCGATTAAGTCAGCTTTCTTAGCTCTAACTTATGAGCTTGCTGCTTGTGGATCAATGCTGAGATTAGACCATGCACAGGAAGCCTTCTTTTCGTCGACAGTGCTGTGGAGGGAGAGTGCACGTTTTGCCCTTGACTTGACTAACACTGAGACGGCCAATAAAGATCTTGATTGCTTTGAGCGTTGGGTAGGTCCAAAACTGCCCACGTTTGAACAGTTTGAATATCAGGGCGAGTAAGTTGGGTATGGTGATTAAGGGAGCGAGAAAGAGACGAATCTTTGCCATTGGAAAAAAAATGAAGCAAAGACTCTTATATCCTTACCATAAGTAGTTGATGAGTGTTTTAGCTCGGATCCCTATGGATGGGACATTTGATCAAGTTGCTCCCTTAGATCGGCTGACTGGTTTTAAGGAAGGGTTTAGCTTTGACCTTAAGAGTGCCACTGATAGATGGCCGCTCCCGGTTCTAAATTCTCTAATGGCGCTGCCCCGCGGAGGCGATTTTATGTTCTAGGAAATGTGCTGTATAGTAGATCCTTCGACAAAACCAACCTTAGATGTGACGACATGGCTCAACAAACCATTCATTAAACTCATGAAAGAGCATGCGGTGGTCACATTAATGGACATGCTCTAGCTAAGAAAACTTCTTAGGTTAGGGTACTATTGGCTGGCTTACTATAAGGAAGGGGAGAAGGACAGCGTAGAGTGCGTAGGTGTAAGGAGTGTCAGACACGTGGGGATTTCATCCATGCCCCTTCAACGTCTTGCCCAAGTGAAAGAAAGACAAGGGACCCAACCCAAGTTTAAGAGGAGAGCAGCGAGTTAGCGAAGGAAGGGAAGCTCCCATCTCCTTCTAAGGAGGGGGCTACTTTAGGAATCCTACACCTTTCGAAAGGACTTTACACGTAAGGGAGTGGAAGCTGTATGGGCTAAGCTAACTAGTAAGAAAGCTTTAAAGCTTTAAAGATTTCAATGTTAGAATTGTCAATGAGAAGGGCTACTCGATGAAGAAAGAACAAGACTGGTGCGAATCAATAAAAAATGGTTCTTCGTTCGACATGCTTGTGTTAAGCATATGGCTCTATGTTTCATTGCTTTGGTACAAAGACTGACTCGACTGTAAACTTTAGGTTGAAGCGAGATGGATCTGGGACGGAAGGACTCGAACCTCCGAATAGCGAGACCAAAACCCGCTGCCTTACCACTTGGCCACGCCCCATTTTAGCCTCATACCATTAGCCAAAGAACTAACTAACGTGCCCTTATCAGTCGAGCACTCTAAAATACCAAATATGCTGGGGATCTCTATCTAACAGAACTCAAAGCTAAAGCATTTCATTCTGCTAAGTATAGTATCACGATACCAATAAAGTCTAATACACTATCCTTATCACTTGCAGTTGCTTCTTGCCTTCAGGCGTAACCAGCGGCCTAGCCCATGTCCCGTAGACAGGCGGTTACTCTCTAATGCCACGGATCTATATTCATAAGACTGATGCCCTCTATCTTGATAGAATGAGAAACTTTCAAGCTTTGGTCAACCTCTAGTTGAATATTACTGACTCAATTTTTCAGCAGAGCCAACTCTAAAGCCAAAAGTGAAGTGATGCACCAGCTCCTACTCTCCAACCAAATAAAGAACCTCAGCAGCTAGTTGGAGCTACTGATACCGGACCGGTCTCTCTCTGGATCTAAACCAGAATCAGGGAAGACGTAATTAAAATATGCACCTAAAATTAAATCACATTGGTGTATAAAGAGCCGAAAGTTCGAAAAAAAACCTTGATTTCAGAAAACAGGGCAGGGATTCTATAACATTCGAGATCTACCTTATCGAGAAGGGGTATTTTATTAGAAAGGTAGCACACAAGCATCCCAATTCAATAGATTTGAGTTCAAGTGGCACAGGTCCTCTAGCCATGAGTTCCCTCACACTAATGATTCAGCAGGGGAACGGTGTAGTAGACTCTCGGTCAGACCAAATATATGTATAATCAGTTAAATAACCCGGAAAGCCATCAGGACCTGGAATTAAAATAAAGGAATACTGGAAAGTCGGGTCTATAGCCGCCCCTTTCTCTTACGGGCGTGCTTTCGACTAAGAAAGGTTCTGTCATCGTCACTGGTACTGTTACGGGGGTGCTTTCGACTAAGAAATGTTCATTCGCTCTGCTTGCAGAGCGGCCTTGGAGATCGGCAATTGGTAACTCAAACAAGCGAGTGAAGTGCTTCAGGGTATCCATCGGTCATTAAGGCATAATGATCTGACCTGGTCGACCCAGCAATCACACTACTGCTGCAATCAAAGGGCTGCCATTAATTAGTCTAACGCGCAACGGCTTTTAGCGTTGGCGCTCGGCCCTTGTTGGTGTAGGGAAATAGTTGACATTTGCTTCCGGAAGGAAAGCGAACACAACCTGCAAAATGACCTTACTTAAGCTTAAGGAAAGAACCTCCGGAAAGCCTAGCTCTTAACTTAACCATAAGATCCATAACGTCTCCCGTAAGGTCGACACTCACTGAGAGAGCCCTAGTCCCTGTTGACTATCGTCTCCACTCCCCTTGCTTGGGAGCTTATGGAATTATTCCGCCCAAGTCCCATCCCTGACACTATACAAGCCATACTGAAATCAAAGGCATTTAACGCGGGCTTGTAGAGGCGATTGAGGTGCAACATGTACTGGTTCCGAAAGTATCCGATGAAGTCAACCTCAACGAGGGTCTTTAAGCTTCTTACGCGGCCGCTGCATTAGCAGGGAAGTCATAGTTCCTGGCTACTAGTGCGGCTTCAAGTGTGCCAAGCTCCTTATTCTCATTCTGGAGGACAAGAACGTGAGTGTCCATTGCTATGGTTACGTGCAACTTCGAGTTAACGCTTCAGAAGAAATGGCGGGATCGGTTGTTCAACCCCTTGTGGGGATGGACAGCCGGAACAACGGAATGGTCAACCTACATCCGCGACAACTTTCAGAGTATTTTGGACTCGTACAAAAGGACGTAGAAAGCAGAGGCGATCCAATTAAGGACCGAGTCGAATTCCTAGCTAGCGTTGGGCGAGCGTGGAGTGCCAGTACTTCTGGTATCAATCACCTCGATCGAAAGCCTCTATCTATAGACGTCTTTACCAGCTTCTTTCCCCCGGTCCATAACTAATTCATACACCGGGCCAGTCGCGCTAATGTGATACATTTAGTCCTTTGCTTTGTATTACGCGGTGTGTCATTTAAGGAAGGATCCCTATACTATTTCCTTAGCATAAGTGGTAGTTGGCTCCCACATAAGGTCTTTTTGGGTCGGCATTCGAATGAAAGTAGGGGCCCATCTGAGTACAGAAATGAATGATTCTTTCTCTTTGTAGTGGTCGATCCTAAAGGCAAGAGCAGTTCCAGGTGGTCCAGTGGATTAAGCCATTGATCATGGGTCAACGACGGAACGAAGAAGTCAAGTATTGCAAGCAACCTCGAAGCCCGGTAACCCCGCCACTAAAGGGGTAATCAAGCCAAGCCCGTGTAAGAAGCTATTTTTCTCTCTCCCGCCTGGGCCTATCCTATTTGTGGAATAACTATACTATACTATACTTGAGGAATGTTCCGAAACGACGAATGGATACCATACATATATAGAACGTGCTCTCCAACAGCCCTTCGACCAATACTTTGACTTCATTACAAAAGCGTATACACGCTAATTCGAATAATACGCGACAGACACGCGTGGGACGAACAAGCGGACCGTTGGAACGGGAACACCCAACCAACCGCGCATTCTTCTTATTTATCTTAATTTATACGTATATATTAGGTCATGATTTATGGAGGGAGAAATCCTAACTTTTATGGCTGGGTAAAGGCTTTTTTCTTTTAGAAAAGTAAAATCCCACGGGGTAGTGAATTCACTATTCTAAAGCCGTTCCTACTGGCTGTATGTTCTGGCACCGGGTGTAGTCCAGATCCTCTCAAAGCTTAGGGTAAGTCATAATTGCTGACGGTTTCTCCGGGGTATAGACACCTTCACGAAAAGTTTATCCTATTCTCCGGTAGACATGAATCGAAATTCGGAGTCGACATATACCGGTCAATATAGTAGAGCAGTACGCTAGTACGGTAAATCTAGTTGACACGTACGGTCGATCTACCTGATAAGATGAATGTTGAGGAAGAAGGAAATGGCTTAGAAGGGAAATCCAACGTATTTACTCGTACTCACAAAAAAATAACACCAATGATGCCATCATACAATAGTGTTGAGTTCAAATGGCTCTCAATAGTTTAGACAGTAAGATTCCTGAAAACAAAAAAATGGAGTTATTGCGTTTTTGGACAGAATTTTACATCAAATATGAGGAGCAACATAAGGACAAGACAATCTCAATAAGTAATGAAGTGGATGCTGTAGCGGATGCTGTAGTGGATGGTAAAAAGAATGCAGATTCCTGGATTATGAAAGATGATAGTGAAGATTCCTGGATTATGAAAGATGATAGTGCAGATTATTCGTGGTTTAATAAATCAGATAGTGAAGATTCATCCATTAATCAAGATGGTAGTGAGGAAGAAAGTACAAAGACTCAAGAAGAAGATAGAACTCAGAGTCAAGATCCCAACAATGATAGTATAAATAAAGACATAAATACAAAAAAAGCATCGGTCAATACTAAAAGACGACGTATTACTAAATCAGAACAGTATAAGCAAGAAGTCTTCGATCTTTTGTATGATGCTAAAAAGAGGTTCCCATTATCAGAAGATGAATTCCTAAACCTCCAACTAAAGATTGAAAACTATACCGCGATGTTCGATGAGAAATCTTTATTTAAGACCGTCCCCAACCTAATCCAAATCTTAATAAAGGGTGATAAGGAGAATGCGAAGGATTATCTAAAGCGCGAATTACATGGAACGGATGGTATAGAATTGGTGCTTTCAGAGTTCGGTCAATATACTATTGAAGCCTTAATAGTTCATGTACTAGGAATTCTTTTTACCAATACAGAATCAAACTCAATGATTCGTGTTGCTGTTTTGGTGGAACAACTAGAGTCTAGTGTCCGGAGACAGGCATTCTATTTCAAATCACGCCGGTGTAAAAAACCTTCCTCTATAGCCCCAGAAGGTGACTTTAATATTTCTTCTGTTTCGGATAGTCCTAAATCTAAAAGAAAAGAAAAGAAGTATCCCATCGGTTCTTCCTTAGTGGAATTCATGGAGGACCGGGGTTTGATCGGTATATGTAAAGATGCGATCGGCCCTGTTCAAGCGATGAAGAAGGGTGACCGTTATTATATTCCAATGAATCACTACGCTGTCTGCAACTTTGATATCTCATTACTACCTATCAAACTAAACCTGCCTATGGTATGCAAACCACTAGATTGGAGGAAAGCCAGCCCTCATGGTCAACCCCCTAGAACCATGGCCGATATCTCAGGAGGTTACTTAAGTACACCCTCAGGGGAAATGTATGATCGTTACCGCCTGTTAAGTTCCTGTGACGTTAATAATTTTAATATTAATTTTGGGGAAGGAATTGAGAATAAATACGAGGTCCTGTGTGATGTAATGAACCTGCTGCAGAGTCAGCCCTTTCAAATCAACAGTGATTGGTTGAACTGTATTAAAGAAAATGAGGAGTTATTCGTGGAAAACGGGTATCTCATGCCAAGATTTCTTGCCTCAATGAACCTCCAAGAGGCATCAACCTTACTTAGAGAATCTTACATGAAGGATGAGGTTATTAAAACCTGGTTTATTTATAGCGATTTGATAACGATTTTATCGAAAAACATACAGCGTTCTCGTTATGAGAGATTGATTATCAATCTGGCTAATGCCTACGATGGTTATCAATTTTATTTGCCAGCTTTTCTCGACTTCCGAGGTAGAATCTACCGCTGTGGGGTCTTGCATTTCCACGAGCGTGATCTAGCAAGAAGCTTGATCGTCTTTGCGGATAGCCCTTTAAGAGAAAAATCTCTTGCAAATATGGCTGTAATAAGATATCTGGAATCAATTGGCTTCCATTACAAGTCTTTCGTCTCTGACGCTGAAGCATTCGATTGGTCTTATAAAAACCTAAGTAAGTATAGTGATAATGCTGGTGATATTAAGGTTAATATTAAGAAACTGCTCGAGAAAGGTCGGGATGCAAAACGCCCCTTTCAGTTCCTCGCGCATCTAATAGGATATATATACTCCAAAAACCCCTCGAGCTACCTGTCTAGCCTCCCTATTACGCAAGACGCCTCTGCTAGTGCATATCAGATCATGAGTTACTTTTTGTTGGATAATACCATGGCTAAGAGAACGAATCTCATCCCATCAGATGATGAGAAAATCCAAGATGTTTATTTATTCATGCTCGAAGAGCTCAAGGTTTTCATGAGAACTGAATTAGAGAATAAGAATCTATCAACGATTGTTTGCGAGCACCTCACTCGTAAGCTAGTCAAAAGTATCTTTATGCCACTTATATATGGTAAAACTTTAAGGAGCACAACCAGCGATCTAAAAGACCATCTCTCTCACTACATAACTTCTAGTGAATGTTCTCAAGTTGCCAAAGTCTGCTTTAAGTTCTGGAGGATTCAATATCCTGGCATGGAATGCCTGATCAAGTTGATCCGGCATATTGGCTGGATAGCGTCAGCTAGGGATACCCCTGTTTTCTATAAAATCCCTTTATATACCACGGTACAGGATTCTATGAAAATGGAGGCGATAAAGATATCGGTATATGATCCACTTCATAAGAAGAGGCGTCGGGTTACACTAAGAGTTTCTTCTTCTAAGAGAGATCGTAGGAAGACAGAAATCTCTACCTTCGTCAACTTCATACATCAGAAAGATGCCCAAATTGCTATGAATGTTGTCGTATTGATGCTTAGGAGAAATGCGCCAATATACACAGTACACGACAACTTTATAACAACTCCTCAATATTGCCATTTAATACCTAAAATTTATAGCCATGCCATTTGTGAAATGGGCCCACCACTTTCAACCATCAACGAGTTCATCTATATGAATGTTCTGAAACCTTTCCTCGACAAGCATGAAGATGATATCTCTGATTTTACCGATGGTGTAATCCCACAATATCTACTGAAAGATTTCTTATATAAAAATGTACCAGAGAACATAAGCAAGAAGATGAGGGAAACTTGGGGAGAAAGGATCACGGGAATACTGGATTCTTACAAGAGCTATACTCGTTCTGTATGCGGTAATTATAAAACCGAAGTTGAAGGTTGGCAAGCTCATGAGAAAAGGTGGAATCAATTCAAGGCGAAGGTAAAAAGTAAAGAAGGCTCTCCTTATTACTGCGTACACTATTAATAATAAAATAAAAAAATGAAAAAATATACTACCAATTCTCATATAACATACCATAATCCCCATCCTGGTTTAATCATTGCAACACATTCCTTCATAGAGCCTTACCCAATTATTACGGAGAACGCTCTACTCACTAATGCTATCTTTGAAATATTAAACAAGTTTGCTTACCCATCCATATTAGGTTACGCTAAGTTCACAATGACCTTTACCATGTTGCGATCTTTCAAAGTGGAGGTCCCATTTACGCTAGGTCCCGCTATCCCCTTGACAGATCTGGATGAAAAGTGCATTCCGAAGGGAATAGTCTATGGTCAAATCGTGAAAATTATTAAACATTATGCTGAGCTCTACGAAGGAGAACATATCCTGAAAATCATGATCCGAGTCTATATGGATGGAATAAAGACAGATTGGCAACCCCTCTCTGAAGAGGAGAGCCAAAGAATACTTTATTCAATCATTGAAGCTTATTACGATGCCGGGACCGAGACCGACCCGCTAACAGCAAAAAAGATCCGACATAGTAATCGTAGCTATCCAACCCATATCACAGCACTCAAACAATCTCGCACAGAGCTGAAACCATTCATTGTTGCCGATATGGAGACTATCATAATAAAGAAAGTTCATACTCCTTATGCAGTTGGTCTCCTGATGGTTCGCCCAGGTAAAGAGATCAATGAGATTATGATTGATACCTACTTCAGTGAAGACTACAAAATAATCTTGAAAGAATTTGAAGAAAGGAGTACTAAGGTACTTTATGACTTTGTATTAAGGATATTAATGATTGTTAGACAAGAAAAATCACCTTTAACAATTTACTTCCACAACTTCTCTAGATTCGATGGAATTATCTTGCTTAAGCACCTAGCAAGTCATCACAAGAACTACAAGGTCAAAACACTGCTGAGGAACAATAGGGTTTACGAGATAGCTGTCTATTCAGGTAAGAAGATGTTATTCCGCTTTAGAGACACCTTGAATCTACTCCCTGCCTCACTAGATGCCCTATCTAAGAATCTATGCCCAGAACTTGGCGGGAAAGGGAATATCGACCATAATAATATGAGTCAGACAAATATTGAACCTCAGAAAAAGAGATTGTTAGACTATATGAAACAGGATATTCTTCTGTTGGGTGGTGTTATGCTAAAAGCTCAAGAGATATATTGGAAGCTGTTCAAGGTGGACATAGAAAGCAAGATCACCCTTGCCTCACTGGCTCTAAGCATCTTTCGTTTGAAATACTACGATGCTTCTAATTGGCCAATCCACATCCCAAACAAGAATGAAGACAGCTTTATAAGGCTTGCCTACTACGGTGGTCATACAGATGCATACAAGCCATTTGGCAAGAACCTATACTACTACGATGTGAACTCTCTCTATCCCTTTGTAATGAAGGAATTTCCAATGCCTGGTGGTGTGCCAGTCTGGCATAGAAATCTTGAGGGCATGGACTTAGATAGCATGTTTGGCTTTATTGAGGCATATGTGGAATGTCCGAAGACTATCAAGAAACCCTTTCTACCCTATCGAAACAAGGAAAACACTCTCATCTTTCCGACCGGGGAATTTGTTGGAGTGTACTTTAGTGAGGAATTAAAGTATGCAAGAGACATTGGCTACACTGTGATCCCAATCTCAGGCTACCTTTTTGAGAGGAAGGAAAGCCCATTCAAGGACTTTGTTAGCTCACTCTTTGAGAGCAGGTTAGAGGCAAAGAAAGAAAAGAATGATGCAATGGCCTATGTGTACAAGATCCTTATGAATTCGCTATACGGTAGATTTGGCATTAACCCTAAAAGCACAATAACAGAGCTCTGCGATGAAAAGAAAAAAAAACAGCTGCTCAGGTATAGTGATATTCTATTCTGTGAATTGCTTAATGAGAACAAATACGTCATTTCCTTCCATAGCAATACCGATAAGGGCCCTGATTATTGGAAGCCACCGGAGAACTCAGCTGTCCAACTAGCTGCTGCGATCACTGCCTATGCTAGGATCTATATGTACCCTTATATCTCAAGAGAGGACAGCTACTACACGGACACTGACTCAGTTGTGCTTGGTCAGCCAATACCAGATGAAGAAGTCTCTCCTTCTTCTTTAGGTAAGTTTAAGCTAGAGGACTTTATCCTAGAAGGATACTTTTTAGCACCGAAATCCTATTTCTACCAAACAAAAGATCAAAAAGAAGTACTCAAGTTCAAGGGACCTTTGAAGGATCATCTTAGAAAGGACAGATTTCAGCTACTGTTCAAGAATCCAGATACTAAAATACCGGTAAAGAGATTACATAAATTCAAGGTGAATTTAAAAACGCTTTCCGTCGGCGAGGAAGAAAGAATAGAAACTATTGGGATTAAGCTGGGTAACAAGAGAAACCCTGTATTTAGTTCTGGTGACTGGGTGGATAGTGAACCAATTGATATTGAAGACTTGTCTAGTTTAAATTACATTGGAAAAACTGTATTCAAATCACTAAAGAAACGACTAAATGAAATGAACAATGAGAAAGAAGAGAGATGCAAAGAGATAAAATCACAGTTTGATGCTAAGAAAACAGAGAAATAAGTACTAAAAGCAGAATAACTAAGCAAGCTGATCTTTCTAAAGTAAAAGTATAAGCCGGGAAGAACTAACCAAGTAGCTTTTTTGCATGCGCCCTGTGGAGTCAAGTTACGAAGGTCTTGTCTTGTTGATAACCTTGAGACCGGCGAAGACTGCGCTCCAGCTGGTGGTGAAGGAAAGGGGGAAGCGACTCGTTCCTTCCTTGCGGAGGGCATTAGAGGTTCGGAAGGCGGACTATGCTGTCAGGGCACATCCCTGGGACTCGATCGAACTTCGGGTTAGTTGTCTAGCCAACCGATGTTGGATTACTCTCTCTCCCGATGTCAATTCGAAGCAAAGGAAAAGTGATCTTTCACTTCGTAGAATCAGGCACTGTGAAAAGCGCTTCTCCCTAATTATGCTTACGGATCGAAAGAGTTCGAGGGAAATGATTTTTGCGAGCATAGAGATGGTCCTCAAAAATATCAATGTACCCTGTGCTAATACTAATCTTTTGACTGCATGCAGTACACATGACCCTTTTCCGGTGCAGGGGGCACTTTCGGTTTTCTTTTCAAGGAATTTCTTATTTTTTAGTACCAAATAGTGATGACTAGCACATTCAGAAAACCTTTGACTTGCGAAACTTATCCACTACTGACGCGAAGCTAAGGTTGCGTAAGCACAAGAGATTGAATAAGTCGATGCTAGCCTAACCCGCTCTTAGTCATCAAAAGAAGGAAGCCGAAAAGGGGCGATGAGATATTTTTACACTTTTTATTTTGAGCCGCTAAACCGATCACTGAAGGGGCCCATCATTCCTTAGGGGTGCACAGGATAGAGTAATCTTTCTTGCTCCATCTTAGGCGCTATTGCTTCTAGTTAAAGATAAGAGCTAGTCTTTCGCTGAGTAGACATCGGAAAGAGAGAAAGATGTTTCTCATTTCTTAGTCTTAGTCAATGCATGTCCCCTCCATTACTTAATCCATTCGAGTTGGAATCAACTTTCAATTGGTTGGACAATAAGAGTAGGAGCTCAAGCAGTTGCCGTTGCAAGACTAGTCGTTGTTGAGTAAATAGCAGCTTTTACCCTATCCGCGCTTGATGGTGAATAAGCCTTGGAATCAGCTGCTGTTGAGAAAGCATCCAATTGCAATTACAAAAGCATATCCCTTATCTAATTAGAAGGAACTTCTTTCCGGCGAAGTGACAGCGGGGAAGGAAAGCAAGGGACTGATTACACTAGTAAGACATGCCCAGAAGAGGATAAGATCAGAAAAGGGCAAAATGCCTCTTGAGATTGTTGAATAAGCTATTCATCAATGCTCGAGTCATATTCTAGTAGACAAACTTTCTTCTTTTGTCCACCGGGGAAAAGAATACAAAAAGATTGATAGGCCATTCATTCCTTCCCTTCTCTCTCTCCGAATCTTGCTCCCTCATTCCACTCAATTCGGCTATCGATATTTGCGGAGTTGAAGGCTTAGGCTTAGGTCTAGGTCTTCGCACCGTCTTGGAACCTTTTTTCTGAGCTTTTGACAGTTGAGTCTCGGACGCTAACTAAGGAGACTACTGCATCTCGCTCTTATTATACAAAAAAAACAAAAAGAAAGAAGACAGGTTGCCCTGTCAGTCTCGAGGTCGTCTTTCTTGCCTCACACAAGAGAAGCCTTCTTTATACAGACAGGAGTTAGATAAGCATGTAGCTTATGGCTTTATCCTATAGATATATAGAAAAAAATGAACGAGGATCAGTCTTCATCCTTTCGCTTTTCAAAGTGAATGATCCCCTCGCTCTTAACCTTTATGTGACCGCAATAGCAAGGGACAGGAGCTCCCCCTAGCTCAGTAAGCAAGTGCTACAAACCTTTGAAACTAGAGTAAAGGTACCCACGGACGCTCATTGTCCTAAGCCCCAGGCATCCGGTTACCTTTCGCGGATCTCCGCCGCTGGCTTTTGCACTATGGTTACACTTACGGTTACACGAACTTTCCTAAAGGCCCCATCTTTGTCTCGAGGTCTTTCTTTTCTCACACAAGAAGACAGAAGCTTTTTATACTTAAAATTTATAGAATTTAATATATTTTAAGTCTAGTTCGCCACAAGGCATGCTAGCAAGGAAGCTAGCCTATTAGCTATTCTAGCCAAGGAAAGCACAGTAGAACTAGCGTAGCGGGACATGACAGCGGTTGGGGAGAGGGAAAAGCTATCAGACATCAATCCAATGAACAGACAAAGCGGCTTGGCCGAAGGGTCAGGAAGAGAGAACGACTATACTTTACTTTCTTTCTGAGTTAGAACATTAGGAACCTTACACCCATATGAAAGAAAGCAGCCAAAACAGTAGAGAAGATAAGAGACGGGTTTAGCGAGAAAAGTCTTTAGCTCCCACCTATCTTTGATGAAAGAAGCAAGCAAGTTTAGGTAGAAAGAACAGCCAGTGTCAGAGAGATGACTTCTGTTGAACTCTTCCTTTACATGAAGGGAATGAATGCCTTAATGGAATGGAATCCGGGATCCAAGTAGATTAGGTTAAGGCAAGCGCACTCAAAGCATGAGGTAGGGATCAGAGCTCCCCTCTAAGGCTGTAAACGAGCCAACACAGTTCGAGCTCGATTCGGGCTCAACTCGGAAAAAAAAAAGAGCGAGACTCGAATTCGTTAATCGAATAAAAATATGAGTAGAATCTGAGCAAGGCTATACTCGACTCATTTAAGATTCAAACTACTCGAATTCTTGATTGTGATTCGATACATACTCGGTTGATACAGATTCGATTAGATGTTCGATACATTCTCTTATAATATATACAAATATAAATCAAATTAGGATAATTAATTATTGTTTTGTTTTGTTTTTAATTTTAATTGTGATTTTATATTTGTAAAGTGTAAAGAAGACTGAAATAAAAGGCGCCTAAAAGCCTCTCGCGATCTACCGCTTCTTAGCCTATCTCGGTAATGGCCCTACCCCCTTTCTCTTCCTTGGGCTTTGGTCTCCTTTGGCTTCAGCCTCCGGTAGGCTGATGGGCATTAAACCCGACTCTGTGACCTTTAAGCACGGTCTTCACAACCTCTCCTATAGAAATTTTTAACATGACTTTCTGAGGGGCTAGCTTTCCTGCTTCTGTGCTTGCTATTAATAATATGGCATACCAACGATTAACTTACTTACTGGAATGATGGAAAGGAAATGGGATCGACAAAAGAGAGATCCAATTTCTAGGAAAAAAGCAAGGTGGGATTTTCTTCTGCCTGCCTTCCCCCGGAAGTCACTTTGCTACGTTTGTGGATCCAACATGACGTATACCCAAACTTGATCCATAAGAAGTGACTAATCAGGCTATTGCTTCTGTCTTCAAAGCTACGCTCCTACTTCACTCGAGCAGCAGATTCTCTAACAGTAACAGCGGATTCGTGCAGCGTATTCTTGCTAACAAACGAGAGCGCTTCCAAGCACAACGCTGCGAAAATCATTTGTTCTATCTTTCCTGAATTCGATGGGGGGTCCAAAGTGAAGTGAGATTGCCCAAGAGCTGAGGTCGTCTCTGTGCCTACCTAACAAAGGAGGACAAGTCGCCCCTCGTTTTGGGTGAGTATACTCGGGAGTCCAAATCAGCCTATCTGCAACTGCCACGGGAAGGAGGTCCACCTTAATTTCATCCCACCCCTAAGCCCGTCACTCACTAAAACCCAAGAATCGTCTCTTTAGGAGTCAGAAGTTCTCTCTCGCCAGTCTCGGTCAATTGAATCTGACGGAGCGTACTTTGCCTATGCTTCAGCATCCTTGCCTTTCTTATTCTTTTCTCTGATTATTGAACTGGTATCTGAAAGACAACAAAAGGAGGGTAAGAATAATCTCCTAATTTAGGTCTCTTCCTCTTCTTTAATGGATGGGAACACATCGAATGAAAAGGATGTCGAATGAGTTGAAAGATGGCAAAAAACCGACTGCCTTGTGAGAAATTCAATCTGAACTTTATTGGCTCCATCACCGGAACCAGCAGCAGCTTCTCTAGTCCGATTCCGTTCCACAGGAATGCCAAGACAATGATGATGGCCCGTTCTTCTTCTCAGAGACTACTTGAACTGACCGATTTACCGATGGCTCTTTAATAGCTGATTTGCCTGACCTTATTTCTTTATTCAGAGGAAACTAAAGGAGCCAGAGCCTTAGAAGAGAAGACTGGAAAGCCGAAATGTTGATGTGGCACCGAAGGAGTGTATTTCACTGTATTTGTAACTTACAGTGTGTTTTGCCAATAAAACCAAATAAGTCCATGTATATATGTATTTCAATCCAACTGACCATATTATTTTCCCTCCAACTCCAATACTGTTTATTCCCTCCATCCATTTCAGTCCAACACACATTGTTAACCATCCCCTCATGGTGGAAAGAGAAAGAGGAGTAGAAGAACAGAAGAAAGAAAAGGTACAAAGAAAGGGAGAGTGCATAGAAAGACCATACCTGAAATGGCTTCAGTTTTGGGTCACTGTCATCTCAAATTTTACTTTGATAATATTTTGTTAAAATCTGATATTCATCAGAGAAAGAAACAAAATTTTTGGTGAAATTCACTATATCCAAGTTCAGTATGATTTTGAACAAAATCCTTTTTAAGCTCCCTCGTTGATTAAAGGAAATCAAAAAATTGGAAGCACTAGCCAATACCAACTTATAACTTGGTACTCAATTACAACCTTCCTTGGTCAGAACTAACTAAGATCATATCTTAACAATGCCATCCGAGATAAAAAATTAATTCCATCAAACTCAAAGCAAAATCGAAATAAATTTTTGCAGAACAGTGTACAAATCTGTTGTTTCTCTCAATCTTCCATGTTCTTCATGCTTAACCAGAGTTGTAACATATGAAATGACACTGGTTGTGGCAGTATTAATATAATTGTGTTTTTAATAGTATTTGATAGTGTTGAATATTATGAAATAATAATGTCAAATGTACATCTGTATATATATATTCGACTAGTCACTTAAGCTCCCTGGCACCGACTCGACTTGACAGCTATGATAAATATATAAAAATATATATTATTAATAATTAATAAAATTTTAAAACATTATTTTTGATAAACTAAAATATAATGAATTTGTGTTATAATAGTATTAAAAGTGATTAAAATTAATATTAAAAAAATAGTACTAAAAAAATAATTAAAAATCGACTCACTAGGTCAACTGAACCGGTTTCACTGGTTGAGCCACATGTTCAACCAGTGGTCAACTGTTCAATTTGGGTTTTGGCCAAACCAGTTCAACCGGTCCAGATCGGTTCAACCTGCTGGGTTGAGCCAGGTTTCAAAACATTGGCTAGAAGTGCCTAAAGATCTCCTGTTAGATACTCCATTGAATTTAAACAAACGTTATTTCTATGTTAGTAATTGATCTTGTCGATTATGTGAAAACAAATGTTTACTTGGGTCTAGTAACAATTTGTGATATTTGTGATAGTGTGTGCACTACAATCTCATATTCTTCCTAAAAATTGATGCATTTTTAGAACTTCACTGTTCGAATTGAACTTCGGAAGGGTAGTCTTTTTTGGCACCATTAGCATAGTCGTTGAATTTATGTAATGTAAGCATCAACCTTTGGTTAAACAATAACTAGTAACGTCATAATTATTATTAATTAAATATATTAGTAATTATTATAAATTGTATATGATATATATATATATATATATATATATATATATATATCTTCTATTTCAAAACATAAGAGTACTAGAATTTATATTTTACAAAACAAAAATCCTATATTTTAAAATAGAGTGTATTAAATATGCTAAAAACAAAAGTAATATATTAGTGTCAATACTCTTATTATTTGCTCATAAATTTATTATTAAAACTAATCATAGAATTATATATATGTGCGCGCGCGCGCGCACATAGATATATACTATAATTACACACACATGTATATATATTTATATATATATACATATATTATAATTAAAAATATCCAACACTATTATTATTGTAATTATTATGAATATAATGATGTTCAACACCATTGTTATTGCTTTTCTATATTTAAACTTATTAAAAACAAATGAGCTATGCATGACCCATCAAAACTCTTTTCTTTTTTACCTTAATTAGTTCATATTGGTACTTCCATAGTTGTCTCCCACCTAATTCTTTCTTCCTTTTCCTTACTGCTCCCAAACTCCTAAATCTCTTCCTCAAATTACATTCTTAAATTACAACCATAATGGTTGAGATGGGATAAATCTAGCAAAGCCCTTTTGGTTGTGGAATTTGAAGTTACGATGGGCTTCTTGGCTGTTGATAATTTTTTTATTTGTTTTTGTGATTATTTTCTACTGATGGTTGAGAACCGGTTGAAACCATCTACCGATTTTACGGTTCCGACGGTTTAACCCTAAGTTTACTGGTTCTTAACAGTTTTTGTGATTTCCGGTTTAACGAACCCAGTCGGATCGTTTTCTTGACTGGTTCACGATTCAACCGATTGATCTGGTCCTGGTCTTAAAACATTGAATGCAACTAGATTCTGAATTTATTTAACGGAATAACTCAATCCGCATATACGGCTATGGTGGCAATTAATTCTTTCTTTTATTGAATTGAAAGCCCCTGAAAGATGGATTCACTCCGCGTAGGCCGTTTTTTTTATTGTCATGAAAATACTCCAAATGCTCAATAACATGTTATTCTAAATATATGTTTTTTATATATATTAGCACATGATATGTATATATATAGCATCTTTGGATATGTTAAATATCGAGTAAATGTGATATATAATACCTGCTATGACTCCCAAATATGTGGTTCTTTGTATGGTCATCAAACAATAAATCAACTTCAATTTTGAAAACACGATGTCTGGGTGAACAGAGGCATCTAGTTTTGGCACTCTCTCTAAGAAATAGGAAATTTCCGGCCACTTTGGATTGCAAATGAATATGATGAATAAGTCCGGATTTCCAAATCTCCTACATACAGCCATGCAATGCTGATAGCTTTGTTGCATGCAAGGGGACTTCCGATAAATGTGGCGGGGAAGACAATACGTTTGCCAACATATATAGCCCGTCTTCACTTTGTTAACACTATCGACAATATTGTTGTACACAACAGAACGTAAGGCTGTTTGGTTTCTCGAAGCCCAAAAAAGTCTTTGATGCAACAAGCCCAAGCATCAACTGAATTGCAAAAATAACCTCCCACCTTTAATGGGCGAATGGCCTTTCCCATCACAATGTTGAATTCTATATGCATAATTCTCTCTCATAGAGACTGCGTGTTTCTCTAGTGAATGGCCTTCTCATAGAGACTGCGTGTTTCCCATCACGATGTTGAATTCTGTATGCATAATTCGTGTTTCTCATAGAGACTACGAATTGCTAAAATAACCTCCCACCTTTAATGAGTGAATGGCCTTTTTTTCCCAATCACGATGTTGAATTCTGTATGCATATATAATACTCTCTCATAGAGACTGTGTTTCTCTCGACAGGATTGCGTGCGGTGAGAGCTCGGTGTAAAATGTTAGGACGAAACCCATCTTAATTCCCTATATAATGGGAATAACAATGGATACTGCAAGGCCATGAAACTTGGATGAACATCTAATATTCTGTGTAAGCCAGAATCTTTGTAATCAACAAAAATGTCCCGAGAGGTTGAAAGATTATCACCAGGAGCAAACTCGTGAGCATTGGTTGGAATGTTGCTTGCTTTCTCTACCATATATCAGTTTGTTGGTTGGCGAAGATTCACATGAATGTAATCTGTTTCCGCCAAACGATCAAGCAAGCATGTTTGTCAATGAAGTCATAATTATGGAATCTAATGAACCTAATTCAGTTGTGGGAAAGTTTAATCGTCTTTGCAAATCTTCATGAGAATCAAATATGTAAAGTTGTGCATACATAGCTTTTTTCCCTTCAGCAGGTAATAGGGAGCCCATCCGATGGAAGGTTTGCCCGTGTAATCAGGATACGGTAAGGACATCCACCATTGTTCGAGCTTTTATCAATTGTTCCAACCATCGATGTAAAAGTAAAAATATTATTATAAAGTCGTATGTTTGTGCGAAATGCATTAGCCAACTGACGCTTGCCGTCTAGCAACTGCAATAACTCAATTGGTGGCTGGTAGCTGAACTTTGCCCTAAGAGCAGCACAAAGAGAAACCCACCGACTTGTTTTGTTGTTGGGTGATAGTGTGTTTATTTAGTACCCTCCTGCTTGTAGCTGCAACAAACAAAAAGTTACTTGGTGATTCGTTGTTATCGAGTATTCCAATTACCAAAATTTGATTTTTGTAAATTAATCACGCAATTTGTTGTTGCACAATTCTGCAGATGCACAGCTACAATCCAAACTCGCATTTAATTACATCTTGTCAATCTCCTGTTTCAACATGACACGTTAAGTTTTCATATTACCCAATATTATATGAATTCATGCATTTTATAAAATATATCACGTACAAATTATATAAAAAAAACACCTATAAATGTACAATATTATATGAAGGGGGTATGTTTATGTTCTTTCATTAATTACTCCATATATAATTTTTATGAATATCAACGTATTTACAGATTCCATATATTTCAGGCTTTTTAGAATGTTTCAAAAAAAGTTTAAGGCCATAATATTTTAAATATTAATATAAAATAATCTACTCCTTATATTCATGTGAAATCCATTTCTTCAGCACCCGGAGGTATTGGGATCTGATAGACACGTAATTAATATATTTAATATTCTTATATTCATTATTTTATATGTTTATTTTATTTAACTAATACGTTTTATTTTGTTTTGTAATAAATAACATTTATTTTTCTTGGGGAGCAAATAAAGAATTTATATCCAACTTTTAAAGATGGAAAAGGTCTCTTGTTTTAAAGAGAATGGGTATCAGGTATTATATTAGTTTAGGTTAGGAGTAGGAGTAGATGAAATTACTTTTTCATTTACGTTCATTAGATGATTGTTAATTAAAGGGAGTTTTCTTATTTATTTTTACTCTTCTTCTTCTTATTTATTTTAGTTAGTTATTTTATTTTCATGTCTAGCTAATTTTTTATATCTAGGGTGAAGATGAAATTAAATAATTTTTCATGATAATATTTTTCATCTCTTCTATAATTTATGCTTTATGTTTAATTGATTTCGCCTTCATGTTTCTTTATTGAAATACCTTCGTTTTATAGTTATTATATGATTTTAAATTAATTAAGAGATTTTGATAGATTATTGTTATGATATGAGTTTTTCATAATCCATGCTTACTCGAAGAAGTTTTGATGGATTATAGTTAATCTTTAAATTTTCATAGTCTATGGTTGCCCACATTAATTGTAAAATTACTAAATTAAAGGGAAGTGATATCAAAATTATAATTAAGTTATAAAAATAGAAGAGATTGAATTACTTATTATGTTTATTGTTTAATGGATTCGGATTCCTAGATTATTTCCTCATTATTAATTTTCATATTCTAGTTAATCAATTCTCAATCTTTAATTCTAATTCGCCTAAAATAGATATTGAGAATACATTAAAATTAATTTAGTCTCTGTGGGTTCGACCTGTACTTATCAGTTCTTCAATTTGACATTGTGCACTTGCAGTTACGTATTTTTATCACATCAGGATTCATCTTTGGCAGGAATGTTAAATTTTATCTAAAAACTATCAAAAAAGAAAAAGTAACTTGGTTTATAGAAAAAGTAACATTTGTTATGCGGCAATTATCTCTTCAAATGTGAGAGTCTTGGGCATAGGATAGAATCGTGATTGTGTATCTCCCGAAAGAGATGAATATTGCAGCTTGTCATTTTCTTTTTTGTGAGCTTGTGATTTCAACAAAAACATTAAGTTGTAATACTATTTAAATAAATATTGTAAATTTGAGTAAAATCCAAATTCAAGAGAAATTAATTGTTACCTTATTTTAAAAAATTATATATTATAATTTCTTACTCTACCTATGAATTTATAAATTTCCAACAAATTAAATTGATATATGTTTATTTAGTATTTCTAACATTTTTTTATGAACTTTTTAATATAAAATTTATAAAAAATTTACTCATTAAGGTCATATTTACAATATTTTTTATAATTATAACTCAAAGATAATTAAAATATATTTTTCATTATTTCAAACTAATAAATGATTTATATATATATTGATATTTAACTTATTCATTAATATCCATTTGACTCAAAACACACAAACAAAAATAAAAAGCACGCAAGAAGAAAAGTCATCAAAAAACATGGTAAAAGGAGTTTGGTTTAGTTTTTTAAACCCGAATAATATGTACCATTATTTTTTTTGTTCTTTTTGTAACATATTTTTAAAAAAAGTAATGCATCATAAATAAGGAGAAACCAAATTGTCTCTAAAACCACACCAAAAATCGCACAACCCGCACCAACGGTTATGACGTTTGTAGCGATTTTAGGTGGGTTGAAAATTCGAATTTACGGTTTGGTTTTGATTACTAAAACCGCATGCATAAAACTGAAACCGCACCATACGACCAACAAGATAAAAAAGTCAAGTTGTCCAGAGTAATTTATAAATTTTAATGGGAATATGATTGAGCTTACCATCATTATCATTATAATAACAATAATAATTTAGAAGAACAAGCCCACCAACAAACTTTATTTAATGTTATCCACCATTATGTTTATATAGATACATATCAACTCATATACTTATATATTTTTCATTTTCCTAATATTATTATCCTAAACTTAAAAGGTATTAAACTTATTTATTATTATTATTTATATATATATATATATATATATATATATATAACTAATGTTATATATCATAACAAATTTTATCGCTATTAAATAAATACGAACAGATAAGTTACATATGATAACAAGTATGAGATTCATTAAATAATAAATTATTTTATCATTTTATGTTTAAATTAATTAGTCACACCCTATATTATATAAAATCGAATTACGGTTTGAGTTTGGTTCTATTTAACTTTGTTTAGACAAACATTATAAGGTTGTGTGTGTTCTCAAACTGTATTTAATATTGTATGCAAAGTTTTTTCAATTGATTTTAGAACCGAAACTGCACCAAATAAAACCGCACTGCATAGTTCAAAACTGCACTGCACCAATCACAATCAGTTTCATGTGTGATTTTGAATTTATCAAACCACAACTTAAGCGGTTTCGTGTGCGTTTGAGTTTCAAACCGCACCATGCTCACCCCTAATCATAAATACCTTAGTAATATTTTTTATTGATCCAACAATATACATTCTTACAACAAAGCTTAACTAATAATAAAACTGTGTAAGATAACTCTTACCCTGCGTATTGATCTACGACTAAAAGTAAAAATAACCTTGCACGTGTAAGATGTAAATCAAGCAGCAATCTAGTTGCGTTAAACCCAAGCCAAACAGTTAAGGGTATAAATGAATCAAGTCGAGCCGAGTATCAAGTTGCTCATATTTGGTTTACAAAAATTATCGAATATAAATTAATGTTTGATTGAGTCTCGTTAGTTACTAAATCGAACATGATATCAAGTCGAGCCTCGAGCAATTTGAACTTTTCGAACGAATATGATCTGAGTATCAATAGAAAATTATAATTTAGAGAGTTCAAATAATTTATGAAATTTTAAAATTATTTATATTATATTATTTATATTCCAAATCGAATTTTTAATCAAGCGAATATGAATCAAAGTGTTTGTCCATTTTATTCCTCGTAAATGATACAGTATTTCCTTAAACTCTCTCTCTCTCTAAACTTAACCAACTAGACTATAAGAACTGAAAAAACAGACATTTTAACAACCAAACACTCAACTGAAATAGATCCCGCCATTCCATCAATGGCCTCCGCCATTCACCAACAGCGTTAGATACTTCATTCATACAATCAACTAGTATTAATTCCCTACCCTACTCCGTGAACAAACCCTAGATTAAGTCTGTGTTGAATCTAGGGTTTATTGGATGCCAAATACCGATCCAATCTCGACATGCCTTCGTCTCCCAAATTCTTCCATGCTCGCTCTTCGTCTTACACTCGCAGATCAACGGCTCTTATCGTCTGTTTCCTGTTCGGATTCGTCGGTTTTTTCATCGGATTTATAGTAATTTCGAGGCAGAATTTGGGGTATAGATGTAAATATGGTAAGCCCAGATCGGTTTCTGTTGTTTGGGAGAAGAATGGAAATGGTGGTGGTGGTGGAGGACATGGGAACGGTGTCGTTTCTGATAGTGATCCGAAGAGGCATATGGTTATGGGGTTTGTGGGGATTCAAACTGGGTTTGGATCTTCTGGAAGGCGGCGGTCACTCCGCAAGACTTGGATGCCTTCTGATCACCAAGGCCTTCAACGGTATAACTTCATTTCCCCCTTTTCGGTTACATACATTATAAATTTCAACATGTATATATACATATATATATATACATATACATGTACTTGTATTTATATCACTGTGATTATTAATGAGTTATTGGCTTCAGTTTTTGCTTTGATGCATTGATTTATAACATGT
>JAINUT010001045.1:0-82978 GCA_020205555.1 Panax stipuleanatus | reverse complement strand
ACTCACAATGACAATACATCTCCAAACAGGGAAGTGAATCAAAAATATATTTCTTTGATATAAAACTATTTGATATATACATAGTGTCCTGTATATGACAAAAATGACTAATCTAGTTTGTGTAGGAAAAACAAAGCTAGTCTATGGACCCAGGGATAAGAGAGCCAACAATGCCACCATGGCATTTCTCTCTGAAGATGGAGGAGTAGCTGCTAATGCAATACCCTCAGCCTCCATATGGCTCAAAACCTCCACAGTCATCTGTAGTGTGGCATCGTGGTCATCAATATATGCACTCATCTCGATAAACAGACTGTGAGTATAAGATCGAAGAGAAGTACTGTTAGCAATGTGGAAATCACTGGAAGCTATAGCCTCATCCCTCTCAGCAAAAGCTGTGTCCCTAGAAATCAAAGTCTCCTCGATCTTAACAAAAGCTGGAACTCTGGCTGAGCGAATCTCATCCCTATCTACAAAAGCTGCATCTCTGGTTGATCGGAGCTCCTCTCGCTCAATCAATCTTACATCCTGAGCGGCTTGAGCCATATCTCTCTCAGCCAAAGCTATATCTCTGCCAGACAAAGCAGTCAACATCTGTGCTCTAGCCTGATCCCGCTCAAAGGTCATCCTGAATAATGAGTTTGCTAGAGCCGAATATGTACCTGCAGGAATAGTCGGTGGATCACCGACCAGTGCCGCTGTTAAACCCACAAATAGCTCATCCTCAGTGGGAGAATCATTATCCTCCATAGGCTCCTCCTCATCAGAATCCACAATCAGAGATAAATGGGCACCTACTACTGCTGCCATATCTGCCTCTAGCCATGCAGAATACTCTGGAGAACGGTCCGGATGGCTACTAGAGAACTCAGCCCTCTCTTTATGAGTCCAACATATACTCTGATCAAATCAGTTGATGACATAGACGACACCGACATCCTCTGATCAGCAGACCCCTTAAATATGTGCAGGCTTTGGAACTGATCAAACTGGCTCATAACAACCAGGGATGATAAGTAGTCACTCCCCTCAAACCCGCTAGGGGCAAGTAATCCATGCCAGATGCATGAGTAATGAAGCTATATGGGGAGGCTAGCCCTAAGCATGACAAAATCAAGAACAGATGCTCAATATTCAACATAAATGCCAACCACATCTCTGCATCGGTACACTCCGCCGGCTAAAAGAAGTAGGACATCGCTATATCATGGGAAAAATAATACCCATGATGACTGAAAGATCCAATCGGTCAGATATGGGACATAAGCCATTCATACAGCAAGACCGAACTGCCTTTGAAGAACCCCTCCGGGTGGGTAATACAGTGAGTGGCTGACCGCAGTGTCTCAGCCAATATCATCGGGATGATGGTGCTACCCTGTCTAAGGCCTGAACCACAACTACCAATCCCACATCTAAGTGATCCAAGCGTAACGGCATGTAGACGTATGCCATAATGTACATTAGCAAAATATCTACCCTGGCCAGATGCCACGCCTCTGTTGAAAAAATAAAATCCCCAACATGTCAATCATAGCTATCAAGCTCACCAAAATGATCGATCAAGAAGTCAATAGAGATCACACGCCCAGAAACGATCTCATCCCTCACTAGGCTCTGGCAAAGACCTGGACAAAGTCTCTAAATCAATTTAAAAAGGGTGTGGTAAGCCTAAAACCTGTGGCTTATTATTTTAAATTAGTGCTCTATGCATCTCTAAGTCCTAAAACATGCATGGGTCAGTCAAAATACCCAATAAAGTAAAAACTGCATGTTTTTCAAAAGATAAATCTTAAAAACATGCATACGTCAGTCAGAAATCTCTATTAGAATCAAAATTGCATGTTTATTAAATGCTCGAGTTTTGAAAAATTTTGCCCTGCAACATGCCAGGGTGGGTCCCACTCCCTCGGGCTCATTTGGTTTGGGTTGAAACAAAGTTTCTATGTGCTGCCAAGTCAAATCTGAAGAAAAATCGCTAAGCGATTGAGCGGATTGTCCTGAAATTCTACGTTTAAGCAGCGTAATTCTGGCAGAAAAGGGGACACTCTGGAAACCCTTGGTATTCATCTCGAAGTCATATCCAGGATCAACAATGCAAACTATGGAAAAACTTTGAATAAACTGCCGAAAAACTGCGCAAAATTGCCAAAAACTGCCACTTTCTATGTATCGGGTACAAACCGAATTCAGTTCAGCCGTTGGCTCATTCCCAGCGACGTATCGGGTACAGACCGAATCCAGTTCATCCATTGGCTCAGCCCCAGCGAAGTATCGGGTATAGACCAAATCCAGTTCAGCCGTTGGCTCTGCCCCAGTAAAGTAGGTACAGACCGAATCCAGTTCAGCCGTTGGCTCAACCCCAGCGAAGTATCGGGTACAGACCGAATCCAGTTCAACTGTTGGCTCAGCCATAGCGAAGTATCGGGTACAGACTGAATCCAGTTCAGCCGTTGGCTCAACCCCAGCGAAGAAACAGACCGAATCCATTTGAGCCGTTAGCTTAGCCCCAACGAAGTATCGGGTACAGACGAATCCAATTCAGCCGTTGGTTCAACCCCAGCGAAGTATCGGGTATAGACCGAATCCAGTTTAGCCGTTGGCTCAACCTCAGTGAAGTATCGGGTACAGACTGAATCTAGTTCAGCCATTGGTTCAACCCCATCGAAATATCGAGTACAGACCAAATTTAATTCAGTTATTGGTTCAACCCCGACGAAGTATCGGGTACAAACAGAATCCAATTCAGCCGTTGGTTCAGCCCCAATGAAGTATCGGGTACAGTTCGAATCCAGTTCAGCTATTTGCTCCACCCCAGCAAAGTAGCAAGTAGCAAGACCGGGAGTTTAGTTCAGCCGTTTGGCTCAACCCCAACGAAGTTTCGGGTATAGACCAAGTTTAAATCAGCCGTTGGTTCAGTCGCAACAAAGTTTGGGTACATACCGAGGTCCAGTTCAGCCGTTAGTTCAACCCCAGCAAAGTTTCGGGTACAACCCGAATCCAGTTCAAACCGTTGGTTCAACCCCCAGCAAACGTCTTAGCTGTTGAAAGCAACCTCCGCGAAGCATCGGAAGTGATCCGGTGAAGGAAACCATATAATAGTCCATCCCCAATGATGGAATCTGTTATACACATCCTCAAAAAGGAGCACCAAGAAGAATTGGTGATTCAATCACCTATTGCCAAATAACGGTGTAAACTCTCATCACGATGGACATTGGAAACATCCATTAAGGAGGACTCGATAAAAGAGAAGTGTCCCCTAGCAGAGGAGCCTTTAGAAATGTTGCAATAGCACCAGCTGAAGGGAAATCAGCCCTATAAAGAGTATCGCCGGACAGGGAAACCATTGGTCTCAAACCAAGGTAGCATCAATAGTATCATCCCCATTTAAATCAATGAAGCTATCGCAGAGAACGTCATTCCCAGTAGAGCAAGATGAGAAAAATCTGTGATAGCTCATCTCTGACAAGCACGTCAGTGGTTCCCCTACCAATCGTCGTCTGGACAATGTCAGCCCTAGGCTATCATGAGTGACGTCATCCCCAGCAGAAAAATATGACCAAAAAATAGTTTCGTGGTAGCCTATTAACAGCAATCCCCAACAGAAACTAACGCAATCCATCACTGATAACCCCACCTCCTCAAATGTATCTGATACTCCTTGCATACCATATCCGGCATTGCATCCCTTTTGCCTTTGCATTTCATGTGTATAGCAATCTTATCCTGCTCATTTCCATTACATTGCATAAGCCATGATAAAGAGGGGCCATCTGTAGACACTCGAAAATTCCTTTCCCTGTTATTAACACTGTAGGAGGGCCAAATTGTATTTTCAAATCAATCCCGATCTCAATAGCGGGCCATCAAACCACCCCGATCTCTAATCGGGGCCATCAGATCAACCCCGATCTAATTTTTGGGCCATCAATCAAACTCCCGATCTCAATATCGGGTCATCAGGTCAGCCCCGATCTCAACCCTAGAAATAGCAGGTCCTCCTCGGTCTCACCCGAGAAGTCAAGGCAACTTCAGGAAAAAACCTGAAACTCCACAACACCTCAGGAGAAAACCTGGAATGACCCAAATCAACTTCAGAGACAATATGAGGACAAATAGACTCGAATGGGATGTAAGTCTTGGAACAACTCCCGAAAGTCACCAAAGGCCATGCCAACACTAAAGGCAACCCCGAGGGGGCAAAATTGTCATTTTACTATATTTGAGCCATTAGGTCAAATTCGAGTCGAATTGATGCCATCAAGGTCAGAACAACCATAACGATGATCCCGAGTAACAAACAGTGCAAGGCAAGCTCAAACGGATAAAACTGCGGGGAATCGAAGACCTGGTTATGAACCCGTCTTCTTGGACACCAAAAAAATGTTTTAATCCTATATCATTGTGACACTCTTGGAGAGGTATTTTCATAGAGGTATAGCACACCTCAAAACGGACGCTCCAATCAAAAGTTAAAAAAGTTTTAACTTCGACCACGTGTTGCTCGGAGTGCACGTACTTCGAGATGACTCAATCGGACACGTTGAGACCCCACCAGGGGAGCTTCAACCACCTCTACCTGCGGCAGCAGTAGGTAGAGTTCAGGCTCTCTGGCCTAAATATATGAGCTGACCCCCCCTCATTTTAAAGAATCCCAAAACGCGGCAAACCTCTGCCCGTTTGATTTTCTGACTTTTTCACCTCTTCCATACCGAAAATTTTTCACTCAAACACGTAAATTTACCCACATTCTACCACATATCAGAAAATAACTAGTAGTTTTAGACGTTTAGAGCCTACGATTTGGGAAAAAGCCCGTGTAGCAGTCCATTATAAGTATTTCTATCATTAGAAAGTCAATACTACTTCTTTTGCATTGTTTTGCACTTGCATATCAAATTTTGTTTTACAAAAAATGCCCTGAACTTAGTTCCGTGGCCGTTTCGGTCAAAATTTGGTACATTTTTGTATATAAACTCAATTTTTGGCATTTTTACAACTCGGATTGACGATCCGCCACTTTTGGCAGCTTCGGCATACTTGCATCTTCGTTATTAGCAACTTCGCCAGACTGGGTTATCTTCCCAGTCCGGGTTTGGCTTTTTTATATGTTTATTTAACTGTATATATACTAACTTTTCAATTCTGTCAAGCACGGATGTCAAATTCGAGGTAGTTTATTGCTTTTATTTATATTTATGCATATATAAGCAGCCTTCACCACCACTTGGTTCTCTTCCCAGTCTTGGTTGACTACGTTTCTATCTATATATATATATATTTATATATTTCAGTCCGGCTTGGATTATTCTGTGGCCTTTTTACTGCTTTTACACCCTTCACCATTACTAGGTTATCTTCCCAGTCACTGGTTGACTATTTTTTTGTACATTTACATTTCAGTTCGGCCAGGATTATTTTGCGGCCTTTTTACTGCTTTTATATATAAATATGCATATATAAGCAGCCTTCATCACCCCTGGGTTCTCTTCCCAGTCTTGGTTGACTAATTTTTTGTCAATATATATATATATATATATATATATATTAATTCAAGTCCGGGCACCGGTGTGAAAATCCATCGCTCTTTACAGCTTTTGTATATATAACGGTATATGTATTGCTTTACTCGTTTTATTAAATTGATGCTTTAAATATTCATTTGATATGAATCGGCATTTTTCAGTCATAAAAGCAACCTCGCGGTCCTTAGATTGCTATCTAGTGGGAACGAGTCGCTTCGGCCAGGTGCGAACCAGGATTTACTGATGAATCCTTGGTTATGGAAATATTGGGATATATATCTATTTCTGTACAAATTTGCGCTATGCAGGTTTGTTGGCTACTTATATATGAGCCTAGGAATCATGGAATTCGTGATCCAATCGATCAGCATCTGATTCCCACGATGGACAAACTCTACTTTACAGATGTACCCTGCCAGTTTTTCTGTAGAAATGTACATACAACAGACCTTAAAACGGTTATCCGGATTTAAGGTCTCGACATACTGAAAATATTATTTGTCGTGTCAGAGTCCCTCCGATGGTTATCATGCCCATGAGGATATTGACACTTGTATTTATTTCTTTGGTCGAGGATGCTTCGCGGCCCGATAAATCACCATTCAATTGCAAGCCTTAAGGCTATAAAGATAAAAATGGAAGTATCAACAGGCTTCAATTCCTATGTTAGCGTAAGGGTTTGATAACCATCTTTCAAAACATCATTTCAATTCAAACAAAAGAAAAAGCTTTTTGCAAATCAAATTAAGCACTTTTGCAAATCAAATCAAAGACTTTTTGCATATCAAATCAAACCCTTCGTATATAGGTTTAACGAAGCAAAGCACTACTTTCAATCAATCAATCAAATATAGGCCCAATTTTCAAACAGCATTCACACACACATTTCAATTTTAAGGGAAATATTAAACAGATGCGGTACCGTATTTTCACGGGGAGTCGTGGGTGCCTAACACCTTCCCCACACTTAACCAAGCCCCGAACTCAAAAACTTTGTTTTCAAGATCAAGTTTCGACAGTGTCCAGTAATTGGTCCTCTTTCAAACAAACTCGATTGAGTTGGTACAACCATTTTTAAATCTACCAACTGGTAACTCTGTAAAACGATCAAATCGTCGACATGATACATGTTGGCCTTTTCCTAAAATACCCTTCAAAACCTTTTTCACAATAAAAATATTGAGGGTAGAGATAGCTTAGGATGAGAGAAAGATCCGGGTTGTGACCCGACCCGCGGATTTTTTCTCGACGTCGACAAAGGAGTTATTAAAATAAAATAAAAAGAGTTTTAATTAAGTTTTACCAAATAAGGCCCTTAAATCTGTTTTAATTCTGTTTTACTAAACAAGGCCTTAAGTCCTAAAAATCTATTTTAAAAATAAAGAGGTTTTGCAAAACAAGCCTTATGGCTTTTGATTTCAAATAATCTGTAACTGACATATTATTAATATGGTATATTATATGTATTGTCAGTTATATATTGTATAATTATGTTATATTATATGTATATCAGTTATTTTAGAACTACGTTAGAAATATCAGAGTTAGAATATCAGAGTGTTAGAGAGAAAAGAGAGAAGAAGAAAGAAAGAGAGAAGAAGTGTGACACCCCCAAATCCGGTATCTTAATTTCCACAGGATTTAGTTTTCACTGTTCCAATATCATACAACTATCTACCCATAAATAATGAAATTCATTTATTAGATAAATAAATCATCATCTTACATCATCTGACATAATAATACATCATAAATCCCAGGTTATACTTAAACTTAAATCTCTGTTGCAGAAACGTAAATAAATAAGCCTTAAATCATCATACATAAGTCTTGAACTTTAACATTGTTAATGACAACACAAGTCTTCATCACTTGTTAGATTTTCCTTTTCCCTTGCTACTAGAAGGCTCACCAGACTGTTCATTCTTATCTGCAATGTTATTATACAAGAGTGAGCACGAATGCCCACAAGTATAAAAACATGACAGAATAATAACATGCGAATAAAAGAATTCTGAATAATAGAAAGCTCAACTTTTGAATCAAGAATATTAATCGAGAATCAAATTACTTCTGAGGATCATTAAGACAGTGAGCCGAGTCTTAGGTTGTCAAGTATATTAACCTTTCAAACCTTTAACAGTCATAAGACTGTAGACTTTACTTCTCGTACTTAGGGAGATCAGCCCTTTGTACTGATATGTGCACACTATCTTAACGCTTACAGCATAATCATCAATCCCCTATATTAGGGTTGTTCATCTCAGTTTGACATCAGAATCAGCACCAAATAAAGTTTGGTTTGGATAACTCAATAATTGTTCTGGAATTTAGGACGCTCATCAACTATGGACTAATCGAATCAATAAGGGTTCGCTAGTCTTAAAGAATTCAACAGTAAATGATATTCAAATTGAATATTAACTTCTCAAGGTATACAATCGAATAAGTATTGTAGACTTAAATGATACTTTTAAAAGAATTATGGCATCTCAATTTAAAGAGTAAGGTTTAGAAAACTTGCTCAATAAATAAGTGTAGGGATAAGAAACTTGCTCAAATGTAAAAGTTTGAGTTTATAAAACTTGCCTCTTGCGCAAGCTACAATTATTACTCACTTCCTTAATTACTCTTACCTATCAATACATTCACAATATCAATTAATCACAAGTTCGATATAATTATTGATTTACAATAGTGTTCTTCAAACTCATTATTAGGTTTTCAAATAATGGTTTACGTTGATTAATTAACTTGTTAATTAATCACATAACTTAAGCTATTAACTTGTATTAATAACTCATTACATACATAACATGTCTTCATGTTAATTAGATTTAAAATAATGTCTTAATATTTATAACACATTATTTAACCTTTACAAATAATAGTTTAAGTCACGAAATGAATTTATTAATTAATCACATAACATAAATTATTGAACTCATATCAACATTTTATCATATATATACAATATGTGTTCATGTTCATTAGACTCAAAACACATTTAACAAATTTCCAACACTTAGCAATTTTTTTCAAAAATTCAGGCCTGGCGCGGCTTAAATTAATGTGTAGTAATTTAAATCTAATTGAGTAATTTAAATTTAATTATATATTTAATTATTACATTATTTTAAATTACTCAATTAAATATATTCTTTGAATTATTAAATTACTACACATTAATTTAATCAATGTAACACATATAATTAAATTAATCTACCACAAATTTATGAATTAATTATTTAACTAAATAATTAAATTATTTAAAATATTTATTTATTTTAATAAATATTTAAATATCTTTACAAAATTCTCGTTCGTCACAAGAAGAAAGAAAGAAAGAAGGAAGAAAAGCTCTGTGAATTCAAAAACAAAGAATCATCACCATCATCTTCTTCTCCTGATAACAAAAGGTAGTAATCTAACTCTAAAAAAATCTCTAATTATGTTCTTTATTGTTCTTCATGTTTTTAAGTTCTTTATAACTTGTTTTTATGAGAATTCATGTAAATATAGTTTATATGTGTTAAATTGTATGTATAAATTATTATATATATTTTGTGTGAGTAATTAAACTATTCAATTCATGTAAATATGATGAACATGAAGAAATTATGTTCATAGCAATTTACAATGAAATATTTTGAAAAACGATTTCTTAAACATTAAAATTATCTTTGATTGTGATATGTGATATAAATTAAGTTTAGATTATGATAATATGTTAAGTAACGAAATTAACATGATTTGAATTATGTGTTTTGGTTTAAAAACAAACTCAGAGTGTTAGTTTTCTTCAAGAACGCTTAATAATGGTGTTTTCTTTAAAATTATAAAATTAAAGGTTTTGATTATGTGTTGTGGTGTTTATGTATATTAAAAACATGTTAGAAGTTTAAAGTTATGATTTTATAAAGTTTTATATGCATTATATGTACTAAAATCTGAGTTTGGTGCGAGAAAATAAGTCAAATTGGGCTTTTTCCTGCAGAAGATCGCGAGCTGATTTACAAAAGGCTCAGCAGAGGAGATCTGGTAACTGTTATGAATGTGGAGGAGTGGGGCATTTTGCTCGTTACTGTCCCAATGTTTAGACGGACGAATGCTGCTGGGGGAGTGTAGAATAGACCAGCTAAAGACGGAAGAGTGAACGTTGTGGAGCCTAGAGCCCGGGAAGCTCTAAAGGTAAGTTTAAGTCAAAAACATAGCAGAGGTTCTGAAGCTTAGGAGAGGAGAGAGTTTCGCTATCGTTAGATTTTGTGGCAACGTGAGCCACGCCCCATCGGGCTTCCTTGCTGTCCGGGATGTTGTTTTGTGTTTTCTGTAGCTTTTGTCCGTAACATGAAAAGCTAACCTAATGTGATAAACTTGATGATATGTTAAGCATACATTGAGATGTTAGAATGATTCATTAACGTATTTCACGTGATTAATTTGTATGTTAGATACGTTATGAAAATCGTTAATCGTAAAGTCTAATAACGCGCTCAAGACTGATGATTCGTGATTCGATCAGACTTAGAATTAATTATTGTTGCAAAGGTAATAATATGTAGGGTTAACCAATGATGTGAGTTAGTTGTATGGTAACTAATGTATGTTATTATTGTTAATTACGTGTACGTAGGATATTTATGGAACGTGATAGTAATTGCTAGCTTACGCTCGAGACAAGTGTTGTAAATTCAAACTTTACTTTTATTGAGCAAGTTGTTCTATCCTTTCTTGTTATAATTATGCAAGTTATTTTACTCTCTAAATTCCATATTGAGCAATTATATTATTGAAGTTCATTATTGAAATAATGAGACCTTGACTTAATTGTTCAAGTAAGGTATATTATATCTTTCAAATGCTTTAAGTTATTTCTAAAGCATGACTGTTGCATATAATGTCTATTGTTATGACTTATAGCTATTTCATAATTCTTTTATTATTGAATTCTTAATTATTGTAAGTTGATTCAACTACTCCTTAGTTGATGATAGTTGAACTCTAAATTACCCTTTGAGCTTATCCAAACCAAACTTTATTTGGTGCGAACTTGTTAATGAAAACTGAGATAAACAACCCTAATAATAGGGGATTACCCTGCGAAAGCGTTAAGATGTTTGTACACAATACATGGTACGAAGGGCTGATCCCCCTAAGTACGAGTTAAGAGTCCATATAGTCTAACGACTGTTAAAGGTCTAAGTAGAAATACTTACTACCTTGGACATAGTTCAAGGTCTTATAACCCTCAGATAAATTCTAAATCTTATTCTTTATTATCGATGGTAGAAATATTATTCAATTCAGTTGAAGATATTCAGTATATGTCATCATTACTGATTGATATTTCCTGTGAGCTTTTGTTTGCTCACTCTTGCATTTATATAACCATTACAGCCAAAGTTGAGAAAGTTGACGAACCGTCAACTAGCAGAGGCAAGGGCAAGATGAATAAGTGAAGACTTGTTCATATTTATGTTATGATGTGTAACAAGACTTTAATTGTTTAAGATATTTTATTTTTCGCATTTGATGTTTATTAAGGTTAGAAACCTTGGAATGATTTGAGAAGTTGTAATCTTTTTTATAAGGAAGATATTTATTGATTAAGGTTGTAATTTATTTTGCATTCTGTATTTATGTGCACAAGTTATGTTTTATTTAGATAGTGAACACCAAATCCTGTGGAAATAAAGTACCGGGATTTGGGGGTGTCACGGGATTTATATTTATTTATGTTTCCGCATTTATTATGGGTAGATAGATATGTGATATTTATACAGTGAACACCAAATCCCGTGAAAATTGAAGTACCCGGATTTGGGGGTGTCAGAGAACAAGTGTTGATCAGTGCTCTCATAGAAAAATAGTACAAAAGAGTTGGCAACTACAAAAATGATAAAGAAATCTAGGAAAAAATGATTGCAACCTATGAAGGAACAAATCATATCAAAGAAACCAGAAAAGATGCTCTAATCCAAGTGTGACGCCCCCAAAATCGGCTACTTGAAACTTGTATTTGGTGCTCCACTATTGTGACACTCCCAAATCCGGGTACTTCATTTCCACAGGATTTGGTGTTCATTAACTAAATAAAACGTAACTAACTGCCCATAAATAAGGAATGCAAAATAAATTATAATCTTAATAATAAAAATCTTCCTTATAAAAGGATTACAACCTTGTCAAAATATTCCCAAGTTTCTAACCTTAAACATTGTCATAAAGTGCGGAAATAAAACATCTTATAACAATTAAAGTCTTATACAAAAACCATATAATCAAATTAAACAAGTCTTCACTTGTTCATCTTGCCTTTGCCCTTACTGGTTGACGGCTCGTCAACTTTCTTAACTTTGCCTGCAATGGTTATATATGCAAGTGAGCAAACAAAAGCTCACTTGAATAATAATCAAAAAAGGTAACGTAACACTGTTACTGAATAAGTTCAATCGAATTGAATAACATTCTCTATCATCAATAATGAAGAATTGAAAATAAGGTTTAGAATTCATCTGAGGGTCACAAGACCTTGAACTATGTCCCAGGTTGTAAGTATTTCTCCTTAGACCTTTAACACAGTTTTTAGACTATATGGACTCTAACTCGTACTTAGGGGGATCAGCCCTTTGTACCATGTATTGTGCACAAACATCTTAACGCTTTCGTATGGTAATCCCCTATTAATAGGGTTGTTCATCTCAACTTTAATTAACAAGTCTGCACAAAAGAAAGTTTAGTTTGGATAAGCTCAAAGGGTAATTTAGAGTTCAACTTTCATCAACTAAAGAGTAGTTGAATCAAACTTACAATAATTTAAGAGTTTAATACTAAAAGAATTATGGAACAACTATGAGTCACAACATTAGACATCATATTTAAAAGTCAAACTTTAGAATTAAACTTAAAGCATTTGAAAGATATAATAAAACCTTGCTTGAACAATTAATCCAAGGTTACATTATTTTCAATAATGAAACTCAATAAGACACTTGTCCAATATGGAATTAAAGAACTTGTATTGTAAGACCCCAACTTTTATGAATAAAGATTTAATTTTCATTATATATTATTTTGAAATAGTAAGGTGTTGATTTAATAAATGTGATAAGTTATGGGTGAAATGTGCAAATATTTCAAAATAAGCAAGTGGTTATAAAATATTCATTGTTGTCGGGGAATATTCGTTTGGTCGTGGAATATTCTTGTTGTCGAGGAATATTCGTACGACGGCGCAGCATTTTGTGGGCCCCACAACGGAATAACTGTCGGATATAGAAAGCGACAGAAATAACCTTTTTAAAAAATAACGACGTAGTTATTACCGTTAGTACTGTTGAAATATCTGGTGGTCAAAATACAGTAATACGCGTTGTTGCACAGTAGCACACGGTATTGTACAATATTTTGAATTATTGATTCTTACGTAAGAAGTCACTTACTCAATAATTTTTACAGTAATTACTGTTCAATATTTTATAATATTGACTCAATAATTGCTACATTGATAATTGCATAATTGCTACGTTGATATTTCATATTATTGATTCAATAATTGTCATTGCACAGTATTCCAAATTATCAAATCAATAATTCATATTATTTGAATAATATTATTAGATAGCATTATTGGCAATGTCTAAGGAAGTTCTGTCTAGGAAATGGGTTGATTAATTGCGCGCCAGTAAGGAGAAATCATTATCGGAAGGCCCCCTCTTTCCTGGGAACGACCTGGTTGTCAATATTGTAGTTCTGTAAAATTATTTGTGAATAATTAATTATTGATTTATATGATAAGGAAATATTTATTTTTGTGGATATAAAAGAACGAATTAGTGCTGAGGTGTTTTTATCAGTATTTTGGTGTGGAAAATCACCCATTTGTGGATTTCGGCCATTTTTCGTTGGGAATTTGGAAAAACTTCCTTCTACAAAGTTGTAGAAAATTAAATTTCATATGAAAAGGACATAGAATTTGTATTTTTTTGGTAAAAGGGATATTTATTATGAATTATTGAATTTTTAGAAATAAATATTTTTATTAAAAACATGGGTGGGCCCCACTTTTGTCTTGTGTGGAAAAAAAATGCTGATTTTTGAGTCCAATTATGTGTGTAGCAGCCAGCAGCCTCCAATGTTTTCAAATCAAAATGTGCACCTGCGTAATATTTTGTCAATCCTGGTGTGCTAAGCATTTTCTATAAATAGGGTGCTTAGTTAGAAATAAAAATCACACTAGAATCAAAAAATTTCTCTCTATAATATCGAGCGTATTTCTTTTGAGTATTTAGATATTTTGAGTGTTGAGAACAGTGCAAGTTTTTGTCAGCATTATATCCAATATTTCAGTCAGATCTAGTATTCTATTAAGGTAAGTGATATTATTTTTTGAGTAAATGATGTTATTGTCTTTCAATATTCATAAAGAATATTATTTTCTTTTATATTCATATTATGGAAGTAATAATATTTCATTTCATATTCCTAAATCTGAACTTACCACGGTAAGTATTACTTCTATAATTTCTGAAATGATCAAAAATTTCTTGAGTTTTGCGTTTCATCTAGTATCATTTCACCGGGATAATTTTCTGAACTTTTTCGTGAAATTTTTATCTTTTCATTTCGAGTTACTATGCACGAGTTACTATTCATGAGTTACTATTCACGGTAAAAAAATAATTTTTTTTTCTTTGATTGTATCCAAGTTTTGATCTTCATTCTTGAATTTTGCTCCACAATTGATTATTACGGAGTATTATTGAACTTGGATAAACTAAATTACGAATTCCTAATATTTGTCCTTTATCTCACTGGATTCGTTATTATTATTATTTTTCATCGTCCTCAGTCCTAAATGGTGATATAACTGAATATCTTTGGCCTGTAGTGCAAAGATGAATGATTACCTGATGAATATCTTTGGCCCGTAGTGCAAAGATGGACAGGTGTTGGGATGAACATGACCAACTGGTGATACAAATGAATATCTTTGGCCCGTAGTGCAAAGATGAATATATTTGGTTCGAGATGTATATTGATTGATGTTACATGGATAAAATATTAATGATGGACTTTTAAATCATAAAAGATAGTAGATTTCATTCTCTACTTAACTTTTCTAATGAATTGTTATTTTCGCTGCGAATATTGATCTAAAACTTGTTGTCCATTATATTTTATCTGATTTATTGAAGACTAACGATAATTTATTACTACCTCCGTCCCATAATAAGTGCTTTTTTAGGCTTAATATTTTTTCCCAAAATAAGTGATGTGTTAGAATTTCAATATATTTTTTACAATATTTTTCCATATGTGCCCTTATGCAACCAATGGTATTTATTGCATATTTATTGAGAAGTTAAAAGGTTGAAGAAAGAGAAAGAGAGACCAAAATGCAATAAAAAAAGTCTCAAACAAAACAAACAAAGTATATTAAGGGTATTTTTGTCATTTTAACTTGTGTATTGGTATGTGTGATTTAAGCTAAAAAAGCACTTATTATGGGACGGGGGTAGTATTCATTATCTTATTCATAATATTCTTTACTGGGCTAGTCGAGCTCACCCTTTTCTTCCATTGTTCTCTTCAGGAAATGGGAATATCGCGGGGACTAGTCGGGAATCAGAGTGATGGTCAGAGTTAGATCAATAGAAGTCCTCACTATTCTATAAAATAGTGGGATAATGATTGTAATTAATAAGGAATGAATTTGAATGTTTATATTTCGTATTATATACGATTTATATTGAAATTCACAGTTTGTGTGGTCATAGTTTGCACGACCGTATGTTATAAAATATTGTATTTGAAGTCTGTACCATGTATTTGGTGACTCAGAATGGGTTGGTATTGAACCTATTTTGGGGGCGTCACATGTATAATTAAAAGTAAGGGATAGAACACCTTGCTCAATTTAAAGAGTATAGTTAGAAAACTTGACTCGTGCGTAAGCTAGCAAATAATAACTCGTTCCACAATTTATTCTACGTACACGTTATTAACAAATAGCAACACGAATTAGTTACCATATAGTTAAGTCACGCCATTAGTTAACCAATCCCAGTTAACTCATAATTCTTAGTCATTAGGTTTAATCATTAGTTAGTTCATACCATGATCAAACCATACATTCACATTAAACTTAAACTTATTAATAATCAATCAAATTATAATTTAAAATCATACATCTCATATTAAAAATATAATTGCATATTGTCCAATTAGCATATAATTTTATTAACATGCTTTTATAATTATTATATTAACACTCTCAAAGAATTGTACATTTAAATAAAAAAATTGGCTAAACTGCATAGGTGGCGCTGCAGTGCCACATAATAAACTACCATTGGCGCTACGGCGCTGAGTCGGTGCTGCAACGCGAGTGAAATGGCATAGAATCGGCGCTGTCGTGCCATGCCACGTCATCACGCTTTACAGAACCGGACCTGGCGCTGCAACGCTCCAGTTAACGCTCTTCACTGGTGATGTCACGCTATGCCATGTCACCAGATGCTGCTGTGGCGCTGCAGCGCCTTGTTTCCTCATAGAACAGGCGTTGCGGCGCCACATCATAGTGGGGCGCAGACAGCCTCGCGAACAGTGCAGAAAAAAGCCAATTTGGCTTATTTCCTTTGATCAAACTTAAATTTCAACACACGTAATTCATATAAAACTTTACAAAATCTTAACTTTATGCTTCTAATATGTTTTAACACATATAAACATCACAACAATCAATTAAAAACCTTTAATTCCATGATTTTTAAGAAAACTCCATTGTTGAGTATTCTTGACAAAAATAAACACTGTGACTTTGTTTTTAAACCAAATCATTTAATTCAAATTATGTTATTTTTTTTCTTAACATATTATCACAACCTATAATCAATTTATATAACATAGCATGAATTAGACATCAATTATTATATTAAAGAAGCTATTTTTTAAAATACTTCACTGTAAATTGCTATGAACATGATTTCTTCATGTTCATCATATTTACATGAATTAAATAACTTAAAATCGCATACAAATCATATATAAACAGTTTATAAACACAAATTACATATATAAATCATACTTACATGATTATCATGAAAAACTTCAAACATAGAGAAGTAAAACATCTTTTTCATGAAGAACAATGAAGAATAATATTTCATAATTTTAAAGTTAGATTATTACCTTTACTTCTTGTTAGCTTTAGAAGAGGATGATTGCAACCCTCTTTTGTTTTCACAAAGCTTTGTTCTTCTTTCTTTTCTTCCTTCTTTCTTTTCTCTCTGACTCTATGTTCTTTCTCTTTTCTAACTTACGTAGTATAAACTTATATAGATATGACACATTATAATAACTGATAAAAACATAATACCCTTATTAAAGATATCAGTTACTTAATTTTTGAAAATCAAAAGTCACTAAGGCTTGTTTGGCAAAAAAAACTAAATTAAAATAGAATTTTAAAAGACTTAGGTCTTTTTTGGTAAAACTGAATTAAAATAAACTTTTAAAAAGCTAAAGGCCTTGTTTGGTAAAACTAAATTAAAACCGTTTTAATTTGTTTTAATAACCCATTTACTACATAGTTTAAATGTCACACTTTATTCAATTAAATCCCAATATTCTAATTTAATAAAATTAGAGCTACCATCAACTTATTAAATTAAATTGCCACATAAATCAAATTGTCACCCAATTATAATTTATTTATTAACAAATTAGTAAATCTCTAATTTAATTATTTAAATTAAATTAGCCATTACTATAATTATTCATTAAATCATTACTACCAAATTACTACATAATAATTCATCTAATTTAATTATCTCAATTAGATTAGAACTTCAACCACAAAATTACTAAAACATCAATTTAATATTAAACATCAATTTAATTAATATATTGCACTTAATTAAATTATTTCACAACATAATCACATTAATTATTTATTCAGCTCAATAAATAAATCAACTAAAATATTTATTTAATTTAATAAATATTTAAAATTAAAATACAAATATCTCGTTTGTTATAATCTTCCCTCCTTAAAAGAATTCTGTTCCCATAATCAAAACTCAATAAACTCATTCGTCACATTTTTCCCCCCTTAAAAAGATTTTGTCCCTAGAATCGTTATACAATAAATTAAACAAATAATTGGGGATATGTTTTCAGCATAACATCTTCGAGTTCTCACGTAGCTTCTTAAGTATTGTGATTCCTCCAGATTACCTTAACAAAAGGTATCACTTTATTTCTAAGTACTTGCTCTTTCCTGTCAACTATCTGAACATGAACTTCTTATAATCGTGTTTGTACAGTCGCAATACAGAAATATGAAAAATATTATATGGTCTAATTCCGGAAGTAACGCAACCTCGTAAGTTACCTCACTAACCCTTCGCAATATCTCAAAAGGTCCAATAAATCTGGGACTTAGTTTTCCCTTCTTGCCAAATCGAATCTTCCCCTTCCAGGGAGATACCTTCAGAAAAAAGAAGCTTCCCACTTCAAACTCTAGATTCTGACGATGATAATCAGCATATTGTTTCTGTCTGTCCTGAGCAGCTACTAATCTCATTCTGATCAGCTGGACAATCTCAACAGTTTGTTGCACCAATTTCGGTCCTAATAGTTATCGTTCACCAACCTCATCCCAGCATAATGGAGTCCTGCATTTTCTGCCGTACAATGCTTCGTAAGTCGGCATGCGAATACTTGCATGGTAACTGTTGTTGTAAGCGAATTCCACCAACGGTAGATGATCATCCCAACTTCCCTTGAAATCCATAACACAAACTCTCAGCATATCCTCTAAAGTCTGGATCGTTCTCTTGCTCTGCACATCAGTTTGAGGATGGTACGCTGTACTCATTCGCAATTGCGTTCCCAAGCATTCTTGTAATCGCTTCCAGAAATTTGACGTGAAACGCGGATCTTTGTCTAATACAATCGACACCGAAACACCGTGTCTAGAAATAATTTCCTTAACGTACAGCTTCGCCAATTGATCTAAATTGAATTTAATCTTGATTGGTAAGAAAAGCACTGACTTCGTCAGTCGATCAACGATAACTCATACCGCATCAAAACCCTTTTGAGTCGTTGGAAGACCAACCACAAAATCCATCGTGATATGCTCTCACTTCCATTTAAAAATCTCCAACAGTTGTAACAATCCACTTGGTCTCTAATGTTATGCTTTGACTTTCTAACATGTTAGGCATTTCGCAACACATTCAGCAACGTCTCCCTTCATATTCGGCCACCAAAAATGTTGTCTGAGATCCTAGTACATCTCCTACAAAATTATATTTATATGCACACCCATATTAGATAATTAAATATGCCACAAAACATGCATGTTTTTTCACAATTAATAATTATTAGTTTTATAAAAACAAATATTATGTATTCTTATTCAAAATGAATATTAGTATATTTAGAAACTTAATTCGTTTGAACCTGTTTACTACAAATAAAGGTCTCTCACATTATTAAAATATAAATATTTTACATTTTGAAGCTTAAATCATCTATATTCTACTTTTAGAATTTTTTATGCTTTTACTTGCTAATTTGGAATTTAAACAGCTATTAAATATCATTTATAGTAAAAACTCAATTTACTATATTATTTTTGTATTTAAATAATTTTAATAACATTTTGTCTGTTCCTGAGTTAACTCGGACCATAGCCACATATGTACTTATTTATCCTGCTAGCACACTCGCTTCATTTTTCGTTTTACCATAATTTTTATTTTTATTATATATATATATATATATATATATATATATATATATATACACACACACACACCGATACATAAATCTTGGCTCAAAAACTCCATTTTAAACCTCAGAAATCTTATTATATCATTTTTATGATTAATATAATTTTTTTGTTTTACCAATATTTTCATTTTTATTATATATATATACACACACACACATACACACACACACACACACACACACACCGATACATAAATCTTGGCTCAAAAACCTCATTTTAAACCTCAGAAATCTTATTATATCATTTTTATGATTAATATAATTTTTTAAAAGGTTTCACGCTCTTCAATGAACTATAAAACTATTTTATATGCAAGGTTAAGCTTACTTTCGTTTAAATATAAAAATTCATATTTATTTTATATTTTTATTGCATTATTTATGCTTGAAAGGAAGTTTCATGACATAAAATATCACATACTGTCAAAACTCACTCTTTGGGACTTTATTATACTTAAGATAGCTTAAAATTTAGCCCAAACGCGATTTGGAATGTTGAACGTCAAAATTGTTCGTCATGACTACGTTCGATGTCGCTCAAATTTTAAGTTCTGACATGTTTGTTTGCCTATTTTTAATTTTCAAACCATTAATCAAATTATAGCAAAACTTTGGCATGTTATAGACTTCATGTCATAATATTTTTTAAAAAAAATCGCGAAAATAGATCACAAAAACCAATCAAAACTTCGCACGAAAAGTATGTCAGACAGCTGTTTAGCACGGCAGAGCGTCGCTCGGCAGGCGCCAGCTGCTCCTGCTCTGCTGCTGCGCTTAACAACTCAGCAACTTTACGAATTTCGTACGCACTGATCGTTAATCGGATTAATTCCAAATTTGGATATGTTATACATGGCATATCAAAGTATTTTTAAAAAATATTACCACTGAAATTTGAGTATTTTAAACAGTACGTCCAAAATGGTTGTTCGCACTAATTTTTCAACAATGCAATTTTACTTCAAAAGTCGCCCCATTCCATTATAACCTGATTTTCTTAATAACTAAGACTTAATTAATATAATAAGACTCGTCTAAGGTATCGGCTACATTAAATTTTAACTTTTTGCCCGGATTTAATCTATATGGCCTTTACTCAAACATAACGAGCGCAAAAATTCATTCGACTCGATTTCTTAACGATCTATTAGCGATTTTTCCATAAAATCCATCCTTATAACATCCCGCAACCCAAACCTAACCACCAAGTCTCTATATCTATGAGTTCATCCATAATCAAACACAAAATCAATTTAAAATGACTTTTAGTAAACAAAAGCTTACTAACATAATCAAAAATTTGTTCTATTGATTCAAAGTCAATTCTAATCCCATATTACATATACATAAATAAAAAATGGATTTTTCACAAAGAAATTCCATTAAAAATTACATCATAAGCTACTAAACTCCTAAAAATTGAAGTTTAGCACTAAATTTTTTTTACATAATCACATATCTTCAATAAAACTAAAAATTAAATAGGAATTTATACCTTAAGAAATATATCTTTATTTAATCCAAGCTTGTTATCATCTATTTTATCTTAATCTTTGATTCTAATTTGCCTAAAACTCCATAGAACTCACGATTCCTCACTACTTCACTATACTTGGAAAATTTAAAACTTCAAGCAATATGATAGAGAAATGGTTCGGCTATGAGGAGGGATGGGGAAGACTTTTTACCAATTTTTTCAACAAAACTTCTTGGTGCCAAGCATAAATATTGAGTAATCTTCACACCTCTTCTTCTCCTTCTCTCACGGCAAAGAAAAAAAGGAAATGGCTTAAAAATTAAGCCTGTAATAGTAACTTGGGTAGTTTAGGAATTAAACCATTATTAAATTAACTAAATTACCCAATTATTCTTGTAATGCTTGTATTAAATAATTAATTATCCAATAGTCAGTAACTAGGTTTTTACATCTTAAGTTACTAATCCACCCACATTAAATATTTTACCCATTAGGAATTATATAATTTATATAACTCATCTTGATATATAAATTACATATTCCAAAAATAAAGCATAACATCTCTTTACTACATATTTATTTTATAAATGCTAAAATAAATATGCAACACATAATTTTCCACGCAAATACCATTATTTGCCTACTTAAGATATTATAAATATAATATCTTTACCTCATTAACATAAATTCAATTAAGAATTTATTTACTTACTTAAGATATTATAATAAATATATAATATCTTTTCTTTATTAAAATAATTTCATATAAAAATTTATTCTAACGCTCTTGGGTAAAGTATATATAAATATTATATACCTAAACCACCTCTTCCATTTCATTAAGCAAATTGTTCACAATAATTTTTATTCCATCGTGTAATAAATATATTTTCATAATATATATTTATTACCTTACAATTAATGTTATACTAAACATTCACATATCACATATAGTAAAAAAAAAAAAAAACTATTTTCTAACATTATAATTATGAAAAAACTTTAGGTTCTTACATTATTCCCCTCTTATAAAGATTCTGTCTCAGGACTCGTAAAACAAAACTATTCAAACAACTGAGTATAGTTCATTTTCATTTTCTCTTCTAATTCCCACGTTTCTTCCTCAACGTTATGATTTCTCCATAATACCTTTACCGAATATATTATCTTATTCCTTAAGACTTGCTCTTTTCTATCCAGTATCTGAATCGAAATTTCTTCATAGGTTAAGTCCTTCTCAAACTGGATCGACTCATACTCTACCATATGCTTATAGTCTACCTTATACGATCGTAAGACCGTCACATGAAACACATTATGAACATGTTCTAACTCGGGAGGCAAAGCTACTTCATAAGCTACGTCTCCTACTTTTCTTAACACCTCAAATGGTCCTATGAAATGAGGAGTCAACTTTCCTTTCTTTTTGAATAGAATATTTCCCTTCTAAGAAGATACTTTTAAAAACACGTGCGACCCGAGTTTAAAATCCCTCTTTTGCCTATGCTGATCCACGTACTTTTTCTGGAAATCTTGAGTCGTTATCAATCGCATATGTATTAAGTTAACAACTTCTGCAGTTTGTTGTATCAATTTCGGTCCTAACAAACGGTGCTCTCCAATTTCATCCCAACAGAGGGGTGTTCTAAACTTTCTTCCATACAAAGCTTCATAAGGCGGCATGCCTATACTAGCGTGGTAACTGTTATTATACGCAAATTCCATCAAAGATAAATGGTCGTTCCAATTCCCTTTGAAATCCATCAAACAGGCTCGTAGCATATCTTCTAGAGTTTGTATTGTCCTTTCACTTTGTCCATCTGTTTGAGGATGGTAAGTTGTACTAAACCTCAACTGCGATCCCATATGCTGTTGTAAATTTCTCCAAAAATTTGATGTAAATCTCGGATCTCTGTTTGATACAATCGATACTGGCACCCCATGTCGAGAAATAATTTCTTTAATATAAAGTTAGCTAACTGATCTAGGTTATACTTAATCTTAATTGGCAAAAAGTGTGCCGACTTTGTTAGTCGATCCACTATAACCCAGATAGCATCAAACATTTTCTGTGTTTTTGGAAGTCCTACCACAAAATTCATTGTGATATGTTCCCATTTCCATTCAAGAATTTCCAATGGTTGAAGTAATCCACTTGGTTTCTGATGTTCAGCTTTTACCCTTTGACAAGTCAAACATATACTAATGTACTCTGCAACTTCTCTTTTCAAACTTGGCAACCAAAAATATTGTTGAAGGTCTTGATATATTTTTGTACTTCAAGGGTGAATCGTATACCTCTAACAATGGGCCTCGTATAATATTTCTTCTTTCAGTTCCCTCACCAATGGAACCCAAATTCTTCCTTCAAATCTGATTACTCCGTCATTATCAATTTTAATCTTATTTTCTTTCCTTCGGAAATCCTCTCCTTTAACTTCATGTACTCCTCATCTTTAAGTTGTGCCTCCTTAATCTTATCCAATAAGGTTGGACAATCTTCCATTAAGTACAATTTTTCTTGTGATTCTTCCAAAAATTTCACTTCTAATTCCATTTTCTCCATTGTTGTTATCAACTCGTTTTGAGCATTTAATAACATCAATTTCTCCCATCCTTTCTACTTAAGGAATCGGTCACAACAGTCGCTTTTCCTGGGTCATAAAGGATTTCACAATCATAATCCTTAATCAACTCTAACCATCGTTTTTGCCTCATATTCAACTCTTTTTATGTGAAAATATATTTTAGACTTTTATGATCTGTGTATATCTCACACTTTTCTCCATATAAATAAGGTCTCCATATTTTCAAGGTAAACACTACCGCTGCTAACTCCAGATCGTGATTAGGATACCCCTTCTCATAATCTTTCAATTGTCGTGACGCATACGCAATAACGTTTTCATGTTGCATAAGCACACATCCCAATCCTTTATGTGATGCATCACAAAAAACCACAAAATTACCTTTATCATCTAGTAGAGATAATATCGGTGTGTTATTTAATCTCTTCTTAAGTTCTTGAAAACTAGCATCACATTTCTCTAACCAAACAAATTTCACCGTCTTTCTTGTCAAATTAGTTAACGGAGTAGCTATCTTCAAAAAATCTTGAATAAATCTATGATAAAAGCCCACTAACCCTAGGAAACTACGCACTTCAGTCGGCGTTTTTGGTTGATCCCAATTTATTACTGCTTTTACTTTTTCCAGATCTACGGATATTCCTTCTTTTTCAATCACGTGACCCAAAAACTGAACTCTTTCTAACCAAAATTCACACTTGCTGAATTTTGCATAGAACTTTTGTAACGATTGAGATTTGACATATTAAAGTTTAAATATTTATTGAGTAAATAAATATTTTATGTGATTTTGTGGAATGATTTAATTAAGAGTTATATATTAATTAAATAAATATTTAATATTTAATTTAATTGATGTATATTGATTTTATAGTATAATTCTAATTTAATTGAGATAATTAAATTAGATGATTTATGTGGTGAGTGTTGCATGAAATTATAGTTAGCGAGTAATTATAATTGTAATGTGATTAATTGATGTTAGATTTTTATTAATTAAATTAGAATGTAAAGATTTAATTAATTAAAGTGTAACATTAAAGTATGTGTTAAAAAAAATTATTAAATAAAGAAAAGAATTTTAAAAGATCTTTGCCAAACGAGGCCCTTGCACTTCTTTTAATCTTATTTTTTCAAACAAGGCCTTAAGCTCAAAAGGTTGATTTTTTAAAATAGTGTGGTTTTACCCAAACATGGCCTTATGGCTATTCAATTTCAAATTTTTGTAACTTATGTAATTATTAGTAGTTAATATAGTAATTAGTATAATACTTATTAATATTATAGGTTACATATATATGATATATGTATATGTATATTATATCTATAATATAATACACGTTAAAAGATTAGTCAGTTAGTTTTAGAAGAACAAAGAAAGAAAAACAGAGAAGAGAGTTAGAGAGAATACTCAAAGAAGAAAAGAGGAAGAAGAGAAAAGAAGAAGAAGCTTTGAGAAGGCTAAAAGGAAGCAAGCCCCATCATTATCGCCATCTCTTCTCTTAATTCAAACTAGAAAGGGTATAATCCCAGAACTCCATGAATTTTATTATGTTGTTCAATATTTTAATAGTTTAAAACTTCCTTGTAGATTTTTCGTGGTGACTGTTTGAAAGAAACTGGTCCGAAGGACTCACAGTTCAAAAAATCAGTGTTCTTAAGCTCTATTGCGTGAGTTATAATTTTTAATCCGACCGTTGGATCGTTGTGATTTTTGGGTATGTAATACATATATAAGTTGAGTATATGTCCACAAAGTTTGAACCGTTAAAGATTAACGTATTATTTGTTATGAATTTTGTGAGGTGGCTGGTTCGAAAATCTTTAAGTAGAATTTTTCAGTAAGAATATCTCTCTATGTTAGAGTCAGAATTTGGAAAAACTTTCTTCTACAAAGTTGTAGAGGATTAAATTTTGCATGAAAAGGACATAAGATCTGTATTTTTCTGATAAAAAGGCTAATTATTATGAATTATTAAAGTTTTTGAATATTAAAATTTATAATTAGTTTATTAGAAAAATTATTTGGGCTGAAATATTTTTACTGAATGCTTATAATATCATCTTAGAATTTTTGTAAATTTTTGATGAATTATTGAAAAGCAGAAGTAATTATTGTATTTTTAAACTATTTATAGTTAGTTTGAAAATAGAAGAAATTCATAGAAAATTCTATGAATGATGAAAATTATGAAACTTGGTGAAAAATCATATAATATTATTTTATAGTTTCTGGACAGTTTTGAAAATTTATTGAGTAACATAAATACTTTCTTGTATTTTTAAGCTATTTATAGTTAGTTTGAAAATAAAGAAAATTAATGAAAAATTCTATGAATGGTGGAAAATTATGAAATTTGTTAAAAAATATTATAATAATATAAGATTAATATTGATGATGTTTTTGAGATATAAAAGTATGTAGAGTTAGTATTTCTATTTTAAAGCTATTAAATTATAGTTTTTATAAATAGAAATAATTATAAAAAATTGTCGGATAATCCGAAAAATGTGAAAGTTGTTTGAAAAATTCAGAATAATATTTTAAATATTTTTGAAGTGTTAGTAAGCTCATGAGGTGTCGGGATGTAAACGTACAAGTTATGATAAATGTTTATATAATTATATTGTTGTATTTTATCATCACTTGATATGGTGGTTTAGTGGTGGAAAGCTGGACATAAGTCCCCATTAACGTGAGTTCGTGTCTTGGTGAACTTCTATATGCTCAAGTGGTCTCATGCCTTGGATTTATTCGGGGGTAAGTTGAGCCCTAGATTTTTTCGGGGGTAAGTGAGTTGTGCCGATGAAGACACCACTGAGGCCTCTAAAATTTTTAGAGATCGGACCTTTATTTTTTTTTCCTATCATGCATGTAATTATTTATTGCATATGTTAATAAATAACAGTTATGATAAAATTAGTTGAAAGTATTGTGAGTCTATAATATTGATGGTGAATAATTGTTGAAAGATTAAAAAGGTGTAAATGATTGATGATTAAAATGCGTTGATTAAAGATAAGTATGATATGCAGATGCTTGTTCAATTATTTTCTTTTACGAAAGTAAGTTTGGCAGGACTTGCCGACACTCTACTTTTCCTAAAATAGTATGGACCACAACTCTATTATTGAACAAATTCTGTTAAAACGTGTACAAATGGTTTAATTTTCTCTGTAGGACCACAAATTCCACTACCAGTATTTTTATATAGCTCATTTGGTTATTTTGTCAAAGTGGGTGTGCGAGTTGTTTTCTCGATTTTCAGTATAAATAGGTTACTTGGTTGAGTAACTAAACACACACGATGACTACACCAAAAATATAAAATTCTTTTGTTACAATATTGTGAGGATAATATTGTGAGTATTTTTTGTGTGTGTAAGGTTACTCCAAGTGTTGATAAAGGGTGCAAGCAATGTTCAGGTTGATCACTTTCATAGGAAGCAGCATTTAGTCGCGTGCTATGGTAAGGGGTATAACTTTTTCTTAATATGGTAAAGGAATATAATTTTCTTTCATACTCCATATTATTGTAAGAGATTATTATTCTTTCTTCAGGTTATTATTAAATGGTGAAAAGTCCTGAAATGATATATTCTTAATGGTTTGTGATTCATCTAATATCTTGACCTAAATCTTTCTATTCAGTTTTAAGTTATTATGTTTGATCCAGTAACTTTATATTTACTTGAACTTTATATTCTAATCGATTTTTTGGATATCGTGTTAGTAATTTAGACTCTGGATAATTAAGTTGAAAATCAATAAGATCTATTTTTATCTTATTATGTTGATTATCTATCATTGTGGTGAAATTTCTCTTTGGCCTGTAGTGCAAAGATGAAATGTTGATTGGTATACAGTTATATGTCTTTGGCCTGTAGTGCAAAGATGAGCTGTTGATTTATGAATATCTTTGGCTTGTAGTGCAAATATGAACTATTGATGAATATCTTTGGCCTGTAGTGCAAAGATGAATTATTGATGAATATCTTTGGCCTGTAGTGCAAAGATGAGCTGTTGATTTATGAATATCTTTGGCCTGAGTTCAAAGATGAATTTATTAACATGATTATGACAGGAACTGTGAATTGGTATAACCATAATTTTTGGTGTTTCAGGTAAAGACAGGTGATGAAAGTTCTCTTTGTCTTGAGTATAACAAAGAACTGTTGATTGGTATTACAGGAATAAAATATTGATGATGGACTTTTAATTGGGAGAAGACAGTGGACATTGTGTTCTACTTGACTCTCCTAATGGATTGTTGATTCCACTGCAGTTATGGTTGGAAATTTTTATCATCTACCATATGTTTTAAATTTCTGATTTATTACTGATGAATGCTATTGATAATTTAATTATCTTAGTTATGATATTCTTTACTGGACTATTTGTGCTCACCCCTTTTACTTCACAATTCCTTTCAGGAAATAAAAGTGTAGCTGGAACTAGCAAAGAGAACCTGGGTAGAAAGTGGTGTTTCAAATTAATCACGGTCCTCATCAAGTTATAGAACAACGTGACATAATAATTGTACTGAAAACTTAAAATTGTGTGGGTCGTACCTTATACGACATTTAACTGTTGATTTTGGTGAATCAAATAGGGTGATGTGAACCCGACTTTGAAAGCGTCAAAAATGCACCCCATTAGAATAATGAGAGCAGAAATCTTCTCGAGTTCCTTTGAGGACTTGAAATAAATGTTGCTTTATTTGATACGACATTATAATAATTTGGGTGCAAATCATGTCATACTATATACGACATGGTAATAGTTGTAAAAGGGAAGATTTGTATTTGGATTTTGTTGAGTGTATTTCTGTCGACTCAGAATAGGTGGGTTGTGTATTGAACCTATTTTGGGGGCGTCACATATTGCAATTGAAATTACATGAATTGATTGAAAAACGAACTCGTAATAGCAATTTTTGTCAAGAACGTTTGATATTGTAGTTTTCTTCAAAAATCAAGAAAAACTTAGTTTTGATTATGTGTTGTAAGGATTTTATATGTTATAATCATGTTAAAGAGTCCAAAATATTGTTGTTATCAAGTTTCATGTTAATCATGTTGAGAAAAATCAAATTCGGTGTGAAGAAATAAGCTAAATTGGTTTATTTCTCTGCCAATTCGCGAACTAGCACTTCCTCCAGAAGTGGGACCCACCCTAGAGGGGCTTATTGCCTTGGGGGAACTGCCCTAGTGGGTTAACTTGCTGTCCGGGTTTTTGTTTTGTGTTTCGTTGAGTTTTCGTGCGATTTTGTTTAACTAACGTATTTTCATGACTTGTTAAGTGTAATAGGTAATGAGATAACCTACTTTTGATGTGTTTAAGATAATTTGAAGCCTTATATAACTGTGTTACATGTGTATGGGTGTATTACTTTCATAAGGTACACATAATGATCTAAAGCGTTATAAGCTTGTGAAATGTATATCGTGAATATATACTCACGTATGTGACTAGTTAGCAACCTATGTTGTAAACAACGTTGTGAGTTGAACTTGAGTATGAAGTTCAACGGTTGGAACGTTATAGTTAGGTACTGATAGATGTTTTGAACATAATGTAATGTGTAGGATAATTATGGAAGTGGTTATAATTATTAAAGTGTAGCTTGCGCTCGAGGGAAGTTCTCTAATCCTTATTCTTTTACGTTAAGCAAGTCTCTATTTCTAAACTTGTTATTTTGTGCAAGCTTTCTAAACCATTCTTGTACGCTATGCAAGCTTTATCATTATATCTTTTCATTGTGCAAGTTCTCTAACCCTTGCTCAATATATCATGAAAGTTCATTTCTGTTTCTTAACTTGTTATGTATTGTACAAGTTATACTGTATTCAAATATTCGTAAAGCATAAGTATTGAAGTATTTTTTAAGTAATGTGATCTTGACTTAGTTGTTCAAGCAAGATCTATGTGATCTATCGAATGCCTTAAGTTATTTCCAAAGCATGCCTAGTTATCATGAAATCTGTTGTTGTATCTTACATTTGATTCATAATTCTTATAATATCGAACAGTTAAAGCATTGTGAGTCGATTTAATTACTCATAGTTGATGATAGTTGAAACTCCAAAGTTCCTTTATCTATCCAAACCAAACTTTCTTTGGTGCGGACTTGTATTCAAATACTGAGAATGAACAACCCTATTTATTAGGGGACATTTATGCGAAAGCGTTAAGATGGTTGTGCACAATACATTGTATGAATGGCTGATCCCCCTAAGTACGAGTTAAAGGTCCATAGTCTCAATGACTGTTAAAGGTTTTAAATAGAAATATTTATAACCTAGGACATAGTTCAAGGTCGTATGACCCTCAGATAAATTCTATACTCGAATTTTAAATATGATGAAAGAATTATTATTCAATTCATTATTTTGATGAAAGTAAAGTCATTCAAACCTTTCGAATTTATTCAGTTATGTCATATCACTGTTGTATTTCAAGTGAGCTTTTGTTTGCTCACTCTTGCATATTTTATAACCTCTTGCAGTTAAGGCTGAGAATGTTGACGTACCGTCAACAAGTAAAGGAAAAAGAAAGATGAGCAAGTGAAGACTTGTTGTATTCAATATCTGATTGTAATAAGACTTAGTTAATGATATTTTATTTCCGCATTTATTTGATTGATGTTAAGGTTTAGTTAACCCTTGGATTTTATATTAGATATGTTGTAATCCTTTGTCAAGGAAGATTCTATTTAAGTATTTATGAAGGTTGTAATTTACTTTGCAATTCTTTATTATTGGGTAAATGTATGATATATTTAGAAAGTGAACACCAAATCTTGTGGAAACAAAGTACCCGAATTTGCGGGTGTCACATGTTGGTATCAAAGCTTTAGGTTATGAACCTTTGGTGGGGAAAACCTTAGGTAGTAGCCTTATAGGAAGATCGAAAAGATAGTGGTGATAGGTAAAGATAATAAACTACCTTATGTGCTATGTGTTTACGTTATATTATTCGAAGAGTGATGGTTCGATATCACGTAATAATAAGCTTTAAAAATCTTTTGTCAGGATGACGAACGTTGGAGAATCCAGTCAGGCTAGAGAGGATATACCTCAGGTGCCTAGAGAGGAGGAGCCCCGAGACATCCATGATGTCTGGGAGCAGCTGGTTAGGAGAGAGCCATCTACAGTGATCACCGTAGCTGGTCGGGAGCATGAGTTGACACCTATTCCAGAGGAAGAGGATGAGTCAGAGGAGTTAGGGGAGGAAGAGGATCCCGAAGAAGAATTCCCACCTCACTCTGTTAGTGCAGAGATGTACGAGGCAGTCTACGACAGTAATGTGGAGCTACATGGTCGAGTTGGAGAGCTCGAAGAAACCATCCAGCAGCGGGACGAGACTATCGAAGAGATGGATAGCGAGCTAGGAGAAGCGCAGTGGAAGTTAATTCACATAGAGAATGATAGAGACAAGGCTCTAGCCAAGATAGCAAAGCTATGACAAGATATCCAGGAGGAGTAGATGAAGCGTGCAGAGCTGAGGAGACAAGCTTGAGGGCTACTCAACGAGCTGATCGAGCTGAAGACGAGGCTGAAGCCAAGAGGGCCAAGCTGAGGGAAACAGAATACGCATTCCATACTGCTATAGATAGAGCACAGGATCGTGTCTTCTATTACCCAGCTCAGTTCCAAGGTTTACCATGGTATGTGGTGGATCGAAGAACAGTGTTTAGGGTAATGGAGGAAGAACGTAGAGAGGCTGTGCGACGTCTTAACATGCCTAGATAGTAGAGTCCTTAATTATGTTTTTCTTTTTGTAATAAATGTAAATCCCATAATTTGAGATAAGAATGGGATGAGTTAATAATGTAATCCTGCAACTTGTTTCAGTTCAGGAAAGATGATGTAAATAGCAGAGATGCTATCTATTCTATGTTTTTAAAATTTACGAGTAATGAAAAAAAGAAGAAGTTTATTGATGTGTTATGTGTTCTATGTGAACTTAGTTATCTAAACGTCTAAGTATGAACTTGAATACCTAAGAATTGAATAAAGGATCTAATAATAATATTTTCTTAACAGAAAATGCCTCCTAGAAGAAGATCTACATGTCAAAACCCCGAGGATTCGACGAACAACAACAACAATAACGATGGAACAAATCCCAACTCGGTTCAGCAGTTAGTGAACCTACTAATAGGGGCACTTGCAAATCAGCCGCAAGTGCTGGGTACTACTTTTAAAGAGTTTAAGGCAGTAGGACCACCTAAGTTCAAGGGATTGACAAACCTTATAGATGCCCAAACGTGGGTAATGGAAATGGAGAAGGTCTTCGACGTTGCTAAAGTCGGTGAAGACCAGAAGACGGCGTTCGCGACTTTTATGTTGAAGTCGGATGCTAGTTTTTGGTGGCAAGCCAACAAAACTAGAGAGGGAGAAGGAACGATATTGTGGGAGCGTTTCAAAGAGATGTTCTTTGAAATGTACTTTCCCGTGAGCTCGCAGGACCAGATGGAGGTTTAATTTCAGAGCTTAACCAGGGGGGAATAACTGTGTCAGAATATGCTACAAAGTTTAACGAGTTGGCCAGGTTCGCTACTTATCAGGTCAGCACGGACGCTAGAAAGGCTAGGAGGTTTGAGCGGGGACTGAAACCCTGGCTCTAAAGCAAGGTCTCTATGTTCCAGCTGAACACGTTTGCAGCCATGCTGGAGAAGGCCATTCTCGATGAAGGAGGGAGCGACGCCGTGACTAAATTCAACCAGGACAAGAAGAAGAAGATTGAGACGAAAAACAAAGCTGGTGGTAGCGGGACTATCCATCAGAAAAGGTAGTGAAACGATAATACCTCTGCTGGGAGTCAGCAGGGAGGCCAGCAAAAGAGGAAGCTCAAAATATGTGCTACATGCGGGAAGACTTACACTGGAGTGTTCATGAAAGGGAAATGGGTGTGCTACAACTGTAGTCAGGAAGGCCACATCGCGCCGAATTACCCAAACCTGAATAAGGGAGCTTGCTATACATGTGGATCCAAGGATCACATGGCTCGTAATTACCCGAAGAAGCTAGTGGCAGGGTCAACAGGGAATGGAGGAAATGGCAACGGCAACACTCTGGCTATCGCTGGACCATCGCCACTGCAAGTCGTTCGACCTACGGCCCGCACATTCAATATGACGGTGCAGGACGCTGTGCAGTTAAAAGATGTGGTGGCAGGTATTATTCTGGTCAATAGTATAAATGTATATGTATTATTTAATTCGGGTGCTACTTATTCATTCATATCTGATCATTTTTCTAAGACCCTAGACTTACCTATAGAGGAGTTAGCTTACCCCTTGAAAATAAAAATTATGAATAGGGAGGTTATTCCTGTTAGGTTTGTATACTAGAATTGTAGATTTGACATTAAGGGTCAGGAGCTGAGGGTAAATTTGATTCCGATAAAACTTGGGGAATTCAATGTCATATTGGGGATGGATTGGTTGTTCAGCCATGTGGCGGTAATCGACTGTCAGAAGAAGTCGGTAAACCTTATGACTCCGTCAAAAGTAGTGTTCTATGGTAGTAAATCTCCTAGACAAGCGAGTTGTCTGACAGTTATACAAGCCAAGAAACTTTTGACGCAAAATTATGTAGGATATCTAGCCTATATAGTAGATACGCGTAAGGAGAGCCCGAAGTTAAAAGAGATACCAGTGGTTAGGGAGTTTGTGGACGTGTTTCCGGATGATTTACCAGAACTTCCACCAGATAGGGAGATAGAGTTCGTGATCGACTTAGCACCGGGAACTACTCCAATTTTGAAGGCTCTGTACCGAATGGCTCCAATCGAGATGAAGGAACTGATGGTTCAACTTAAAGAATTGCTGGACAAGAAGTATATTTAGCCGAGCCTTTCGCCGTGGGGAGCGCCAGTTTTATTCGTGAAAAAGAAAAATGGATCGATGCGTCTTTGCATTGACTGGAATTGAACAAAGTTACGATCAAGAATATGTATCCTTTACCTAGGATCGATGACTTGTTCGTTCAACTGAAGGGGGCTAGATACTTCTCAAAAATTAATTTGAGAAGTGGGTATCATCAGTTGAAGGTGAGGAGAGAAGATATATCGAAAACGGCTTTCAGAACTCGGTATGGGCATTACGAGTTCTTAGTGAGGTCATTTGGTCTAACGAATGCCCCAGCTGCATTTATGGATTTAATGAACAGGGTGTTTAAGCCATTCCTGGATAAGTTCGTGGTGGTGTTTATAGATGACATCCTAGTTTACTCCAAAACCAAGGAGGAACACACTGAACACTTAAGGCTGACCTTATAATCGCTGAGACGAGAGAAGCTTTATGCAAAATTCTCGAAGTGCAAATTTTGGTTGGAATGTGTGCAATTTCTTTGCCACGTGATTGACAAAGAGGGGATTTCGATAGATCCATCGAAGGTTGAAGCGGTAATAAATTAGGATCATGCGAAGACGCCGTCTAAAGTTAGGAGTTTCTTGGGATTGGCAGGTTATTACAGAAGATTTATCCAAGACTTTTCCAAGATCGCAACTCCGTTGACGAATTTAACTCGTAAAACAGTTAAGTTTGTTTGGATGAAAAAGTGTGAGGAATGTTTTCAGGAGTTGAAGAAGAGGTTGAGTACTGCGCCTGTGTTGTCTTTGCCGGATACTACGGGAAATTTTGTGGTATATAGTGATGCCTCACATACGGGATTAGGTTGTGTGCTGATGTAGAGCGGCAAGGTCATTGCCTATGCGACACGTCAGCTGAACGATTATGAGAAGGGGTATCCGACCCATGACTTAGAATTGGTGGAAGTAGTGTTTGCTCTGAAGATATGGAGACACTACTTTTATGGAGCGAAGTGTGAGATATACACAGATCATAAGAGTCTGAAGTAAATAGTCACCTAGAAGGAATTGAACATGCGCCAAAGGAGATGGTTGGAATTGATCAAGGAGGTTATTTCTCGACACGGTGTTCCAATGTCACTTGTGTCCGACAGAGATCCACATTTTACGTCGGATTTCTAGAAGCGTTTGCAAGAGTGTCTGGGAACACAATTGTGAATGAGTATAGCATACCATCCTCAGATTGACGGCCAGAGAGAGAGAACAATTCAGACGCTAGAGGATATGCTGAGAGCTTGCGTTATGGACTTCAAGGGAAGCTGGGATGATCATCTACCGTTGGTGGAGTTCGCCTACAACAATAGTTACCACGCGAGTATCGGCATGCCGCCTTACGAAGTGTTATATGGCAGGAAATACAGAACTCCCTTGTGCTGGGATGAAGTCGGTGAACGTCAGCTGTTGGGAACAGAATTTGTGCAACAAACTGCTGAAATTGTGAAGCTGATCAGAACAAGATTGGTTGATGCTCAAGACAGACAAAAGAAGTATGCCGATCAACATCGACAGAATCGAGAATTCTTACCAGGAAGCTTCGTTTTCTTGAAGGTATCTCCCTGGAAGGGGAAGATTCGATTTGGCAAGAAGGGGAAGCTGAGTCCCCGATTTATTGGGCCTTTTGAGGTACTACGAAAAGTTGGCGAAGTAGCTTACGAGTTGGCGTTACCTCCGAAGCTGGACAATATACACAACGTATTCCATATTTCCGTGTTACGACTTTACAAACACGACTATAAACATATAATAGAATACGAGCCTTTACGGTTTGATAAAGACTTGACATACAAAGAAGTACCTGTTCAAATAGTTAATAGGAAGGGACAAGTATTTAGGAATAAAGTAATACATTCTGTTAAGGTAATTTGGAGGAACCGCAGTGCTGAAGAAGCCACGTGGGAACTCGAAGATGTAATGAGGAAGTCGTATTCTTAATTATTTACTTAATTAATTTGTGTAACCCCTTATGTGTCGATTCTGGGGACAAAATCTTTTTAAGGGGGGAAGAATGTAACAGATGGATTTTTTTTTTATTATGTGTGATTCTGGGGACAAAATCCTTTTAAGGAGGGAAGATTGTAACGATTGAGATTTTACATATTAAATTTTAAATATTTATTGAGTAAATAAATATTTTATGTGATTTATTTATTGAATTAAATAAATAAATTATGTTATTTTGTGGAATGATTTAATTAAGAGTTATATATTAATTAAACGAATATTTAATATTTAATTTAATTGATGTATATTGATTTTATAGTATAATTCTAATTTAATTGAGATAATTAAATTAGATGATTTATGTGGTGAGTGTTGCATGAAATTATAATTAGCGAGTAATTATAATTGTTATGTGATTAATTGATGTTAGATTTTTATTAATTAAATTAGAATGTAAAGATTTAATTAATTAAAGTGTAACATTAAAGTATGTGTTAAAAAAATATTAAATAAAGAAAAAAGTTTTAAAAGATCTTTGCCAAACGAGGCTTTTGCACCTCTTTTAATTTTATTTTTCCAAAAAGATCTTTGCCAAACGAGGCTCTTGCACCTCTTTTAATTTTATTTTTCCAAACAAGGCCTTAAGCTCAAAAAGTTAGTTTTTTAATATAGTGTAGTTTTATCCAAACATAGCCTTATGGCTATTCAATTTCAAATTTTTGTAACTTATGTAATTATTAGTAGTTAATATAGTAATTAGTATAATACTTATTAATATTATAGGTTACATATATATGATATATGTATATGTATATTATATCTATAATATAATACACGTTAAAAGATTAGTCAGTTAGTTTTAGAAGAACAAAGAAAGAAAAACAGAGAAGAGAGTTAGAGAGAATACTCAAAGAAGAAGGAGAGGAAGAAGAGAAAAGAAGAAGAAGAAGAGAAAAGAAGAAGAAGCTTTGAGAAAGCAGAAAGGAAGCAAGCCCCATCATTATCTCCATCGTTTCTCTTAATCCAAACTAGAAAGGGTATAATCCTAGAACTCCATGAATTTTATTATGTTCTTCAATATTTTAATAGTTTAAAACTTCTCTGTAAAAGCTTTTTGAGTAAATTATTTGGTCATGATGTATATATGTGACGTATATATATATATATATATATATATATTGATGATTATATATGAGTTATATTGTTGTTTCAGCAATTCAATCCATGTAATTTCGTTAAACAAGAAGAAATCATGTATACAATATTTTATTGAGAACTAATTTTGAAGAATAGCCTTTTAAACTGTCAAAATTGGTATATGTTTGTTAATTATTATTTAAATTGATCATGGGATATGTTAATATGTTAAAATTAGAGTTATTGCAATTGAAATTACATGAATTGATTGAAAAACGAATTCGTAATAGCAATTTTTGTCAAGAACGTTTGATATTGTGGTTTTCTTCAAAAATCATGAAAAACTTGGTTTTGATTATGTGTTGTAAGGATTTTATATGTTATAATCATGTTAAAGAGTCCAAAATATTGTTGTTATCAAGTTTCATGTTAATCATGTTGAGAAAAAATGATTTCGATGCGAAAAAATAAGCCAAATTGGCTTTTTTCTCTGCCAATTCGCGAACTGGCACTTCCACCAGAAGTGGGACCAGCCCAAGTGGGGCTTATTTCCTTAGGGGACCCGCCCCAGTGGGTTAACCTGCTGTTAGAGTTTTTGTTTTGTGTTTCGTTGAGTTTTCGTGCGATGTTTGTTTAGCTAACGTATTTTCATGACCTGTTAAGTGTAATAGGTAATGAGATAATCTACTTTTGATGTGTTTAAGATAATTTGAAGCCTTATATGAATGTGTTACATGTGTATGGGTGTATTACTTTCATAAGGTACACATAATGATCTAAAGCATTATAAGCTTGTGAAATGTATGTCGTGAATATAGACTCACGTATGTGACTAGTTAGCAACCTATGTTGTAAACAACGTTGTGAGTTGAACTTGAGTATGAAGTTCAACTGTTGGAACGTTATAGTTAGGTACTGATAGATGTTTTGAGAATAATGTAATGTGTAGGGTAATTGTGGAAGTGATTATAATTATTAAAGTGTAGCTTGCGCTCGAGGCAAGTTCTCTAATCCTTATTCTTTTACGTTAAGCAAGTCTCTATTTCTAAACTTGTTATTTTGTGCAACCTTTCTAAACCATTCTTATACACTATGCAAGCTATATCATTGTATCTTTTAATTGTGCAAGTTCTCTAACCCTTGCTCAATATATCATGAAAGTTCATTTCTGTTTCTTAACTTGTTATGTATTGTACAAGTTATACTGTATTCAAATATTCGTAAAGCATAAGTATTGAAGTATTATTTAAGTAATGTGATCTTGACTTAGTTGTTCAAGCAAGATCTATGTGATTTATCGAATGCTTTAAGTTATTTCTAAAGCATGCCTAGTTATCATGAAATCTGTTGTTGTATCTTACATTTGATTCATAATTCTTATATTATCGAACTGTTAAAGCATTGTGAGTTGATTCAACTACTCCCAGTTGATGATAGTTGAAACTCCAAGGTTCCTTTATCTATCTAAACCAAACTTTCTTTGTTGCGGACTTGTATTCAAATACTGAGAATGAACAACCTTATTTATTAGGGGACATTTATACGAAAGCTTTAAGATGGTTGTGCACAATACGTGGTACGAAGGGCTGATCCGCCTAAGTACGAGTTAAAGGTTCATAATCTCAATGACTGTTAAAGGTTTTCAATAGAAATATTTATAACCTAGGACATAGTTCAAGGTCGTATGACCGCGGATTTGCATCGCAAGAAGAAAGAATTTGAATTAGGAAGCTATGATTTTCTGAAAGTATCTCCCTGGAAGGGGAAGATTCATTTTGGGAAGAAGGGCAAGTTGAGCCCTAGGTTCATAGGACCGTTCGAGATTCTGAGGCGAGTCGGTGAGGTGGCGTACGAGGTGGCGTTACCTCTTAAACTTGAGCACATTCACAACGTGTTTCATGTGTCAGTGTTGCGACCGTATAAACCAGACTACAAACACGTTATCTCCTATGAGCCGATCCAAGTCGAGAAAGACTTATCATACGAAGAGGTTCCTGTCCAGATACTAGATAGGAAGGAACAGAAGCTGAGGAATAAGATTATTTATTCTGTTAAGGTTCTTTGGAGAAACCACGCAGTTGAAGAAGCTACATGGGAGCTAGAAGAGAAAATGAGAGTGAATTATCCATTTTTATTTGACTAACCTTATTTTTACAATTCCGAGGACGGAGTTTGTATAAGGGGGGAGGGATGTAACGAACATGAATTTTAAACTCTTTATTAATTAAATATATGATTTAATTTTAACGAGTTAGTTTTGTAAGCTTATTTAAACCTTATGTGGTTTTGTGAATTTGTGAAATGATTAAAGGGAGCCACTAATAGTTTATTTAAATTAGTGGACTAACCCTAAGACTTTAATATCAAAGAATTAATAAGGTTGTTAATAATTAAATATTCAATTTATTTGAATATAGTGGCAGGAATTGAACATATTGATTTAATCGCATTTATGAGTAATTACTTGATAGTGTGTTGATTAATTATTATTATGAATAAATAATTAATGAGTAAGAGAATTAATAAATATAATAATATTATATTTACGTGATTAATTATTTTATACAAGCATGCGATAGGTTAAACCCTTACTATATGGTAGTTAACTATATATTATATATTATACAAGGTGACACATTAGTATGGTATATTATATACAGACTCTATAGTAAACTTAATTTCATTATGTGAGATTGATAAGTTGGATGGTGCATAAGAACATATGACATGAAGTGTGTGAGTGAACATTCATGTATTCCTCCTCAACATATAGCAATATCAATGAATTAATTGATAAATGATTTCAATAAGTTGTTATAATAATTATAATAACAGTTATGATGGTAAATAATAATAATGCCTACTTGAATTATATCTGGTGTTAATAGAAAATGTACATGAATTATATGTTGTGTACCTACTCATTATTAATTACTAATTAAAAAAACATTGTAACACCCATTTAAGTGTATATGGAATAAATACATATAACCTATGTATATACTATGTGTATATATATATAGTATATAACTTAGTGTATTTTATTATATGGCTAAGGGTTGGACATATATGATATACACCCATTTGCAAGTTGCTAAATATTTGGTCTTGTCCCATAATAAGAGCCCATCCTCTCATTTCTTCACGTGAACAAGCACATAGCTACTCTACTCCTTTTCTTGAAAGTCAGCAACCTTAGCTAGCAATGATCATGGGGAGTGGGGAATATGATGAGAATCACCAACTACATATCTACCATTCTTTTCCCATTGTATAATCTTGTTTGCCATTGTTTTGATTTGAGGAACAATGTCAAGAACCGAATAAGGAATTGGCTATATATAGAGCTCTCTTCCTTCATTGTTAACATTGCTGAGATTTTTCTCCAAGTATAAAATTGATAGCATTCATAGTGAGTATGTTTGTGAGTTATCAGTAAGGGAGTTTCATTATAGCAGCAAGACATTTCAATTACAGAGGTATAAATTCAAATTCATGCTCTCCCATTCTCACTCTCTGTAAAATTTTCAAAGTTCTTGATTATTGAATTGTTCATGAATTGTTGGTAATTGAATTATGAGATATGAGTATTAAAGTGTTATATGATGATATAAACTTGTTGAAACTGTTATATGAATGTTTGAAGAGATTTTTGAAATTATTTTCTGAGATGGGTTTCAGTTCTGCCGAACTGCACGAAGCCTCTGGTTCAGCCAGGCACCGGCGCAGCTGCGCCGGGTTTATACCTGGTAGTAGCGCAGCTGCACAGGTCCTGGAGAATTATTTTTGCCTTCCTGCTAGCAACTGCTATATGTTAGCTTATGGTACCCTTTTTGGTTAAGCATGAAATTGGATTAGCACATGTATGAACACATTCATGTGAGATAAGTCTGTATAATCATGTTAGTGCCCTCAAATGATAAAAGGAATTAAAAGTTTACAAATGAACTTAGAAATATTAACTGAACTTGTTATGGATATATCATGTATGTGTGTTCTGATTTTAGGCAAACATGATAGTATGGTTTATATGGACATAGAATGCATGATTAGAGTATTAAACGCACTAGTATACGTGTTTGAAAGTCTCAAAGGTTTACAAAGGAAAACTTATGTTTTGAAGATGAAACTTATAGTTTTGAATGCGAACTTTGTCATCCAAGTAGTATGTATATAATCTGATATTATGAACATAATTGCATGTTACATTAACATGAAATGCACGTTTAAAGTGTTGAACACACTAGCATGCACGATTATAAGGTTTCGACGATTTCAAAGAAAGAAACTTAAGAACCTTGAGAAAACGAACTTGACCAAGACTAGTATCTTTTAAATTCTTACCATATGAGAACATTACGAGGTTTAGATATGTGTTTAAATTGCATACGAATTATATGTTGCGATGCTTTATATGTACTAAATGACCTTTGTGGATTTAGTATACTTTTGAAGGAGAACTTAAGATTTAAAAGTTAATGAAATCAAATGCCATGGGGATTACATATTGATCATACAAGCATGTCCATTAAAGTTCGCTATGCCTATAAGCATATTAACAGGGACCTCGTTTGGTTAAAGCACGGATTTCACATATACACGTATTCATAGGAAATGAATTTCTAAGACATGAAATAGGTGGATTAAGGTATACATGTCTAGTATACGCACGAGCATGCATAGTATGTATTGTTTAGCCTTGTTATGTGATAAAATAATCTTAGTAACCGATCTTGAAGCATGAACATGTATTATGAAAAAGTATGGAAACGTCTGGCATGAAAGCATGATTTTGAATTGAATTGGAATGAGCATGCTAGATTCGAATTCGAGTTTATAAAGCTTATAAGCATGTGTGTTGATTTATATCAATAACTTGAAGTGCTATGTGTTCAAGCCTATATTGATGCATAGAAATTAGATAATCTAAAGTTATTAAATCTAAGACATGCTTAGATTGACTTATGTGATCTTATGTGATAGATCTATCTAATGACTAGATTCTTGTATGTGTGAACTTATATTAGTTTATATATACTAATTGGAGAGGCCAACATGTTAATATTAGGTCGTTCCAACGCCATTTAAATTAAAGCTAGAACTAAATTGTAGCTGAGCAAACAGGCAAGTTCCCTAACTTTATTCAAATTTATATTGAGCAAGTTCCCGAACTTCACTATTTAATTGTGCAAGTTTCCTACCTTACACTCTTTGTTGTACAGGTTTCTTATCCTTCTCATATTGTATTGAGTATGTTATTATCATATTGACAATTATTCATTTAAGCTTGAACTTTATTTCCAAGCATACTATTAGGTGGTTTAATTTCTTTATAATTATTCCACATCAATATTATTGATATTCGCACTTGGTGCATTTGAGTTCGTACAGTCTTGGACTCGTACATCATTTAAAGTTCTATAATTCTTGAACTGAGATAGATAGAGTCTGAACCTTTGTTCGATCAGACAAGTATATAATGTTTTAAAAGATATCCAAACCAATTGATGGTAAGGATTCTTAGACTGAAAGAACACCCCTTATATGATAGGGGAGTACCCCAGGTATCTAGTATAAAGTTAGAAATAGCAGATCTAAATGTTATGCATACACATAGGGTACGCAAGGCTGATCCCTTTAAATACTAAATCTATAGCCAGTAACCAAGGGGTCAATGAGCTATTAAATCCATTGGAAGTTTTATAGTTCAAAGTCTACTTGACTATCATTTATTCTAAAAGCAATTATTATCTTTGCTTCTAATATTCATATTGTTGAATCCTTAAGATATTCATATTGTTGAATTCCTTATCAGATAATTTCTATTCATCATGATATATTCTTATTGTTGTATTTAAACTTGCTAAGCAAACTTGTTGCTCATTCTTGCTATATCATGACTTATATTGCAGTTAAGCCCGAGACTTTCGGGAAGGACAAGGGTAAAGGAAAGATGTAGGATAGCTTGCAAGGAGCAGACTCTATCTTTATGTTAGTTTAATTACTATTATTGTAATTTAAACCCTAATGACTTTTATAGGGTATGTTTGTAATGATGTATTAAGGTTATCGAATCTTGGGACTAGTAACACCTTTTGAATGAACGACGTACGTTTATTATATTCCGCACTTTAGTTATCGTATGTTATTTAGAGGTGGATGTTTAGTATTGTTTCGTGATGACTGGACCGGGGTCAGAGGACCCGAATTCGGGGGTGTCACACTAACTCGGTTCAGCAGTTGGTGAACCTGTTAACAGGAGCTCTTGCGAATCAGCCGCAAGTGCAGGGTACTACGTTCAAGGAATTCAAGGCAGTAGGACCGCCTGAGTTCAAGGGATTGATAAACCCTATCGAGGCCAAAACATGGGTGATGGAAATGGAGAAGGTCTTTGACATAGCCAGAGTAGGTGAAGACCAGAAGACAATGTTCTCGGCTTTCATGTTAAAGTCGGATGCTAGCTTTTGGTGGCAGGCTAATAAGACCCAAGAGGGAGAGGGAGTCATAACGTGGGAACGTTTCAAGGAAATGTTCTACGAGATGTATTTCCCAGTGAGTTCGCAGGACCAGATGGAGGTCCAGTTCTTAGAGCTTAAGCAGGGAGGGATGACAGTATCCGAATACGCTGCAAAGTTCAACGAATTGGCCAGGTTCGCTACATACTAGGTCAGTACTAACGCTAGGAAGGAAAGGAGGTTTGAGCGGGGACTGAAACCCTGGCTCTACAGTAAGGTTTCCATGTTCCACTTAAACACGTTTGCAGCTGTGCTGGAGAAGGCTATATTGGCTGAAGGAGGAAGCGACGCGGTAACGAAGTTCAACCAAGACAAGAAGAAGAAGAATGAGATAGAAACCAAGGCTTGTGGGAGCAGCACAGTAAACCAGAAGAGGAAATAAAACGACAACACCTCTATTGGGAGTCAGCAAGGAAACCAGCAGAAGAGGAAGTTTGAATCATGTGCTACATGCAGTAAGAATCACACCGACGCGTGCATGAAGGGGAAGCGGGTGTGCTTCAACTGTAGCCAGGAAGGCCACATTGTGCCTAATTGCCCAAACCCGAAGAAGGGAGCTTGCTTTACATGTGGATCCAAGGATCACATGGCTCGCAATTACCCTAAGAAGCTGACGACAGGGTCAACAGGGAGCGGAGGAAATGGAAGCGGCAGTACCGTTACTATCGCTGCACCATTGCAAGCTGTTCGACCCACTGCACATACATTCAATATGAAGGTGCAGGATGCTATGAAATCAAAAGACGTGATGTCAGGTATTATTCCGGTCAATAGTATAAATGCATATGTATTATTTGATTCGGGTGCTACTTGTTCATTCATATCTGATGATTTTGCTAAAACCCTATACTTACATGTAGAAGAGTTAGTTTACCCCTTAAACATAGATTGCGAATAGGGAGGTTATTCCTGTTAGGTTTGTTTATAAGAACTGTAGACTGGACATTAAGGGTCAGGAGCTGAGAGTAGATTTGATTCCGATAAAACTTGGGGAATTCGATGTCATACAGGGTATAGATTGGTTGTTCAACCATGGGGCGGTAATTAACTGTCAGAAGAAGTCTGTAAACCTTATGACTCCGTCAAAGTTAGTGTTCTATGGTAGCAAATTGCCTTGACAAGAGAGTTGTCTGACGGTTATGCAAGCCAAGAAACTTTTAACGCAAGGCTGTATAGGATATCTAGCCTACATAGTAGATACGTGTAAGGAGAGCCCAAAAGTAGAAGAGATATCGGTGGTTAAGGAGTTTGTGGAAGTTTTTTCGAGCGATTTGCCAGGACTTTTACCACATAGAGAGATAGAGTACGTGATCGACTTAGCGCCGGGAACTGCTCTAATTTCAAAGGTTCCGTACAGAATGGCTCCAGTTGAGATGAAGGAACTGATGGTTTAATTACAAGAATTGCTAGACAAGAAGTATATTCAACCGAGCGTTTCGCAGTGGGGAGCGCCAGTTTTGTTTCTGAAAAAGAAGGATGGATCGATGTGTCTTTGCATTGATTATAGGGATTTGAACAAAGTTACAATAAAAAATATGTATCCTTTACCTAGGATCGATGACTTGTTCGATCAACTGAAGGGTGCGAAATACTTCTCAAAAATTGATTTGAGAAGCGGGTATCATCAATTGAAGGTGAGGAAGGAAGTTATACCGAAAATGGCTTTTAAGACTCGATATGCTCATTACGAGTTCTTGGTGATGTCATTTGGTCTCATGAATGTTCCAGCTGCATTTATGGACCTAATGAACTGGGTGTTTAAGTCATTTCTAGACAAGTTTGTAGTGGTGTTCATAGATGACATCCTAGTTTATTCCAAGATCGAGGAGGAACACGCTGAACATTTAAGGCTAACCTTAGAATCGCTGAGACAAGAGAAGCTTTATGCAAAGTTCTTGAAGTGCGAATTCTAGTTGGAACGTGTGCAATTTCTTGGCCACGTGATTGACAAGGATAGTATTTCGGTAGATCCGTCGAAGGTTAAAAAGGTAATGAATTGGGATTAGCCGAAAACGCCATTTGAGGTGAGGAGTTTCTTGGGATTGGCAGGTTATTATCGGAGATTTATTCAAGACTTTTCCAGGATGACCACTCCGTTGACGAATTTGACTTGTAAAATAGTTAAATTTGTTTGGAAGGAAAAGTGTGAAAAAAGTTTTCAGGAGCTGAAGAAGAGGTTGAGTATTGCGCCTGTGTTGTCGTAGTATATAGTGATGCCTCACATAAAGGATTAGGCTGTGTGTTAATGCAGAGAGGCAAAGTTATTGCCTATGCATCACGTCAGCTGAAGGATTATGAGAAGTGGTATCCGACCCATGATTTAGAATTGGTGGCAGTAGTGTTTGCCCTAAAGATATAGAGACACTACTTATATGGAGAAAAGTGTGAGATATACACAGATCATAAGAGTCTGAAATATATTTTCACCTAGAAAGATTTGAACATTCGCCAAAGAAGATGGTTGGAACTAATCAAGGACTACGACTGCGAGATACTTTACCATCCGGGTAAAGCTAACGTCGTCCCCGACGCTTTGAGCAGAAAAGGTCGGGAGAAGTTGAATATGTTAACTAATTAGGATTAGTTGATAAAACAGATGGCTAGATTAGAACTGGAAGTGAAGTTTTCGAAGGAATCGGATGAGAAGTTGTTTCAAGTAACTACTGGTTCTACTATGGTAGACAAAGTGAAAGAAGCACTACTTCACGATGAAGAATGCGAGAAGATTCGAAAGAGAGTAGTGGATGGCAAAGAGTTCAAGTTCAAGATCGATAACGAGGGACTGTTACGATTTGAAGGGAGAATCTAGGTACCGCCAGTACCAGAGGTCAAAGAGGAGATTCTGAGCGAAGCTCATAGTTCTAGATATTCTATTCACCCTGGGAGTACGAAGATGTACCAGGATCTCAGGCAGCATTTCTGGTGGCCGAATATGAAGAGGGACGTTGCTGAATGCGTTGCGAAATGTCTAACATGCCAGAAAGTTAAAGTAGAACACCAGAGACCAAGTGGGTTTCTACAACCATTAGAAATTCCAGAGTGGAAGTGGGAGCACATCATGATGGATTTCGTGGTGGGTCTTCCAACGACTCAGAAGGGATTTGATGTGATATGGGTTATAGTGGATCGACTGACGAAGTCAGCCCACTTTCTATCGATCAGGGTTAAATACAACTTAGATCAGCTAGCGAAGCTGTATGTGAAGGAAATTATTTCTCAACACGGCGTTCCGGTGTCGATTGTGTCTGACAGGGATCCACGTTTCACGTCTAATTTCTGGAAGCGTTTGCAAGAATGTCTGGGAATGCAGTTACAAATGAGTACGGCGTATCATCCTCAGACCGATGGCCAGAATGAAAGAACGATTCAGACGGTGGAGGATATGTTGAGAGCTTGCGTAATGGACTTCAAGGGAAGCTTGGAGGATCATCTACCGTTGGTGGAGTTCGCCTACAACAATAGTTATCACACGAGTATCGGCATGCCGCCTTACGAAGCATTATATAGAAGAAAATGTAGAACTCCCTTATGCTGGCATGAAGTCGGTGAACGTCAACTGTTGAGATCGGAACTGGTACAACAAACATCCGAAATTGTGAAGCTAATTAGAACGAGATTAGTTGCTGCTCAAGACAGAAAGAAGAAGTATGTCAATCTACATCAACAGAACCGAGAATTCTTACCAGGAAGTTTTGTATTCCTGAAAGTATCTCCCTGGAAGGGGAAGATTCGATTTGGTAAGAAGGGAAAGCTGAGTCCCCAATTTATTGGACCTTTCGAGGTACTACGAAAGGTGGGCGAGGTAGCTTACGAGATTGCATTACCTCCGGAGCTCGAGAATATACATAACGTCTTTCATATTTATGTGTTAAGACCTTACAAGAACGATTATAAACATGTAATAGAATATGAGCCTTTGCAATTTGATAAGGACTTAACTTATGAAGAAGTGCATGTTCAAATAGTTGATAGAAAGGAACAAGTACATAGGAATAAAGTGATACCTTCTGTTAAGGTAATCTGGAGGAACCACAGTGCTGAAGAAGCTACGTGGAAACTCGAAGATGTTATGATGAAATCTTACCCACAGTTATTTGCTTAAATATTTTGTGGGTAACCCCTTATGTACCGATTATGGGGACAGAATCCTTTTAAGGAGGGAAGAATGTAATAGACGAGAATTTTTTTATGTGTGATTCCGGGGACAGAATCCTTTTAAGGAGGGAAGATTGTAACAATTGAGATTTTATATGATAATTTTTAATATTTATTGAGTTAAATAAATATTTTATGTGATTTATTTATTGAGTAAAATAAATAAATTATGTGATTTTGTGGAGTGATTTAATTAAGTGTTATATATTAATTAAATGAATTTTTAATATTTAATTTAATTGATGTATATTAATTTTTAGTACAGTTATAATTTAATTGAGATAATTAAATTAGATGAGTTATGTGATGAAGTGTTACATGTATTGCATGAATTGTAATTAGCGAGTAATTATAATTATGTAACAAATTTTTATGTGATTAGTTGATGTTAGATTTTAATTGATTAAATTAGAATGTTAAAAGATTTAATTATTTAAAGTGTAACATTAAAGTATGTGTTAAAAGGATTTATTAAAATAAAGAAAAGAGATTTAAATGATTTTAACCAAACAAGGCCCTTACTTGTGTTTTAAAAGGCTTTTGCCAAACAGGGCCATTGCATTGTTTTAAACATATTCTACCAAACAATACCTTAGCACTAATAATCTGTTTTTTTTAAAAAAAATAACCTTGTTTTGCCAAACAAGCCCTAGTGGCTTTTGATTTTTGAAATTCTATAACTTATGAAATTTAATAGGTAAATTAATTTTCAGTTATTTATTAAATTTATATCCTATATCTATTACTATACGTATATAGTTTTATGTTAGTTTTATATCAGTGTTAGAAGAATATCACTATTAGAGAAGAGAGAAAAGAAAACAGAGAAAAAAATAGAGAGCTAGAGAGAAGAAGAGAAAAGAAGAAGAAGGAGGAAGAAACCTTATTAACCAAAACAATCATCACCATCTTCATACTCTTCTCCTAATCAACAAAGGTATAATCCTAACTTGCAGTTTTAAAAATTAGGTGTTTATGTTCTTCGAAGTGATAGTTCTCTGTAAATATGAATTTTATGAAAACTTTATAAATACGAATTATATGTGTTTATAGCATGCTTAGATATGAATTCTATGCTTAATTAATTGTTTAATTCATATACATGTGATGAATATGAGGAGTTCATGATCATCACTAAGTTACAGTAAAAGTATTTTGAAAATTATATATATATATATATATATATATATATATATATATAGTTTTCTCTTTAAATTAATGGAATTCATGTTTAATTGTTCATCTTGGGTTAAATTAAGTATAGATGATGATAGCATGTTTAGAAATTGAATTACTATGATTGAAATTGGGTGAATTGATTTAAAAACAAAAATGCATTGTTCAATTTCATGAAGAACACTTAACAATGGTTTTTCTTCAAAAAAATCATGAAATTAGTTGTTTGATGATGTGTTATAATGTTTATGTATGTTACAATTATGTTAGAAGCTTTAAGTTTGTGTTTTCTATTAATTAATAGGAATTGCATGAACTGGAATTAGAATTTGGTGTGGAAAAATAAGCCAAATTGGCTTTTTCTCTGCACAGTTCGCGAACTTGTCTGCGTTCGCTGGAAGGGGCCCGCCCCGGCGGGGTGGGGGGGGGGGGGGGGGGGTGGCAGGGAAAAAGGAAATTTATTTTCTTTTGTATTTTGTAAAGCTAATTTTATGAAGTAACTTTTATAGCATGATTAAACATATATTAAAATTCTAAATAAATATTAATAAATTATTTTAATAAAATATAATTTGTGATTATAATTTTGAATAATTATAATTACAGTAAAGGTTTAATTTAAATTATAATTTTGTTAAATTATAATGAATATAGTTGATTAATTTTAATCAAGTGAATGATAATTTTTAAATTATAATTTATGTAATTATAATAAATGCATGATTAATTATAGATTATAATCTTGTGTATTATAATTCAATATTTGCATGATTAATTATAAATTATAATTTGGGTAATTATAATTTAGTAAATACATGATGTAGTTAATTAATTATAAATTTTAATTTGTTTATAATTTAATTAAATAAGATGTGATTATAATTTGAGTAATTATAATTAGATTAAATATTTAAATTATAATTCATATAATTATAATTAATATGAAATACATAATTATTAATTAATTTAATTATGTGAACATGCTTATGTGGTATAATTAACTATGTGATGGTTAATTATTAAATTATTTAATTAAATAAGAATGAGTTAACCTAGAAAGGTTAACCAATTATGTAAGTTAGTTACGTATTAACTAATTTAGATTGTTGTGATTAAATATATATGTGTAGGAATTGTTAGAACATGATTATATTAGTAGCTTGCGCTTGAGGCAAGCCTTCTAAACCCTAAACTCGTTTCTTTGTTTCAATTCAATTATTCATTGTTTGAGATTGTTCTTTTATTGGACAAGTAATTATTGAAAGTTCATGATATAATTAAAGTAACCTTGGCTTATTGTTCAAGCAAGGTTTGAATATTCTTTTGAGATGCTTTAAATTTATTTCTAAAGCATATATTAGTTCGTAGTTCTTTCACTTACAAATTATTCCAAGTTATTGAAAGTCGATTCAACTAATCCTTAGTTAATGAACGTGAATTCTAAATTACCCTTGTAAGCTTATCCAAACCAAACTTTCTTTGGTGCATACTTGAATTCAAATTATTGAGTTGAACAACCCTATTATTAGGGGAGGTTACTACGCGTAAACGTTAATGTTTGTGCACAATACATCGTACGAATGGCTGATCCCCCTAAGTACGAGTTAAGGTCCATAGTCTTATTGACTGTTAAAGGTTTAAATGGAAATGTTTATAACCTAGGACAAAAGTTCAAAGGTCTTATGACCCTCAGATAAATTCTATATTCGAATTTTAATGTTGATAATGAATTATTATTCAATTCTTTATTGCTGAAGTAAGCTAAGTTATTCATATTTTTTTTAAAGATATCTTTTCATGTATTTATTATTGTTAAACTCTAGTGAGTTTTTGTTTGCTGACTCTTGCATTATATAACAATTATAGTTAAGGTTGATAATGTTGACGCCCCGTCTACGAGTAAGGGCAAGGGAAAGCAAAACAAGTAAAGACTTGTTTTTGTTGTTTGAAATGATTGTAATAGACGTTAATGTTATGTTTTTATTTCCGCATATTATTATTATGTCAAGGTTAGAGTAACCCTGGGATTGATTTTTAAGAAGGTTGTAATCCTTGTTTTAAGGGAGATTTTAGTATTGTGAATAAAGATTGTATTTTATTTTGAAGTTATATTGGGTAGATGTATGTTATATTAGAAAGTGAACACCAAATCATGTGGAAACGAAGTACCCGGATTTGGGGGTGTCACAAGCGGTGCTGCGCCAGGACAGGAAAATTGTTACTGTGAGCCAGCGTCGCAGCGCCAGCTTTAAGCCTATGGCTGATGCTGCAGCGCCCTTAACTAAAAAATTTCCGACGTGAATGTTTATTAACCTAGCTTGCTACATGGTAATTATGGGGCAACTATATGGGTAATAAATTTTTTTTTTGTTGCTAATGTGGACTTTCCGGGTCGCAACCCGACTAGTCTCCCTAGCCCGATGCTAGTGTTTTTTTGCTTCCCAGCTTGCGCTTAAGGGAGATCGTGGCCAGCATTACCTATGCAGGCTTAACAATTGTTGCAAGTGGGACTCGAACCCAGGATGTCCGGGTTTACAGTTCGTCCCAGGGCTAAGCTTAAACCACTGCGCCAACTGCTGCTGGTTAACTATATGGTTAATATTCATGAAGATAAATCACTTAAACAACATGTTTAAGAATGGTTTTAAGAATTAAACGTTGACAAAACGTATTTAAATTTAAAACTTGAAATCCAATAATGTGAACTATGAATCGTAATCTAGTTGTGAGCATGCCTTAAGGTTATATACCATGTAATAGAGGTGTGTGATGCATGAATGATATCGAATGAAGTTAAAACTCATGTAAATTCTATACTTAGTCCGATAATGGGAATCCGATGAGAATGTGATTAATGCAACGAACCGGTTAGGGTTTCGTCCGTCATTGTGTTTAATAATGATCGACGAGAGTTGGTTTATGACATATAGATGTTAATAAGCCGTAATAAATGTTAAATAACTTGAACGAATGTTATTAGTTTAAAATTTTGGTTAAGTTATACAAGAAGGAGAAGATAGGTTATACATTGTATATCAAGTGTGGAATCTCATTGGTATGCTATATGTTATGCTTTGTAGAAGTTGTAAAGACCAAGTAGCATACATTTAAAGGTTTAGAGACGCAAAGGCATGTTTTTTGACTCTTATATTAATGTTACGTTATGCAAGTTTTCTAAACTCTTGTCTACACTTTATGTTGGACAAGCTGTCAATATGCATGATTTCATATGCATAAACTGTTATTGAATAGTCGATGCCATTTGAATCGGCTAGATTAAGACTTAAAGTAGTTTGGTTGGTTTTTCCATAAATCTTTCCAAAATATTTACAATATTGCTATCCTATGCCAATTGCTTGATACAGATTCAAAGGTAAAATTGAGTATAAATAAACAAATGTTTTACATCGTTAACTCGACAGGCACGTGAGGTTGCCACCACTTAAACATAAATACATTTAAGGTATGAGTGTTGATCAACATTGAGTACTACAGGCTGATCACCTGGATGTGCTCGTAAGCTATATCGAACTTACGGCCTCAGTGCCGAGTTGTTCTTTTCATGAATGAAAATGATATGAATATTCATGGTCGTTGACCGGCTCAGATTCCTAAAAGGCTAGAAGTCCTTGGTAATGGCTTTAAAGGAATCAAAACATTACTTTGATTAGTCTTAAGTACTTCATAGCTATTGTACAGCTATTGAAGATGAAGTAATATGATTCTTGATTTTGTGGTTTCAAGATACAATGTTAAACTTATTGAGGTAGTTATGCTCATTCTTGCTTAAAACTAAATGAGTTCAGCCAAAAGCGACTGGATTGAAGGATGCGATAAAGACAAGGGCAAGTCCAAGATGGACAAGTAGTTATCCTTGTAATAGTATGGTATTAGTATTGTAATTACTGATATTATGACATCAAACGAATGTAATGGTTACAAAGAACCTGGGAAGGGATTAATAGAATGTAATATTTAGTAAACTTATGCATTGTTATTGAAGTCTTTAATTGAATGTATGAGTTGATTGTAGCACCATGTAGCACAATATCTAGGGTTTGAAGGTACCCGAATTTGGGGGCGTCATAATCATAACGTCACAAAATGTTTTGAAGTATTCTGAAAGAATTTAAAGAAGTAGTCGATGTCAATTGATTTGACTAGACGAATGTTTTAGTTGATGTCCAATTTATTGGTATGGTCTAAGCTATTTGATTTAGCTAGACAAATGGTATGTCATGATTAAAAGAAAAACGAGCTTTCTTTGAGAAGTTATGCCAAACCGAATTATTTTGGTGTGGAATCTGGTGATTAAGTCTGAGGTGAACAAACACCGGGATGGGGTTATACGATAGGTTGATCACCTATGTATGGAAGACGTAGTTTACTTTCTTGGTGATTGTGAACTGGCCGTGATAGAATGGTTTACGGTGAAATGGTGTTAAACCTAGTAAGAGTTCATGGTCCATATAACCCCTCAGTAAAGTATGAATTATTTTAAAGGAATCCTTATATTACTCGTTATTCATTCTACTTTATAATCTTGATAAATTGTGGAGACTCTATAATGTTTGAAGGATGAGAACTTCCTCGAAGAGGAGGTGAGAGATTAGTATGCTAAAATTTTGAGGACGAAATTCTGTGAAGAAGGGGTGAATGTGATGTCTTGGGTGATTGGAAGAATAATTAAGCAATAAGTTTAACTATTGACAATTATGTCGAATGAAATAAGATGCGAGGTTATTCAACAAGAAGGAGAAGAAGTAAGATACAAACTTGAATAAAGGTTGTAAGGATAAAGCATCCAGGTATGGATGTTGGTTTTAGAAATTTCAAGGGCGTAATTTTTATAAGGAGGGAAGAATGTGACAACCCGGAAAATCGAATTGTCCCAAAAATTAAGTTTAAAGAATTATTAATTAATAAAATAAATTTTTATTAATTATATTATGTGTTATGTGTTTATTAGTCATTCTATGACCTAGGATGATCATAAGCCGAGAGTAATCTAGCTGTGAGCTAAAATGAACGAATAAGAATTTTCAAGACGAAAATAAATTATTTCTGGGAACAAAAATATTTCTGAGAAAAAGACAAAATAGGCACTATTCAGACGACGAAACTTAAGGGTTAGGGTTTGAATAACCTAGGTCTTTCTAAGAGTTTGGTATGTCATAATGAAACTCCGTCTGAAGATTTGTCGGTAATATGCTGTGAAAAGTTATGTTTGTCGATAAAAGTTTTTTTCGAAAAAAGTGCAGAAATTGAACGAAATAAAAATGACGAAAAGTATTGTTATGTACTTTTCATTCGCTTATTTATGTTGTGGGGAAACATGACGGAAAATACTAATCATCAAAAAGTGATTTTTAGTTTTTTGAATTTTCAAAGAACGCATAAAACTTAACTGTAGGGGAAAGACGAAATATCCAAAAATATTTGGATTCCGAGAAACGCAGTTTTTCAAACTGTTAGATGAATTTTGAAAGATGGAACCACGAAGCTTTCAAGAGAAGCTTCGTGAATAATTAGGAGGTGTGAATAGTGAGGAGGTGGGGGTAAATTATAAAAAGTCGCCAAATGACCAAAATGGCCCTAGCCTTGAAAATCTATATAAATGAGCTTAACTCTTCATTTTTCAAAAAATCGAGAGAGGAAACTCTGGAAAAATGAAGAGAGGACGCGAGGGACTCGAATTAACAAGTCTCGGGGGTGGAAAAAGCTAGCAAATCGTCAGCTTTGCCATGAGAAAGAAGAAAACGAAAGAAAGATCAAGAAGAAAGGTATTAAAACTTACCTTAAATCAAATTTTCTTGAAGTCTTCTATGTCAAAAACATAGCTTAATGAAAATAGAAGTAAAAGGTGTTAAGAAAAGATTTTCATATGGTTGAATCATAAGGAAATGAAGAAATAAGAATTTAAAGTTTAGTTTATAAACTTCTTTAAAAGCTTTCATAGGAAGTATGAATTGCTTGATGTTAATGAATGATTCGGATGGGTTATATGAATTTTCTGATGATATAAGTATGAATTATCAAACTTATAACGTTAAATAATGCGTAATAAGTGAATCGTAATTATAATATCTATTAAAAACGAAGAACGAACGAAGAACGCAAAGAACGCTGTAAGAATATTGTTGATGGACAAATTAAAAACTATCTAATTAGAGTTTGTTGTTGATGGACAAGTTTAAAACCATCATATATATGTTTGTTTTGGTTAGGAATGGTAGAAACATTCATAAAGAATGGATTGAAATTAGCCGATAACTAAGTTATGACAAAATTTTGTAAAAGTCGAACGAATATAGGAAGTAAGATAAGGAACCCGAATAGTTAGGGTTTCATAAGAATGTAAGAAAATGTAGAAAACGTGAGTTGTGGACTCAAGAACGAACAAATTCTGGGTTCGGATGAACGAATTACAGACGAACAAAAATTTAACGTAAAGTTAAAAAAACTGAACGAGTGAGGACTTTCGAGCTAATTTTAAGGTTGATTAGAAACTCAAAAAATAAGTTTTATCTGAGGGGATGTGTATTAGGTGTTGCAAGGTTTCCAACGCCTCAGAAACTGATCAATTCCGATATCGAGAGTAGAAGTTATGACGTCGCGAAGTAGGCGTCTCAAACATGTTCAAAGACTTAGAAAAATATCTGAGTTTTAAAGAAGGTGCCGCAGCACCGCCCAACAAAAGGGAGCTGGCGCCGCAGCGCCTGGTCCGAACCCCAAGTACTACTAACTGGCATCGCAGCGCCAGTTATAACAAAGAGAGTGGCACCACAGAGCCCTTAAGGGGAAAAATTTTCTGACGTAAGTTTTTATGGTTCAACTTTTTGGATTGTAATTAAGGGGCAAGCATGAATGCAATGTTCATGAAACAAAATATCTATAATGATGAGTAAAACCTTGAGTTTGATTATTCAACGTCGAATGAAGGTTATAAAACGACGAACACAAAATATATAACCGATATCTGGGGACCGTATTCACGTTAAAACGAACATGTGAGATTTCTATGATTGTGATTCCTTAGACGTTGAGTAACGAGGATGACTTATAACTGTAATGATCGAGAATTTTTAAACTCCATTATTAATTAAATATATATGATGAGTTTGTTTTGTATGCTTATTTAAACCTTGTGTGGTTATGTGGTTATGTGAGTTAGTGCCTATGCGAATAATTGCTAGGATTAAATTAAAAGGAGTCACTAATGGTTTATTTAAATTAGTGGACTAGCACTCTATCCTAGGTTGTCAAGTATATTAACCTTTAAACCTTTAACAGTCATAAGACTATGGACTTAACTTCGTACTTAGGGAGATCAGCCCTTCGTACTGATACTGTGCACAATACCTCAACACTTAAAGCATCATCAATCCCCTATATTAGGGTTGTTCATCTCAGTTTGACATCAGAGTCCACACCAAAGAAAGTTTGGTTTGGATAAACTCAATAACAATTCTCAAATTTAGAACGTTCATCAACTATGGACTAGTCGAATCAATAAGGGTTCGTTAGTCTTAAAGGATTCAATAATAAATGATATTCAACTTAAATAATAACTTCTCAAGGGTATACAATCGAGTAAGTATTGTATAACTGAAGTGATACTTTTAAAAGAATCATAACATCTCATATAAAATTTTGAACTTGAATAATCAATGATAAAAACTTGCTCGATATAGAATTTAAGTCTATAACTTACTCAATGTAAAGATTTGAGTTTAGGATACTTGCTCAACAATAATAAGTTAGGGATAGAATACTTGCCTTGTGCGCAAGCTACAAATCTAGTTACAATTCAATTCTTCAACGTCCTACACATTACATTATGCATACGATGACGATTAGTTTTATAATTTCTATGTTCAACTGTTGAACTTCTCATTTAGGACAACTTACAACTTGGTTGCTAGTGTTAACTTATTAACTAACCACATAACATGAGTATCAATTCACAATATATGTACCCTATAAGTATAATCCTTCAAACAATCATATTCAAGTTTTACAATCACAATATTCAGTTCGCACTTAGGTTGTTAACTTGAACCTTCACATTACTTATACATGTTAATGACTTAGTTTAGTAACATGAACTTCAAATCATATAATATTCATATTTTATAACTTAGAACAACATCTTTTATTGTCGAGAGCATTATACTTGCGTATGTGCATGTTCAACATCCTCCGATTATCGTCGAATACACATCAGTCACAAAGATGGCCAATTTGACCCATCTTAACGACTTTAAATCAAAAAACTTAAAGAACAAAAGGTGTAGGTCTACTCGTTATCTTTCCGAATCATCCTGAATCGCCTTAATCAGAGTTTGTATGAAAATGTTATGTTTATTTTACTTCAAGAGGGCAAAACAGAAATTTTTCCTGCACTACCCCCGCTGGGGTGCGGGTTAGGCCAGCTGGGGCGGGCATGGTGCTGCATGGGGCCTACTGAGGCGGGTCTAGAGCCGCTGGGGTGGGCGTGCCTTGGCGGTTCAGCCCCAGTTCACGATTTTTGACAGATTTGGCCCAATAATCTCAATTAAATGCAAATCAAACTAGTACCGTGATTTCTATGAAGTCTAACTTCATAGAAACATCATACAATGTTATTAACATTTTTTTTAACGTCTTAAATCATACAATTACTCGAATCAAATTATGAAACTTCACCGTTCTTGGTGTTCTTGATAGTTTTGAAGAAAAATATGAAATTTGATGTCACGGATTTGTTATAACTCCGAATCCGTCCGTTCAAAGTTTGTTTTCTTTGTTTTAACATATACAATCATAATCATGTGTCAATTTTAATTAAAACATATGATTACAACATTTATTTCACCCATATGGGTTATTAACCTATATTCAAAAACTCTGTCTTTTATAAAACCCAATTATTAACAAAATTACTTGGTGTGATCAATGTAAATCACGTATACATGACATATAATATATCTTGGACATATATTAATATATCTATATATCCATGAAATCAAAATTATCAATATTCTTCCTTCACAGAGAACTTAAACAATACATAAATAAAACTCTGTAAATCTTTGAAAACCCAATTAAGGCCAAATTAAATAAAATTGATTACTCTAAAACATATTTATATGTTAGAATACATGTTATGATCACATACCCATATAGATAAAACCATATCATAACTTAATTATGAAACCCCATTTTTTCACAGAAAAACTTAAAGTACGTATTTAAGAAATCTTAATTTTGAAAACTTGAAAGAAGGGATTATCCTTTAGTAGATGAAGATGATACACTCAAAGATAATATTAATGATCTCTCAATCTCTCTCAATCCCTCTCACAAACTTTCCTTCTTCTCTCTCAATTTTCTTCCCTCTCTGAAACTCTCTAGTTTTTCTCTGATATGAAAATGACAAATGCATCTAAGTCTAATAATACATATTTAATAAACGTCGATTTACTTTAACCTCCCAATTTCCCTTAGGGCCTAGTTTGGCTAGCATCCCTAACTCCCTTTTCATTTATTTTAATAAACTAGTTTAGTATATAGTTAATTGCCACATTATTAATTACTCAATTAATTTTATTTAAACCACTTAAATAAAATATAATAACTTTACATTAAATCACATTGTCACATAATTAATATTTTTATTTATTAATTATGTCAATTCATTAATCCTCTAATTAATTATTAAATTAATTAGGATAACATTATGCTTATTTAATTAATTTATTTAATCAAATAAACTGAATTAAATATATAATTTGAACTATAAAATTACTACACATTAATTTAATTAATGCAATACATATAATTAAATTAATCTACCACAAATTCATGAATTAATTATTTAACTTAATAATTAAATCATTAAAAATATTTATTTATTTTAATAAATATTCAAATAACTTTACAAAATTCTTATTCGTCACAGCGGAGAAGGCTCTTGGGGTATTGTCACGGTTGGCTTATACTTTTCCACATCCCCAATCGTCTCCTCTATATCCATTGTCTTCGGCTCGTCCAGTTGCAAGTGCACTTCCTGTTCCTCATCAGTTTCTGCATCCATATCATAACACCAAGTCTCTTGAGGGCTTTTGCTCATGGCTTCAAACATTTGAGGCATTGGACTTTGAAGATCTTGAGCTTCGGTCCCTTGCTCAATCACCTCCTCATTCCTTAAAACCATGCTGATTTGTTCCACCCAATTTTGAAGATTCTCAATCAACTTTGCTTGCTCAATCAAGATCTCCTTTGTTGATGCTATGGAATTACCCCACAAACTTTTCAATCTTGCATTTTCTGTTTCAGCCTCGGGATCCATGTACTGAAGCTCATTGGTAGGAGTACTGTTAATTAGGGCCATCTGATTCTGAAAATTTTGGTTTAATAGTTCTTGGCTCCTAAGCATCTCCTCTTGATTCGCTAAACTCCTATACAGGACTTCCTCTAGTAACTATTTTTCTTGTAAACACGGAGACTGGTATATGGGGTTTGGTGCATACATTGGACTTGGCTCGCAGTATTGGTCTTGATAGCTCGCTGAAGAGTTTGGGTGATACCCCCAATCTTGCTGATAATTGGGATAAGGTTTATTGTAGGAGTAATCACCCTCAAAATACTCTTGTCCATAACTGAAGGGATCCTGATGGTTTGTGTAGGCTCCAGCACCATAGTCATACGTCACTGCCGTCTCTCAACTCTGTTGGGCTGAAATAGTATCCAACTTCTTTGAGAGAACCTCTAGCTGTGCTGAAAGTGTAGCAATTGGGTCGACGCCATCATTCCTTACTTCCCTTGGTTGCTCTTTCCTTGTGTAACACCATGGATAAAAATTAAGATCCATTGTACCTAAAAAGAGAATATCTGAAGAGAATTAAACAAAAATAAAATGTTTAAATTAAGACTAATTTGATTGAAACTAATGTTGGCAAAAAGTTATCCAATTAATTCCCCGGCAACGGTGCCAAAAACTTGTTGGTCGGTTTACCAATCAATATATTCGTGCAAGTATACACGGTCAACAAGTAATAAAGTGTAAGTACAGATATCGTTCCCACAGAGAAATAACTGATAAAGGGTCGCCAAACCACTAGCACGTAATTATTTCAGTCTTATTTAAACGAGCGATAAAGAGTTTTAATAAAAAAAAACTAATTAAACTAGACAAGGAATTAAACTTAAACTAATCAATCCTAGAGTAAAATCAGATAATGAAGGCATGAGATTCCAATTTCCCTTAATGATTCATCTAAGTCGATTCACTTCCAATTAGGTCAAATTAATCCTCACAGTTGTTAGCCGAGAACACGAAAGTGAGAGAAGACCATCTTTCGATGCACCTAATCCATATCATATGCAATCCACAGATGATAGAACGCACGTGAACTCCCACATTATCTAAACCCCTATATGTCTATGGTGTTTACAAATAAATAGGGTTTAAGGTTAAGTTCTCTATTGACTGCGAAAGGCGCTTCGGTATATGTCTATCCTAAGCACAAATCATACGTCCAACGCCATGTGAATATACAATCACCCTCCACTACGATTAGATCTAAACCTACATTTCGTCTTTCAAGTCCACATAGGTTATCATAGTAATTGGTCATGACTCAATTAAGCAATGAAAGCATAAATCACAATGGACAATCACATAAAAATTAATAAGAACCAACATGGAAGATAAATCAACATCAACTACTCATTAGGTTCCATTAAAACCTCAAAATACAATTTAAGTTATAGATAACTCAAATATATCATCCACAAGGTTCATAAACATCATCCGAATACAAAATGCATACAAGGAGAGTATAGAGATAGAGAATGCAAATCTTTAGTCTTTCTTCAAGCTTAGATCTTTGATGTTAATCCTTACTTCAATCTTCTTCTCCTAGAATCTAACTAACTCACACTAATCTAACCATACCCTACTCCTAATCTAGATTAAATAAGAAATGAAAGGAAAAGAAATGGAAAACTAGGGCTTAGACTCCCCAAGGGAGGATGTCTCGACTAAATGGGGCTAACAGCCCTTATATCTCTGCCTCTCCCGTTCAATCCAAGTGAAAGTCAAAGCTGGAAAATATTAGACTGGCGCGGTCGCGCGGCTTTGGGATGCTGAATTCTGCTGGCTTCTGCTGCTGCAATGCTGGCATCATGTAGTCTTCAGTTGTTTACCTCATGCACCTCGTGCATTCTTTCCTCTTATTAGCCTCGAAGCATCCTCATATTACATTGCTTCTTTGCCATACCATCATGCTTTAAGCCTTCTGATGTGCTTTGCCCCTTTTTGGCTATCTTTTGCCCTTTTTAGCTCAACATGCACTAAAGGAGAGTTCCTAAACATGAAAACTGCAAAACAAGGGAAAAACATATGAAAAGCACAATGATACTCGAGTTTAAGCCACGAAATAAGTTGGTTACTATCTGAATAAGTGGTCATAAAAACCACTAATCACATAGGATGGCTGACGAGAGTCAAGATAGCTATTAGGTGGACTAGGAGTCGAGGGACTCTAGTAAGGAGCCCATGGAGCATGAGGTGATAGGAGATTTGCTGGCGAGGAACGTCGAGCTAGAGGTTAGGGCTGAGCAAGTGGAAGCATAGAACCACACCCTCCAGATTACTGAACAGCAGTATAAGGACACTGCTTATCAGGCCCAGGCTAAGATAGTCGAGTTGTGAGAGAGGCTGGAGCAGAGGGAGCTACAGCTAGGAAAGTTGAGAGATGAAGTGGAAGCCAAAGATGTGAGGATATATACTTTGGAGACAGCTTTAGACAGCGCCTTTATTCAGTTCGACGCCAAATGGATGGAGCTGCCCTCCGACAGCGGGAGCAGGCGTTGAATTATTTTCATGTTAGATATAGTCCCACTTTTGTTTTAATAGGGGCAGTTTCATGTTGTAAACCCTTATGCTTTGATGTATGCATAGGATGGTAATGAACCCCAACTTTTGTTGAGTTAGGGGAGGGGCAGGTAGTACTGAATCCTCACCTTTGCTTAGTAGAGGATAGTTAGCAGTACGCAGTGTATGCCATTAAGCATTTACAGTAGTATGCCAGATGTTTAATCGTGTTGTATTAAAACTATGGTATATGAATATAAATGTAGTTTTTTTATTTGAATCAAATATGATTGGTGGGCATCATAACTTTTAGATGCTAACTTATTTAGCATCTAAAACGATAAGCCTAAGTTTTCTTCCTTTCCTGAAATCATGCCGCCTAGATGACAACCATGAAACCAAAGGGAGGAAGGATCCGTTAACAATGAAGGAGGAAAGGCCGATCCAATGCAGAAATTTGTTAACATGTTAACAGAGGCGATGCAAAATAGACCCCCACCAGCAGCAGGGCAGCCAGGGCATCACTTGGCTAGTTTCAAAGATTTTAAATTTGTAGGACCTCCAGAGTTCTGGGGAAATCGAAGCCCAAACCTGGGTAGAAGAGATGGAGAAAGTGCTTGAGGTCGCACGGGTAGCCAAAGCACAGAAGACGGGATTTGCCACCTTCATGATGAAGGGCGAAGCTAACTATTGGTGGAAAGCCAATAAGGGACGAGCAAGCGAAGGAGTTATTCTATGGGACAAATTTAAGGAGCTATTCTTCGAGAATTACTTCCCGGAGAATACAGAATAGGATATGGAGGTTAAGTTTCTGGAACTGAAACAGGGAGGTATGTCTGTCGTAGAGTACGCGGAAAAATTTAATGAGTTGGCCCGATTCGCTCCACATCAGGTGGACACAGAGGCCAGGAAAGCAAGAAGATTCAAATTAGGATTGAATCCATGGGTGCAGAAAGCAATAGCTGTATTGAAGATTAAGAATTTCTCTAAACTGCTGGAAAGGGATATCATTGCAGAAGGAGGCAATGAAGCCATAGAACGATTTAAACAAGAAAAGAAGACCTGTCAGGAAGGACCGAAAGGGGGAACCAGCAGAGGCAGCAACCCTAATAAGCGTAAATGGATGGAGAGCCAATCCTCCGGATGTAGCAAGTCCAGGGGAGAGGCCAAGAAAAGTGGGAAGTGCAGTAACTGCAGGAGGAACCACTCCGGGGAGTGTATGAAGGGGAGAAGCATCTGCTATCGCTGTGGACAATCGGGGCACATGGCTCCTTAGTGTCCAAATAAGCAAAAAAGAGGATGTTTCTCGTGTGGAGCCCCAGATCACTAGATCAAGGACTGCCCGAAGAGAAAGGGCGATGCAGCCAACGGTAACTGCTACAACAACAACAATGGGCTGAACATTGGGGGGCCAGCCAGTCAAGCCAACAGACCAACGGCACGCACATTTAACATGACTGTAAAGGATGCGATGGAGTCCAAGGACGTGGTGTCAGGTATCATCCCAATCAATGATATAAATGCATATGTGTTATTTAATTCTGGTGCTACCTGCTTTTTTGTTTCCGAAGAATTTGCTAAATGGTTAGACTTACCCCGTGAGAAATTAGGACACCCTATGAATATAGAAATAACAAATAAGGAAATTATCCTCGTAGAATGCATTCATAGGAACTGTTATGCTGAATTGCGAGGATCTAAAGCTCAACGTGGATTTGATACCGATTCGTTTGGGGGAGTTTGATATAATCCTTGGAATGGATTGGTTATTGATTCAAGGAGAAGTCATCGACTGTAAGGAGAAGTGTGTACACCTTAAAACTCTGAATAAGTTAAAAGTGGTATTCTATGGTAGTAAATGGTGAGACACTCTTGTTGTCTGACGATGATGCAAGCAAAGAGATTTCTTAGGAAGGGTTGTATAGGTTATTTGGCTCACGTGGTTGATATTCGACGTGTCGAGGGCGAACTGAGTCAGATACCTGTCGTAAAGGATTTCGTTGATGTCTTCCTAGATGAAATTCTAGGATTGCCACCAGATAGGGAGATAGAATTTAAAATTAACTTGGTACCGGGAACAGCACCGATATCCAAGGCACCATATCGACTGGCACCAGTAGAGATGAAAGAGCTGATGGTTCAATGCAAGAACTGTTAGGCAAGGGTTATATCAAACCGAGTGTATCACCATGGGGAGCGCCAGTTCTGTTCGTAAAGAAGAAGAATGGTTCGATGAGACTTTGTATCGACTATCGCGAGTTAAACAAAGTCACGATTAAGAATAGGTATCCACTGCCCAGGATAGATGATCTATTTGATTAACTCAAAAGAGCGAAATACTTTTCAAAGATTGATTTGAGAACAGGCTATCATCAACTAAAGGTGAGACAGGAGGATATCCCGAAGAAGGCATTCAGAACTCGTTATGGACATTTCGAGCTTTTGGTAATGTTATTTGGACTGACAAATGCACCAGCGGCATTCATAGATATGATAAACAGAGTGTTCAAGCAGTACTTGGACAAGTTCGTAGTCGTATTCATCGATGACATCTTGGTATATTTAGTAACGGAGGAAGAACATGCTGAACATCTAAGGATTGCTTTGGAGGCATTAAGAAGGGAGAAGCTGTACGCAAAATTTTCTAAGTGTGATGCAGAGGGTGCAGTTTCTAGGGCACGTCATTGACAAGGATGGCATTTTGGTAAACCCAACAAAGGTGGAAGCTGTTATCAATTAGGAACAGCCGAAGACGCTGACAGAGATCAAGAATTTCTTGGGATTAGCGGGATACTATCGGAGATTCATCCAAGATTTTTTGAAGATAGCATCGCCGTTGACCAATCTAACCAGAAAGACGATAAAATTCGTTTGGATGAAAAAGTTCGAGGAAAGTTTCATGGAGCTGAAGAAGAGACTTAGCTAAGCACCGGTATTGGCTTTACCGGACGACACTGGAGGTTTTGTAGTGTACAGTGATGCGTCACACAAAGGTCTTGGTTGTGTATTCATGCAGCACGACAAGGTCATTGCGTACGCGTCACGTCAACTGAAGGACTATGAGAGGGGTTACCCGACTCATAATCTGGAGTTGGCCGCGGTAGTTTTTGCCTTGAAGATTTGGAGGCATTATTTATATGGAGAGAGGTGCGAGATATATACAGATCACAAAAGTCTAAAATATATCTTCATTCAGAAGGAGCTAAACATGAGGCAGCGCTGATGGTTAGAATTTATCAAGGATTATGACTGTGAGATTCTGTACCATCTGGGCAAAGCAAATGTAGTGGCAGATGCCTTGAGCAGAAAAGGCAGAGAGAAATTGATGAAGCTGACAACTCAAGCAGAGTTAACAAAGGAGTTTGAACGTCTGGAATTAGTGGTGGAGTATCCGATGGAGATGAACGAGAAATTATTTTCAGTGACAGCGAGCTCGACACTATTGGATCAAATCAAGGAGGCTCAAGAAAAGGATGAGGATTGTGATTCAATAAAGAAGAGAATTGCAAAAGGCGAGGAGCTTAAATATAAGATTGATAGCACAGGGTTGCTAAGGTTTGAAAGGAGAGTATGGGTACCATTGGATCAGGAACTGAATGAAGAAATCCTTCGGGAAGCTCATAGCACGAGGTACTCGGTACATCTCGGGAGCACGAAAATGTATCAGGATTTGTGGCAGTATTTTTGGTGGGCGAATATGAAGAGGGAGGTAGCAGATTGCGTCAGCAAATGTCTAACATGCCAAGGAGTTAAAGTAGAACAATAGCGACCGAGCGAACTGCTTCAACCATTAGAGATTCTGAAGTGGAAGTGGGAGCACATCACAATGGATTTTGTGGTGGGCCTGCCACCGACGCAAAAGGGTTTAGACACCATCTGGGTAATCATTGACCGTCTGACCAAATCTGCTCATTTTCTACCAATTAGGAAACGGAACAATCTGGAGCAATTTACGAAGCTCTATGTGAAAGAGATAGTGTCACAACATGGAGTGCCAGTATCAATTGTATCTGACAAAGATCCGCGCTTCACGTCGAATTTCTAGAGGAGTCTACAAGAAAGATTGGAAACGCAGTTGAGGTTGAGTACGGCGTACCATCCTCAAACTAATGGCCAGAGCGAACGAATGATTCAGACCTTAGATGATATGCTTCAAGCAGTCGTGATGGATTTAAAGGGTAGCTGGGATGACCATTTGCCACTAGTAGAGTTCGCTTACAACAATAGTTATCACGCTAGTATCAGAATGCCACCGTACAAAGCGCTATATGGGAGAAAGTGTCGAACACTGTTGTGTTGGGACGAGGTTAGAGAACAAAGACTGCTAGGACCTGAAATGGTGCAACAGACAGCAAATACAGTGAAGCTGATCAGAGATCAACTGGTAGCAGCCCAAGACCGTCAGAAGAAGTACGCTGACCTACATCGTCAAAAGCGGGACTTCGTCAAGGGTAGTTTTGTGTTTTTAAAGGTATCTCCCTAGAAAGGGAAGATTTGTTTTGGTAAGAAGGGCAAGTTAAGCCCTAGGTTCATAGGATCGTTCGAGGTTCTGAGGCAAGTTGGCGAAGTGGCGTACGAGGTAGCGTTACCTCCTGAACTTGAGCACATTCATAACGTGTTTCATGTGTTAGTGTTGCGGCCGTATAAATCGGACTACAAGCACGTTATCTCCTATGAACCGATCCAAGTCAAGAAGGACTTATCGTACGAAGAAGTTCCTGTCTAGATACTCGATAGGAAGGAACAGAAGTTGAGGAATAAGATCATCCATTCCGTCAAGGTTCTCTGGAGGAATCACGCAGTCGAAGAAGCTACGTAGGTACTAGAAGAGAAGATGAAAGCAAATTATCCATTTTTATTTGAGTGACCTTATTTTACAATTCCGGGGATGAAATTTTTATAAGGGGGAGGATGTAATGACCGAGAATTTTTAAACTCCAATATTAATTAAATATATATGATGAGTTGGTTTTGTATGCTTATTTAAACCTTGTATGGTTATGTGGTTACGTGAGTTAGTGCCTATGCGAAAAATTGATAGGATTAAATTAAAGGGAGTCACTAATGGTTTATTTAAATTAGTGGACTAGCCATAAGGTTTTTATATCAAAAGAATTGATAGGATAGCTAATAATTAAATATTCAATTTACTTGAATATAGTGAAAGGATTTAATGGTATAGATTGATTATATATGTGAGCAATATTAATATTTATATTTAATAGTCTACTTAGTAATTTAAATACTAATAGACTAGACCATTTATTTAATTAACTAATTCAATCTTTTATTTAATCACGAATTGGGGAGTTAATGTATTCTATAATAATAGAGTTGGGATATTGTAATATGATAATACACAATTGATTTATATTCGGTATTAATGAAATATACATGGATTATATTTGGATGTGTATAACCCAACTTGCTATTATGTATAATGTTATCCATGTGTACCCTCTAACTAATTTATAAACCTAAGTAAGCATGGTAGGCATATATATATATAACCTTAAATTAAAGGGAGTCACTAATGGTTTATTTAAATTAGTGGACTAGCCATAAGATTTTTATATCAAAAGAATTGATAAGATGGCTAATAATTAAATATTCAATTTACTTGAATATAGTGAAAGGATTATTGGTATAGATTGATTATATATGTGAGCAATATTAATATTTATATTTAATAGTCTACTTAGTAATTTAAATACTAATAGACTAGACCATTTATTTAATTAACTAATTCAATCTTTTATTTAATCACGAATTGGGGAGTTAATGTATTCTATAATAATAGAGTTGGGATAATGTAATATGATAATACCCAATTGATTTATATTCGGTATTAATGAAATGTACATGGATTATATTTGGATGTGTATAACCCAAATTGCTATTATGTATAATGTTATCCATGTGTACCCTCTAACTAATTTATAAACCTAAGTAAGCATGGTAGGCATATATATATATATATATAACCTTAGTGTATTGTTTTCCCAAGTTGCTGAGTTATTTCTTGTCCCATAATGACTGACCCAATTCTTCCTCACGTGAACACTCAAGAGGCTAGTCTACTCTACTCTTCTTCTCAAATTCATCAAAGCCTAGCTAATGATAATGGGGGGAGTGAGCATCATGATGGAGTTCACCAACTCCTCCTTAACCAACATACAATTCTTATTTCTATTAGTTTGATATGGTGAACAAAGTTATGAACTGTATAATGATTTGCCTATATAATGAGCTATTCTCCTTCTTCTTTTGATTTGTTGAGAATTCTGTTCAAGCAAGTGTGAGTTCACTAAGATATATAGATAGAGAGATAGATATCAGTTAAGGAAGAAGTTGATATAACATATAGTAGAGGTATAACTTTCATATCATGTTTATCATTTTCTGTAAATTGCTAAATTCTTGATTCTTGGATTAAGCATGGATTGATTGATAATTTGATTGGAGAATGCTTGTTGAGTCTTATATAAGTTTTTAGGTATGTTAGAACTATAATGTAACATGTTTAGAATGAAATTTGTGAAGAAAATTTTGAGTTTGGCTTTGCCTTCTGCCGAGCAGAAAGCTGCTCTATTTCTAGACGAGCCCCGGCGCAGCTGCTCCAGTTTTGTACTAGGGCGCAGCCCTGAATCTATTTTCTGTTTCTGTTAGTTTCTGCTATGTGCTAACATGTGGTATCACTTCAAGCAAGCATGAGGAAATGATTAACATGCATATATGAGTACATTGATGTAGCATGAACATGTATAACTATGTTAGTACACACTATTGATGAAAAGATTTATAGTTTATAAATGAACTTAGAATTGTTAAAGTGAACTTTGACATATACGTATCATGTGTGTATTCTAATCTTGTGAGCATGATCGTATGGTCTAAATAGACATGAGAAGTTAGTCTAAAGTGTTGAAATTACACTAGTATACATGGTTTACGTTTAAGACTAATTCAAAAGATAAACTTGGACGTTTTGGAAAGCTAAAGTTGCATGAGCATGGTAGGATAACATTTTGATATTTTTGGACATACATGATAGTGTCTTTAACATCACTTGGTTGGCCTACATGTATACATACTATGTTAGAATCCATGAAAACTAGTTAAGCATGAATAAGACATGATTTAGAATAATAAATGATGTTAGCCATGTATAAATGATATAGATACTTGTGAGCATGCCAATTGACTTGTAAGGTTTCTTAGACTGCTAAACAGAGTCTGATCACTACTGATATATGATTATATGAGATGACGATGTAGCATGATGATTAGATTCTTATAAGTGTGAACTCATACCAGTCTACACAATACCAATAGAGAGACCGACTTGTTAATGTTAGGTCGTTTCAACCCAATTTAATTAAAGCTTGATTATTTGTAGCTGAGCAAACAAGCAAGTTTCTGAACTTCACTCTTTATTGTGCAAGTTTCCTTGAACTCGTTCTTGTATTATTAATTGCAAGTTTCCTAACTTCATTTGATTGTTATATTGAATGCAAGTTCCCTGACTTACACTATTTATTGTGCAAGTTTCCAATCCTTCTCATATTGTATTGAGCAAGTTATTATTGTGTTGCAAGTTATTTGTTTACGCTTGGACCTTATTTCCAAGTATGCTTTAGGTGGTTTAATTACTTTACAATTATTCCACATCAATTTTATTGATACTCGCACTTGGTGCACTTGAGTTCGTACAGTCTTGGACTTGTACATCATTTTAAAGTTCTATAATTCATGAACTGCTTCAGATAGAGTCTGAACCTTTGTTCGGTCAGACAATTGCATTAAATTTTTATAAAAGCTATACAGGCCAATTGATGGTAGGGATTCTTAGATTGAAGAGAACACCCCTATATGGTAGGGGAGTACCCCACGAATCTAATATAAGATACAAACAGCAGAGTTGAATGTTATGCATATACATGGCGTACGCGAGGCTGATCCCCTTAAGTACGTATTCTGTAGCCAGTAACCAAAGGGTCAATCAGCTATTGATTTCGTTGAAAGTTTATAGTTCGAAGTCTATTCATCTATCAGTTATTCTTAAAGCAATTATTCTCCTTGCTTCCGATATTTATATTGTTGAATTCCTCTTTGTATATATTCCTTAATCATGATATCCTTGATTACTGTATTTAAACTTGTTGAGCAAACTAGTTTCTCACCCTTGCTATATCATGACTTTTATTGCAGTTAAACCCGAGACTTCAGGGAAGGACAAGGGTAAAGAAAAGATGAAGTAATAGACTTCAAGTAGCTGACTTTGTTTTATACTTAGTTTAATTACTGTTTATGTAATTTGAACCCTAATGGTTATTCTAGGGTATGATTGTAAGGTTGTATTAAGGTTATCAAAACTTGGGACTAGTAACACCATTTGAATGAACGACATATGTTTATTTCTTTTCGCATTTAGTTAATGTATGTTGTTTAGAGGTGGATATTCTATTGGATCGTGATGACCAAATTCGGGTATTTGAGACCCAAATTTGGGGGCGTCACAATAACATTTCGATGTTATAATGTCGTAATGAATGTTAAATGTAAAGCATATAGACACTATAATCGTAAAGTAATTGCGATGAATGATGGGTCTTGGCATACAACAAACAGTATGGCTTAGACATAATGAGATGGCGATGAACGTGATGTTTATATAATGAATCACTAATGAGAGTGATTAAAACCTTAAGTAAAGGTTAAATAAAAGATTAGAATATGAACAACATGAACGCAGAATACATAAATGATCCTTGTGAATCGTATTCGCATTGGACGAATGTTCTAAGTATACATTGGTTGTAGGATTTAGACGTTGATGAGTGTAGTAAGTAAGATATTTAATTATCAAGAAAATCGTAACGAACGGTAATGAAGTTAATGAAAGTCTGAGTGTGAATCGGATAGAGAATGTTAGAATGAAATGTAATCGTTGAACACTTAAACTAACGTGAGGGTCTTGAGTGTACGCGTATATTAAACATGCATAACCTACACAACGTGTATGGTTTGAATGTAAGAGAATGAAGAGTAATGAATAATGTAAACGTTGAACAAACCGAGTTAGTAATAATAACTTGAATAATGTTCCGAGTTAAATGGACTGAACGTTGTAAGATATAAAGATAAGGTAATGTAAAATGTGTAAAAGCTATGAACACGTAGTCTTTGTTAGGTTTGTAAGATCAAAACAGCATGCAACAATTACATACATAGCAGCGGAAGTGTAAAAATAGAGTTTTAAAACTTTACAAACCATGAACCCGGATCATCCTTTATGCGCAATTATTAATTTAATCTAAAGAGATGAAGAACAAATCATACCCTTGAAGATTCGTGCTTCCTCACGTACGAGTTCTACGATAATCCTTTCCTTGTTCGGCTTGAATCTACCGGGTGTGATTCCTTCCTTTGATCAACGTCAACCACCCAAGTGTTTGGCCTCTAGAGGTGATCCACCAAGGATGAACAAGTATTAAGAAGGTGGGTAATTGGCAAAACCCTAGTTTTCTCTCTCTCTGGAAAAGGTGAGCTCTCCCAACAACTTGTGAAAGCATTAGCCCCTAATCAAAACAAGACTCCTCTTATTTATAGATGTAGACAACCCTCATATACCTTTAGGATTAGGGTCTCATATTATTTAATTAAACTCTTTTAATTAATTAGGCTTCCTAATCTTATTAGGAGCAATTAATTAAACTCTTTTAATTAATTTACCTCCTAATTTTATTAATTAATTCCCAAACTCCTTTAGGAATTAAAATTAATAGTAATAGTAATAATAATAATAAGACTCATCTTATTAATTTATATTTAATATTTTTGAAATATTAAATAATAAATATTAAACTATTTAATTTATTCTATCACTATAGATTAAATTAAATACATTTAACTTATTATTACGATTATGCCATTTGCTTCTTAAATAAATATTCATCCTTTTATGGTGTGACCCTTTAGGTTCTCCATATTAAACCGGTTGTGAATAAATTAATTAGAATAATTCTAATTTTATTTAAATAAATAAATTAAATATTAATTTAGTTAAATAAATAATATTTAGTCTACAAGAAGGGTAAGCCCCCTTAGCGCTCAACGACTTTTCAGATAATATAAATTTCAATATTAATTATAAAAGAACCTTTGAGTAAATAGTTACGGTATAATTCATTCTTTCTACCATAAAATGTCTCAATTAAATATAAGACATGAATTTACTATCAAGTCTTATTTTATTTAATCATATGTATTCTGATCCTGTGCCAACCCGAATTTTCAAAAATTATTATAAGAAGAATTTAATAAATAAAATTCTTATTACGAGATGTTTTGCGTTTGGATATGTGTATATATGTGTTATATGTGGTGAAGTATATGATGTGGTGTGAATATAGAAGATATATATATATATATATATGTCTATATATATATATATTCATATGTTGGAGGATTGAGGTTTAGTAGTTAATTTATTTTAACTATTAAAGAAGGGAAACGAAATTGTTTGAAAAGGGAATTAAGTTAATTAAGTTGGAAGTTATATTATTGAATAATATAATTTGATTATTATGCCTTGTTGGCACTATAATTGTTATGAATTAAATTTCATAAATAATAAGAGTAATTCACTTAATTAAAATAGTGAATTAATGTAAATATATTTCTTTTAATAAAATGAAAGGGTAATGTGTTACATATAAATGTAATATTTTATGTAATTTGATTGAGAATTTCGTAAATAGTTAAGATAATTATCGAGTAAAATAAATATTTTAGTTGAGATATTTATTAAATAAAGTAAATATTTGATGAAAATTATTATGGAATAATTTATTCATGTATGATGATATTAAGTAAATTGACGGCAAACAATTTTATAATCGGTTCGTATTTTATTACGCTAATGGAATGACAATGCTCTAATTTAATTAAATAATTAAATTAGAGGATGAATGATTTATTAAATAAATTTATTATGTAATTAGATTAAGAATTTCGTAAATAGTTAAGATAATTATCGAGTAAAATAAATATTTTAGTTGAGATATTTATTAAATAAAGTAAATATTTGATGAAAATTATTATGGAATAATTTATTCATGTGTGATGATATTAAGTAAATTGATGGTAAACAATTTTATAATCGGTGCGTATTTTATTACGCTAATGGAATGACAATGCTCTAATTTAATTAAATAATTAAATTAGAGGATGAATGATTTATTAAATAAATTTATTATGTTGATAAGGAGTGATTTGATAAATTAAGTGCTTAATAAATCCAATATAACTTAATATGAAATTATAAGATTGGTTTGGTTATGTGTGACAAATGTACCATATAATAGAGGAATAGTAAAATAAATTAAAAAGGGATTTTGGGTTCTAGCCAAACATGGCCTAGAGACCCTTTGTATGTTCTAAATGCTGAGACTCTTGGTTTGTGTAACTGAGGGCTAAGTAAATATACGTAACTTATTTTTCTAAGGTTAAGAACACAGAAAAGAGGAATAGAGAAATTGAGAAGAAAATTCTGAGAATCAAAGAAGAGGAAGAAGATTAATCAAGATTCTCTAATCATCTAGCTAATTAAAGGTAAACAATCTAGTTTAAAGTTTCGAGTTCTTAGTTTTGTTTTCTAAGTTCTTTGTAATTGAAGTTCTATGGTTAATTTGTTGAGAAATTAGTTTTATGTGTATTGGGATTACATAATCTGTTATATGTTGTCTATAGATGATTTTTGAAGTATCGAATTCGTGAAAGCATGTTTGAAAGTGAATAATTTGAGTTTTGGTTTTTATATATATTACGCGGTATGTTTTGGAGTCAAAATTGGTTTTAAATTCATACTTTAAACTGTAAATTGATTATGGATGTTGTTAATACGTTGAAATACAAAAACAATGGAAGTTAAACGAATCGATTTAGTTGAATAACGAATTCGTGGTGAATGAATTCGCTAAATATGTGTAAAATATGAAAAACTAGCATGAACACTAAATTGGAACGCTTATAATGAATCGCTAATATTTTGGAAGTGTTATAATTATCATGTAGATGTGTAGTTCTATGAATTACGAATCCATAGAGTCGAAAACAGACTCAATCGGATGTGCGTAGCTTTATTTATGAAGATTAGAAAGAGGAAAGGGTCAGAAATTCACGAAGAACCAAGCCTGGAACCTCCCTCCGCCCCTTGTGGCATAGCTGCGCTGCCTCCAAGGCCATTTGGGGTGCAGCTGCGCTGGTCATGGTCAGAAAAAACAAACAAACAAACAAATACTATTTTGACCTGCTGTAGTAAAACAGCCATAACTTTCTCATACGGACTCGGATTGAGGTGATTTAAGATGATCCGGAACGAGCACGAGTAGACCTACAACTTTTGTTCTTTAACCTTTTCAATTTGAGGTCGTTAGCTAGGGTCAAAATGGTCATCTTTGTTACTAATGTGTATTCAGAGGCAATCAAAGGGCGTCAGAAATGCACATACGCAAGTATAGTGCTGTTGACGATAATAGATATTGTTATAAGTTATGAAACATGAATGTTAGTAAATATAATAATGTTTAAAATTAATAAATGGTGTATTAGATTAGTTGTATAAGCACACTAAGCATGCACAAGAGAGACAATTCGGGCGGGTGACAAACGAACGTCGAAACACCGTGACAAGTGTTAATGAATGTAAAAAGTGTTGTAAGTCAAATGAAATGAACATTATAAGATATGAAATGGGGTTAGTATAAAACCAATAAGTAGTCCTAGCAAGACTTAAACACTTGAATGAATTTCGAATATTATGAAAAAGAAATATAGTGAAATATAAGTCGATAGTTAACACAATCAAATTGAACATTGTGTATTAATAATAGCAAGGTTTATGAGATGTAGAGTAAAGTTTATATTACAACTAATATTCTTTGCTATGTGACTAATAGTTGATGTGCATGATTATATAATTGTGTAGGGCACGTGAAGTGCAGATATATTTAAGCTGTTAAATTGTTATTTGTAAAAAAAGATCAAGGCAAGTCTTTCGGTTCCTATTTTCTACGTGAACTTGATGATGAACTGTTTTAAATTGTTTTGCAAAGAGCATGATATGTTTTATATATGTTGTAAGCCTGAAATGTTAAAGTCAATTTATGACTACATTGCTTGATTAAAGAATGTTGATTGAGTAAGGAACTCAATCTTTATATTTGTTATGTTAAGTAAAGCATGTATGCCTTGTTACTTTAATTCTTATGAGATGTATGTTGAGCATGTATTTATGTGCTATGTGATGCATGAAAGCTGTTACATCTTGCTGAGCTGTCAAGCTCATTCTTGCAAATAATCACCTTTGCAGGTTAAGGATTCAAGGTAACGTTATGTGCTACTTTAAATAAATGAATCAGATGTAATGCCTGAAGACTTATATACTTTGGCTGAATTGTTATTATTTTGGATCCTGTTTAAGGTTTCAGATAATGTATTTGATAATGTATAATTGTTAACAGATGTTGAGTTGTAAAGTTTAAATTTTACCCGATGTATAAGGGTTATTAAATGTGATTGTAAGTTTCAGTTTATAATAACTCTGACGAAGCAATTCATGAAATAAAGTTGAATCAAAGTTATGTAATGATAAAGGTTGAGATTCAGGGATAATAAAGAAGGAATAATATCAAAGTTTTAAATATTCCGTATTTTTAGTGATTGTATCATTGATTAATGATGTAAAGTCTGAATAAGGATGTATTGTTAACGACCGATGTCGAGAGTTGTATTGTATGAATTTTGGGGTTGTTACAGTTGGTATCAAAGCTTATAGGTTATACACCTTAGGTAAGAGTACCTTAGGTTATGACCTTAGAGAATGAGAAGTTAAGTTACGTATAACGAAAATGTGATTCCTTTCACATACATAAAAGTATAGGATGAGTTAAGTCCTATAAATGTTATAAGAAGAAGATGATAATAACGAGGAATAAAACTCGAATAAAATGTTGACTTTATGAATCAAGTTGGAAATTCTTAAAAGAAGAGTTCTTAAATAAACAAGAGGATTCAAAGAAGAATCTTGAAGAGATATGAAGATGAGAATCAGGAGTTACCTAACTCCAATAATAAAGATGACGAATAACGATGAATAGACGAAGTCTATAAGATTAAATCATAATGAGGTCATGATATAACATGATGAAAGGAAAAGATAAGAAGTTTTTAAACAAAATGATAATGAGATAAGAAAGAATCATAAGGGGGATGATTATAGAATAAGGTCACGACTTGATCTTTTAAAGTTGAAAGACAGATGATCATTAATGATTGAATAGTTATAGTTTGATGCTATAACGAGAATGTACTATGATATAGTACGAGGTTAACTCACGAGGAGTTATAAATGATGAGATGCAAAAAATTTGTATCGAGTAAAGAGCTAGTTATGAGCAAGATAGAGTTAGGTGGGATTTCAATTGAAGAATCATGTGATGGCTGAGTTGTACAAACCTTTGTATGGGCGAGGGTTTTGTGCTTGCACTTAGTTTATCACATTGATAATCATTAGAATGTTGGTGTCGCGCTATCAATATGTATGTGGTGAAAAGGTGATTCTTTTCTCATGTGTATATTTGATAGTTAGAGACTATTAAGATTAGTAAGTTGTTATCATGATTAAGTGCGAGTTCTTAAAACTCATGCTTATGGTAAGTTCATGACTCATAATCATATGGTATGTTTGGAACTCCTCAGCGAATGGACGCCTATGGTCTGACTAGGAAGTTCTTAAACTCAAATTATTGTGGAAAGTTCCTGACTTCCAAAGTGTGGAAAGTTTGATGAACTATACTGAGAATAGAAAGGTTATGGTGTAGGAAGCATTGATGTTGTTTAAGATTGATAGAATGATTAAGTAATGATGGAGTAAAGATTTTTAATTGATGGAGAAAGTTTTATATTCTAAATCTCCTAGCTTTGCTAAATTTTCAAAATTTATTGACTTCGTGCTGATGTTGCACTTCTGTTTTCTTGAAAAATATTAGATCAAATGATGGAACCAATGAATTTTATTAAAATAGTGATATTATGCACATGTCTATGCTAATTGCTTCAGCTAGACAAAAATAATTTTAAATTTTCAAAAGGTATTTTATGTGTTCTATGCATCATTTGATGTGGTGTAGAGACAATAATCGAGAAAGTTATCAATGCAATTAAACCTAGTGTTGGATGTGATCGTATGATCGGTAGCCCATTATGGTATGATGTAGTATGACGACGTCATGTAATGACGAAATCCTCAACGTACCATTATTACGGTACGGTATCAGGATATTATGAAAAGATTCACTTATTTTTAGTTTCCTTAAACTATAAAAAAGGGGATTTATTTACTTTTGGTTTCTTTAAATGAAAAAAAAAATTTGAGTTGGTTAAAGATATATATATATATATATATATATATATATATATCGATTGATGTCCGAGTTATTATTAGAAGTCTATGCTACTTCATTCAGCTAGACGAATATTAGAAGATGTTCATGAAATTCAAGCGTTCTTTGTCAAACTATACCAAACCAAATTGTTTTGGTGTGGATTCAAATGTTAAGAAGCTGAGGTGAACAACCTTGTAAAAGGGGACATGTTATCAGAGACAATAGTTTCGAAAGTAACGCATATAGTCGTTACGATGTTAAGATGTAATACGTTGTGCACGACGTAGGGGTACGATAGGCTGATCACCCAGAGTACTTGCAGAGAGTGTTTTCAGTCTGTGTGATTGCTAAATATTCTGTTAAAGATGGTTTGCAGTGGTGATGCACTATTAAACCTGGAGAAGAGTTCAAGGTCTTATGACCCCTCAGCGTGAATTAAAATCTTTTAAATTCCTGTTATTCATATTGCATCCCAATTATTGAACAATTGTGGAAGATTCTTATTATTCTGAAGGTGAAGGTGGCAAGAATGATATTCCATAGAAAGAAATAGTTGTGGAACACAACAAGTTAGTGAATAAAGATTAACATAGAATCTATTTCGATAGATTGAACGAATGAAGATTAATGAAAATTTCGAGGACGAAATTCAAGAAAAGGTGAATGTGATAACCCAAACACTTATAAGATAGTGAATTATGAAGTATATGAATTCGATGAGTAAGGTATATGGTAATAATCCTTGGAAAGAAAATGAACGGATTAAAGAATATAAAATACTCAAAATATAATTGAGTTCAAGTGAAAGGTATGAAATAAAACCTAGAATTTGTTGAAGAAATGAATGTAGTAGGAAATATAAAACATATACTAAGGTAATGTGTTGAAGTTATTCAACGATAAATATTTTTAAAGAGATTTGATGAAAACCTGAGTAAGGTAAGGTTTCGGTGATTCCGAGGACGGAATCCTTATAAGGAGGGAAGGATGTGACAACTCGGATTTTCAAAAATTATTATAATAAGAATTTAATAAATAAATTTATTAGTTTTGAGTTTGGATATGTGTATATATGTGTTATATATGGTGAAGTATATGATGTGGTGTGAATATAGAAGATATATATATATATATATATATATATATATATTCATAGGTTGAAGAAATGAAGTTTAGTAGATAATTTATTTTAACTATTAAAGAAGGGAAACGAAATTGTTTGAAAAGGAAATTAAGTTAATTAAGTTGGAAGTTATATTATTGAACAATATAATTTGATTATTATGTCTTGTTGACACTATAATTGTTATGAATTAAATTTTATAAATAATGAGAGTAATTCACTTAATTAAAATAGTTAATTAATGTAAATATATTTGTTTTAATAAAATGAGAGGGTAATGTGTTACATATAAATGTAATATTTTATGTAATTTGATTGAGAATTTCGTAAATAGTTAAGATAATTATCGAGTAAAATAAATATTTTAGTTGAGATATTTATTAAATAAAGTAAATATTTGATGAAAATTATTATGGAATAATTTATTCATGTATGATGATATTAAGTAAATTGATGGCAAACAATTTTATAATCGGTTCGTATTTTATTACGCTAATGGAATGACAATGCTCTAATTTAATTAAATAATTAAATTAGAGGATGAATGATTTATTAAATAAATTTATTATGTTGATAAGGAGTGATTTGATAAATTAAGTGATTAATAAACCCAATGTAACTTAATATGAAATTATAAGATTGGTTTGGTTATGTGTGACAAATGTACCATATAATAGAGGAATATTAAAATAAATTAAAAAAAGGATTTTGGGTTCTAGCCAAACATGGCCTAGAGACCCTTTGTATTTTTTAACTGCTAAGACTCTTGGTTTGTGTAACTGAGGGCTAAGTAAATATACGTAACTTATTTTTCTAAGGTTAAGAACACAGAAGAGAGGAATAGAGAAATTGAGAGAATTCTCTGCAAATTGAGAAGAAAATTCTAAGAATCAAAGAAGAGAAAGAAGATTAATCAAGATTCTCTAATCATCTAGCTAATTAAAGGTAAACAATCTAGTTTAAAGTTTCGAGTTCTTAGTTTTATTTTCTAAGTTCTCTGTAATTGAAGTTCTATAGTTAATTTGTTGAGAAATTAGTTTTATGTGTATTGGGATTACATAATCTGTTATATGTTGTCTATAGATGATTTTTGAAGTATCGAATTCATGAAAGCATGTTTGAAAGTGAAGAATTTGAGTTTTGATTTTTATATATATTACGTGGTTTATTTTGCAGTCAAAATTAGTTTTGAATTCATATTCTAAATTGTAAATTGATGATGGATGTTGTTAATACGTTGAAATACAAAAACAACGGAAGTTAAACGGATCGATTTGGTTGAATAACGAATCCGTTGTGAATGAATTCGCTAAATATGTGTAAAATATGAAAAACTAGCATAAACACTAAATTAAAACGCTTATAATGAATCGCTAATATTTTTGAAGTGTTATAATTATCATGTAGATGTGTAGTTCTATAAATTACGAATCCATAGAGTCGAAAACGGACTCAATCGGATGTGCGTAGCTTAATTTATGAAGATTAGATGGAGGAAAGGGTCAGAAATTAGCGATGAACCAAGCCTGGAACATCCCTCCGCCCCTTGTGGCGCAGCTGCGCAGCCCCCAAGCCCATTTGGGGTGCAGCTGCGCCGATCATGGTCATAAAAAATAAATACTATTTTGACCTGCTGTGGTAGAACCGCCATAACTTTCTCATACGGACTCGGATTGAGGTGATTTAAGATGATCCGGAACGAGCACGAGTAGACCTACAACTTTTTTTCTTTAACTTTTTCAATTTGAGGTCGTTATCTAGGGTCAAAATGGTCATCATTTTGACTGATACGTATTCGGAGGCAATCGGAGGGCGTCAGACATGCACATACGCAAGTATAGTGCTGTTGACGATAATAGATATTTTTATAAGTTATGAAACATGAATGTTAGTAAATATAATGATGTTTAACATTAATAAATGATGTATTAGATTAGTTGTATAAGCACACTAAGCATGCAAAAGAAAGATAATTCGGACGGGTGACGAATGAACGTCGAAACGCCGTGACAAGTGTTAATGAATGTAAAAAGTGTTGTAAGTCATATGAAATCAACATTATAAGATATGAAATAGGGTTGGTATAAAACCAATAAGTAGTCCTGTAATGATTGAGAATTTTAAATATTAATTAAAAATATTTATTGAATTAAATAAATATTTTATTAAATTTATTTGTGAAGATAAATAAATAAAGTATGCGATTGCTGTGGACAATTTAATTAAGTGCTATATGATTAATTAAATTGATATGTTAGCAATGATGTAGCATAATTTTAATTTAATTGAGAATAATTTAATTAGATTTAATGTTATGTGCTAAGTGATAATAATTTGTTACACGAATTATGTTTAATAAAGAAAATTCAATTGTGTGACAATTTGGTATTATGTGAATGTTAGTTTATTTAATTGAATTAGAGTGTTGTAATTAAATAAGTGTAATATTTAATCTATGGATTTAAAGAGTTATTAAAAGACTAGAAAAGGATTTTAAAGTGTTTTACCAAATAAGGCCCTTGTACTTGTTTAATCTTATTTTACCCTAACAAGGCCTTAGCACTAAAAACCTATTTTTTACTAAGAGGTTGCCAAACATGGCCTTGGGCTTTTCAAATTTTGTAACCTATGTAATAAGTGGTAGTTAGTATAGCAATTAGTATATTATTTATTAGCTATATTAATAATATAAGTTACATATATTATATATGTATATTGTATATTGTATAATATATGTTAAGTTAAAAGATACGTTAGTTTTTAAAAGCCCAAGTCAAAACAAAGAAAGAAAAAGAAGTAGAGAGTTAGAGAGAATTGTTAGAGAAGAAGAAGAGAGAAGAGGAAGAAAAGCTTGAGAAGGCAAGAGAGGATCATCATCTTCATCATCTCTTCTCTTTAATTAAAACTAGTAAGGTTATACCCTAACCCTTGTACTCAATTCTTATGTGTTGTAATTCTTCTTTATCAAATTAGGTTTTTACAATCATAAAATTATATGTATATATGGTGTTCATATGTTTTCATATGTAATTGTATGCCATGAAAGGGTTTTCAAAATACAATTGTTGTAAAAAAACATGTTTTCAAAGCATATTCTTCTATGTTTTCATGATTTTAGAATTCTATGTGGAAGTCTCTTTGTGAAAGTTGTTATTTTGATATGTAAATGGGATATGTATATATATATATATATATATATATATATATATATATGTTTACATGAGAGTTTCATAGTTGTTTAAGAATTTCAATTCACAAGTATATGATGAACACTATGAAATTCATGTTCATAGTGTTAGATTATGAATTTATGTTGAAAATTTCTTTAAATCCTTGATGTGAGCATGAATTATGTGTAATATGTGATATAACATGATTATATATGAGTTATATGGTTGTTCTAGCAATTCAATCCATGAATTTTTGATAAACAATAGGAAGTGTGTTCATAGTGATTTTCGGTGAAGTTATTTTTGAAAAATGACTTTTGAAACTATCAAATTGATGTTTAATTTTGAGTTATTGTTAAAATTGATCATGTATTATGTTAATATGTTAAGAATATGAGTTATCACAATTGTAATCACTCGAATTGATTGAAAAACGAGTTCGTAAAAGTAATTTTCGTCAAGAACGCTTAAAATTGTGTTTTTCTTCGAAACTCATGAAATCTTGATTTTTATTATCTGTGATACGGATTTTAAATCTTATAAGCATGTTAATGAGTTTAAAATATTGTTAGTATCAAGTTTTATGTTTATCATGTTGGGAAAAATCGAATTCGGTGTGAAGGAATGAGCCAAATTGGTTTATTTCTCCACCAGTTCGCGAGCCAGCCCCTCCACCAGAGGGAGGACCCGCCCCAACGGGTGTTTTAAACTACGGGGACCGCCCCAGTGGGTAAAACTGCTGTCCGAAGATTTTGGTTTTTGGTTTTTGAGTTTTTATGCCCCGTTTGTTAAGCTAACTTGTTTCTAAGACTTGGAAAGTGAAATGTGCAATAAGATAACATGTTTTTGATGTATTTAAGTTAGATTGAAGTATATTATGAATGTGTTACATGTGTGTGTATGTGTGTTGTTTTCACGAGGCACATAACACGATTCATTGAGTTATAGGCTTATGAATGTATGCCGTGGGTATAGACTCGCGTACTTGACTAATTAGTAACCAATGTGGTAAATTATATTGTGAGTTGGACTCGGATATAAAGTTCGATGGTTTAAATGTTGTAGTTGGATACTAATAGATGGTTTGAATGTAATATAAATGTGTAGGGTGTTTGTGAAGTGGTTGTAATTGTTAAAGTGTAGCTTGCGCTTAAGGCAAGTTCTCTTACCCTTATTCTCTCATATTAAGCAAGTTTCTAAACTTGTTATTTATATTGTGCAAGTTCTTTAAACTACTCTTGAATGCTATACAAGCCTATTCATTGTATCTTGTCATTGTGCAAGTTTCCTAACCCTTGCTCAAGAAATCATGAAAGTTCATTTACATTCCTTAACTTGTTATATGTGGTACAAGTTATACCATACTCCAATATTCATAAAGCGTAAGTATTAAAGTGTTATTTTAGAAATATGATCTTGACTTAGTTGTTCAAGTAAGATCTACTTAGTCTATCGAATGCTTTGAGTTGTTTCTAAAAGCATGCCTATCTATTATGAAGTTTATTGTCATATTTTGCAATTGGTTCATGATTCTTATATTATTGAACTGTAAAGTACTGTAAGTAGATTCAACTACTCCTAGTTGATGATAGTTGAACTCTAAAGTTCCCTTATCTATCCAAACCAAACTTTCTTTGGTGCGGACTTGTATTCAATTTCTGAGAATGAACAACCCTGTTAATTAGGGGATATTTTATGCGAAAGCGTTAAGATGGTTGTGCACAATTCATGGTACAAAGGGTTGATCCCCCTGAGTACGAGTTAATGGTCTATAGTCTTATTGACTGTTAAAGGTTTAAATAGAAATATTTATAACCTAGGATAATGGTTCAAGGTCTTATGACCCTCAGAAGTTTCTATAATTCAATTCTTTATATGGATGAAAGTAAAGTTATTTAAACTCTTTTGAAACGATTCACTTAAGTCATATCACTGTTGTATTTCCAAGTGAGCTTTTGTTTGCTCACTCTTGCATGTTTTACCACCACTTGCAGTTGAGACCAAGAATGTTGATACACCGTCAACAAGTAAAGGAAAAGGAAAGATGACTAAATGAAAGCTTGTTATGTCAAGTTACTTTTGTAATAAGACTTAGTTGGTTATGTTTTATGTTTTCGCATTTACGTTACTTGAATGATGTTAAGGTTTAGATAACCCTGGGATTTTATTGG
>JAINUT010001046.1:0-40998 GCA_020205555.1 Panax stipuleanatus | reverse complement strand
TACTAGCGTTCAACTGAGTGTTCTTATCAGTCACCGAACACCATGTCAACACTCTTAAAGAATTACGTACTAATATTGATGAAAGCTTTGACAATTGTGAGAATAATAACTGTACCGTTCTTGAATGCGTACATATAACTTTTATGTTGTGATGAATTGAAGAATATAAATAGTCCAAAAATATAAGATATTATTGATATTCGAAGTCCTAATTATGATATCTTTACACTCAAAATTGAAGCAATTTTCTTTAATTTTAGTCAATATAATAATAAATAGTGTAACTATCTAAAAGTACTATTAATTCTTAGATTTATAAAAAAAAAATTCATATTTTTTTACCATCATCTTGATTTATAGTTTGGAATTAGAGGGAACAATAATCTAGATAGAGCTTTAAAACAACTCAGGTCAATTCTGAATTCGGAACAAATCTTAGGGTCAATTTTAAGTATGTTATTGGGTCATTTTAGCCCACCAATGACTCACTCAAAAAGTCATAACCGAATGTACTATTGTTACTAACTTAATTCCTTATATATACAAGGTTTTCTCCACATGTTTTCAATGTGAGACTGGGGTATTACAACAATTTTTTGTTTATTAAAATAAATTAGATTCCCTCACGTTATAGTTCTCACTTAATTTTTCGATAATACATATGTAACAACACAAGATTTTTTAGCGATAATTTTAACAGCAAAATTATATGTTGTAGTTGGTTGAACAATAAAACTTTACAATGAGTAATATTTTAGAGAGTTTACATATTTATGTATTGATTAAATTTAAAAAAAAGAGTTAATTGCATATTAGACCCCGAAGTATACCACTATTTTACCATTCGTACTCCGATGTTTAAACGCTCTCAATCCCGCTACCTCAAGTATACCGTTAAGTAAGCCTAACTGACCCTTTTGGTCAATTTGTTTGCCGAGAAAAAGGCCACGTGTCACAATTAATTTAAATGGCCAAATATTACAAAAGGATCAATTATGCTTACTTAACAGTACTTGAGGTAGTGGGATGTGAGAGTTAAAACATGGGGTTACGAATGATAAAATGGTGTATATACTTCGGGTTTATAATATAGCAATTAACCCTTAAAAAAAGCTATATCAATTTCAATTTAAAAATTTCTTGAGTTGACTTTAAAAAAAGTCACATTCTCAAATAATATAGAACATAAGAAGAGTATATAATTTGAACTTAATGTAATAACATTATAGAAGCAACCATACAATATGATCGTATCAACCTATTACTATTACATTACAACTCTATAACATTACTTAGAATAGTGGCATTACATCAAAATTTATCTACTAAACCAACCCTACCGTAATATCTCCTTGTTTTCACTAGTCCTATTATCACATATTAAGATGTCCTCTGAATAGTTAAGAAATAAATAGAGTCGAAACAATTCAAAGAACCTCTTAATAACAAAAAATATGAGCTGTAAAATGCATTAAGAGGTGAGCTCTTAAGATACATTAAGATATATATATATATATATATTTAGACTAGAATTGCAATTGTGTAATATTTTATAACAAAAGTTAGGCTTAAATACATTTTAAACTTTAAACCTTAAAGTTTTTTGCTTTTTACACTTTAAATTTTAAAGTTTCAATTAATTTAAGGCATTGAACCATAATGTCTTTAAATTTATAAATTAAATTTTTTGACCATCGACGTGTAATAATTGATCCGAATGAGAGTATTTTTGGTAATTCAGTCTTAAATTTCTTTGGAAGCACATAAAATTAATTATAAGCATGTGGTTAGTGTATATATGATGAAAAAAATAAGTAGAAAAAATTGGAGCTAATATAAACGATATATACTCTTAAAAGATTTAGTTTTTCACATTAAAGAAAAACTTAAATACCAATAAAGTACATAAAATTGTTGGCACACGGACTATTGTATATATGATGAAGAAAAATATGGAAAAATTGCAGCAAATATAAATGATGTGTACGGTTAAAGGATTTAGTTGTCCTTTTATTTTAAGCCACATGACTTACTCCGGTAAAAAATGATAAACTCAATTTAAGACTGAACCTTAATGTATTTAAATTTTATAAATTAAACCTTTTGGCCACCGACGTGTAATAATTGATCCAAATGAGAGTATTTTTGATAATTTCACTCTTAAATTTCTTTGCAAGCACATAAAATTATAAGCACGTAAGTGTATGATGAAGAAAATAAGTAGAAAAAATTAGAGCTAATATAATTGATATATACTCTTAAAAGAATTATATTTTCACATTTAAGAAAAAATTAAGCATCTGTAAAAGTACATAAAATTGTTGGCACGTCACTATTGTATGATGAAGGAAAATGTGAAAAAATTACAGCTAATATAAATGATATGTACGGTTAAAAGATTTAATTGTGTTTTCATTTTAAGTCACGTGACTTATTCCAGAAAAAAAGGCTATGGCCAAAAAGTTAAATTTATAAAAATTTAGAGACATTAAGGTTGAACGTTTTAATGAAGAAATATTAGTGCTTAACTTGTAAAAAACAACAAAATTTAAGTTTTAAAGTGTATTTAAATTTAAAAGTTATCTGAATGCTAATATCAATGCAACTCGACAATTTTTTGTAATATAGACTGTCCAAATAAATGGATCAACCATTTCAAAGTAGCTGGAATCAGGATCCAACAAATACATAGTCTACGGTCCATCAAAAACTGCTTACTTATTCTTGCAGTGGCAGCTGATCCTTGAGAGAGTAAAAGAATGAAAACCAAACAGAAGATGAAGAGCATAATATATAAGAGATTTAGTAGCTCTAGCTGTCATTTTTGCTTACAAATTATTGTTGTTTTACATTTTCGGTCCAGATAGTATATGTTTTGTATAATGCATGAGGAAAGTTTACTGTCACCAAATTAAGACTTCCGGTCATTGGGTACAGCTTTTGGCAAAGTAGCATGACTTTGACCTTTTCTCCTTTGAATAGATAAACGTCGTTGCTTCCATGTAATTGTGGTTTGGGAGATGTTACCGTGTAGTTTCTTTGGAGCAACCAAAAAGACAATAAAGGAGGATAAGTGTAATGGAGGGTCCTAATCTCGCAAATTAATTGCCATGTTATATATGACATTATTTTCAACATATCCCGACTAGTTTGGGACAAAAGATATTGTGTGGGGTTGTATTTCAGCCACACATGACTAAATTCCGACCTTTTCTCCCTAAACTTTAATCTTAAAATTAATTTAGATTCTAATTTTATTTTAAATTAAATGTACCCTAAACGTTGCATCCTCCTCACCATCTACATCAAACTAATTTGCACCCTAAATTTTAGTGTGAAGGGTGCACATTGTTTAAAAATTTAAAGATTAGGGTGCATTTAATTAATTCAATATAAATTTTAAGGTACAAATTGTGGGCCCAAGTGCAAATTAGAGTTCACATGTCCTAATTGGATTAAAAGCACAACTAGGGTTCCACGACCTCATTAAATGTACGAATTAGAAATCGCATGACCTAATTAAATGAAGACAAAAAAGTCAGAAATAAAGATGCTAGATCCGAGAGAAACCTCCACGTGTCCCGAGACAGAAGGCTCGTGGAGGCTGCTCATTTTGGGAATTTATTGAGGAATTGGATTGGTGGCTAGAAGAACAGGACAATCTGGGCATTACTCTGTTGACTAAGGGTATTTCTAGAATTTCCCGAGAACATGTGCCTGGCACGTGACCACTTTCCATAAAACTCTATAAATACCCCTTCCATTCTATTGGGAAGGATAGATAGCTCTCTTGAAACTCTGGACCTCAGGTTGGACCTCTCTTCAGACGCAAGACTTGGACTCTTGGAAGATAGAAGGATTTGGACATTCTCTCAACCGGAAGCACTCAGAAGACTCTTGGAATCCCAATAATCCTAACACGATTTTCGGATTCTAGGAGTGGAGGGACTCAAGAAGAAGGCTCTTGGAATCCCAATAACCCTAACACGGTTTTCGGATTCTAGGGCTTCTGCCACGCGTCATTGGAGTAATCGCCCACCTGTTCTTCTCCCCTCCTGAATCAATTCCGTGCTCTTCGTGGATTTCTCTCCTCCTCAGCCAACATAAACCCTAACCCTATCAAGGTACGATTTCTGTGACGCCCCCAAATCCGGGTCCCCAGAACCTCGGACCTGGTACGTTACGATACGACATTTCTATAACTATTGCGGAAGATATAAATATAAATTGTTTATACAATAACTTTTACAACATAATCCCAAGGTCTGTAACCTTAACTTAATACCTGTATTCAATATCCTATACAACATACAATGTCATACGCCTTCGCCTGTATCTGAAGTATTCGTTTAAATCTGTAATGTTTATCATGATATAACAGGGTGAGCAACAAGTTTGCCCAGCAAGTTTAATTTCAAGAAAAGATATATCATGATTGAAAGAATGAACAATAAGCTGGCTGACTTTCAACAATATAACAATTATGAAATAACATGAATCAATTTTAGTAACTAAACGACTGAGACAATAAAATGAATGGTCAATAATGAACATGAATAAATCAACTGGACCAAATGGTAATGAAGGTGATCAGCCTTTCATACCTGATGAACACATGCAATATGCACAACGTGCAAATCAATAATTCATAGACGTGATGTAATCAACAAGGATTAACCACTAGCATAATTGAAGAATCATAACTCAAGGTTGAGTTAAAGAAAACTTGCCTTTATCGCCGACTACTGCTACGCAATCTAGTTAGCTTCATCTGAAGACCTAATATTGATAATATCGATCTCCCAATTAGAATAATATCATCGCAATAACTATTGTTAATTACAATTATAAAATAACCTAAACACATTATCACATAATCCTATCGGTCAACAGAACACATAAGACCTAGTATCAAGTCAAACTATTTCAGTCTGAGTTGAGTTCGGTACTATTTCGACCTCCCGATTGCCTAATCGGATAATTATCGAGCCTAATATTAATAAGACTCTACTTAAACACTATAATATTAACTTAGATAATTTATTAATCAGTCAAAATATTTTTCACAAGCTCATAATAATTTTTAAATAATTAATACCATTTATAATGATTTTTCAATCAATAATATCATATTTACATGATTTAAATACCAAATAATTCTATTATCATTAATATCTATTAATTTCAAATATTAATGAAATACATGACATAATATTATAAGTTATTTATAATATTTTAAAGTATTTTTAATACCTTAATATCGTCTTGAAATGAATTTAAAATATTTAAAATCATTATTAAATAACTGTAATTAATATTAAAATATTAATGTAATTCATGACAAAATATTAAAAGTTATGCTTTATAACTTAAAACATTTTTTATAACCTTTAAATCATTTTTAAATGATTTTTAAAATAATAAAACTATTTTTACATAATTTATTTAATACAATTATTAAATAAATTTATTATCATAATATTAATCTATACCTTCATTTGATTACTATTTAATATTAATTAAATAGTAATTAATTATCTTTAGTTATTATTTAATAAATAATAGCCAAGTAGATCTATTCATTATTTAATGTTAATTAGATAATGAATAATCAAATTATTGTTTGTCTTTAATTATTATTTAATATTAATAAAATAATAATTAATTAATTACTTACTATGTATTTTTAATTATTATTTAATATTAAATAATTAATTAATTAATTAATTATCCTTGAATAGTAAATAATTATTTTATTTACTTCATTAGTCTTTAATTATTCCTTATTATTATTTAAAGAATAATTAATTAACATTTGTCATTATTTATTATTTAATAATAAATAATTAATTCATATCATAAATCTTTAATCATTCTTTCTTATTAAATTAAGAATAATTATTTATTACTTGTCCTTATTTATTATTTAATATTTAAATAATAAATAATTTTACACTTTTATGTTAATGTAAGTAAGTAATCACTTAATCTTACTTAAACATTTTTAATTATTATTTAATATTAATTAAATAATAATTAATCACTTGATTAACTCTAATTATCATTTAATCTTAATTAAATAATAACTAGTTACTTTATTAACACCAACTTTACTTAATTATCATTTAATATCACTTAAATAATAATTAAATAGTTAATTATATTTAATTTTGTATGTAATTAATTTGCTAACCATTTAATGGCTTTAAATAATTATTTTAATAATTAATCATTTCCACTTATTTACGATTATGCCATTCTCGCCTACAATTTTTTAGATTTGGCGTCCTTTACGGAAACGCTTGTAAAACAAAATGTACAACTCGGAATTAAGTTCCGTCGGAGGCGTTGGATTCGTAACTTCTTAAGCTACAGTTTTCATTTATCAAACACTCAATTTGGAGTTGTTTTGAGTTTGAAAATTTGGACCGAAGTGGCTGATCAGTTTTGGTTTTTTCCAGCTTGACCCTCTTGTACTAAAACAATCATAACTTTTTCGTTTTAAAACGTTTTTGAGCGATTATTGAGCCCACGCGAAGCTAACTTCTGGGACTACAACTTTTGTTCTTGGACCATCTTCAAATTCCAAGCACAAATTCCAGAAATTCTGTCTAAAGGGACTGACCCGAGTTGGTTAGACAGTTTTGATGCGACTACTTTGAATGGTCATAACTCTTTGCTCCGAAGTCGGAATTAGTCCGTTCCGGAGTCTATGGAAAGCTTATGCAGTGTACTATAACATATCAAAAACCCAGAATTTTTAGGACAACTTAGCTAATCTCGAAATTTTTGTTTAGGGCAGCAGTCACTAGCTTTTCTAAGCTTTAAAAAACTGTTTTACTTTTCTTTCTTTAATCAATATTTCTCAACATCAAAAATAGCTAGATCTTAACATAAAACATCATTTAACATGAAGATCTAAGGTTTTTGAGTTTAGAATCATAAACCCAAAATTTGATTTAAAATAACCAAAATAAAATGTATAAACTAGTTATGAATTATACCTTTGCTTAAGATCTTCTTTCATCTTCTTTCTAGGTTGGTTATGGACTTGGGTAGCATGAGAAAATAAGCTCCTCTCCTTCCTCTATGTGGCTGCCGACCACTCTCCTTCCTCTCTCTCTTTCTTTTTTTCTTTTGCTAGCTAAGTTGGAAGAATGAGAAGTAAACTTTTTTTTTATACCAAAAAGGAAGGTTAATTAGAGTTGGGAAAATTGTATACATATAATACCTATATCTATACATAATCTCCCATATAATCTTGCTTTATCTCTCTCATTTAGCTTGTAAACTTGGTGAAACATTGTGGCTAAAGGATGGAGTGACACCTAGCTTGTGTGGAAGTAACTTTGACAAAGTGAGAAGTGAAATAATTAATCCATGTGCCTTAAAATCCCCTTGAAGTGCCGGATTCAATGTGCCCATATTATCCAAATTTTGATTTTTTTTATTACTAATTTACTTAACAAATGACTATAAAGTCCCTCCCCACTTGGGTTAAAAATTGGGCCCTTAATTTAATCCTTTGGGCTTAAAATAATTTAACTTGGGCCACTTGAAATCAAATTCAATTAAATTAGTTTCTACCAACGTTGGGCTTCTAATTCATTTAAATTATTGGTTGGGCTTCCAAATGTGATGGTTAATAAATATCATCTAATAACTTAAGTCCACTATTAATAATTTATAGCATTCTCATTTAATTTCTTTATATTACTTCAAAATTTAAATCAAACCGTATAGGTTCTTTAAATTTTTTTAATTAATCCTCTATTTTCACTCTAGGTTTTAAACTTTAACCTTTAATTTTAATCATTTAAAATCTTATAAATTTTCGGGTTGTCACATTCACCCCTTCTTCTAAGAATTTCGTCCTCGAAATTACAGCCTACTAATTCCTACTCCTTTTATTTATCAAAACTAGGTTTTCAAGTTAACCTTTACCTGATTTCATGCTCAATTTAATGAGTACATATTGCTTCCTTCTATGAGAAACTATTTCATCGATACCTTCTACCTAGACTTCTCTCCAAGGAGTTAAAAAACTTTTTAAATTATGCTGAGGGGTCATATAGACCATGAATACATAGTTTTAACGATATTTATATCGCAAAACAATAATTACTAAGTATGTTTACAATCACGAAGAAGGCAAACTACTTCTGCAAGTACGTTAGGTAATCATCCTATCGTACCATACGTCATGCATAACGTATCAATCATGTCTAGCGAATATTTACGCTACTAGATTGGATTATTTTATCCAATCAACATAGTTCACCTCAGTCTTATTATAGGATTCCGCACCAAAATAATTTGGTTCGGGATAAATTCTCAAAAATACTTTGAATTTTCATACACATTTGTCTAGCTGAATCAAATAGTTTAGACGTATACCAATAATTTGAATTTCAATCGAAGCATGTCTATCCAAATTCAGTTGGCAATAACTTACCTTTAAAATTCTAAAAATTATTTTATGACGTTATGATACCGCACTGTATTTACAGTCCGTTTGAGGATTCCGTCATCTTGTGACTTTGTCATACTACATCATTCCATAGTGGCTGACGATCTATAGATCGCATCCAACTAAGTAATTCTGCATTGATAACTCCATCATTTTTATCATTTTTGCATCAGGTTCCATGATGCATCAATGATATATAAAATACCTTTTAATACATTTCAAATCATTTTTGTCTAGCCAAAATAATTAGCATAGACTTTTCTTTAAACAGCTCAAAACCATTGAAAATTATTTTTGGTGTTATCATACCGCAACAGGTAAGGATGTGATAATGGCTCGAAATCCATCTCCACACCCTTGTCACCTTGTTTTGAGAATAACAAAAATTCATTTTATTTCGAAAGGCACATCAGTGTGAATTTAGCTTGATGTCAAAAATTTTGAAGTCTAGCACAGCTAGAAGATTTGGAATACCTATGCTTCCACCATCAACTTCAATTCTTCTAATGATCAATTGCTTAATAATTCTATCTATTTCTATTATCCTCAATCCTTCATTCATAATTTTTCTATACCCCCGTATAGTTCATCAAACATGCCACACGTTATGAGTTCAGGAACTTACCACAATCATATGGGTTTAGGAACTTATCCTAGTTAGACCAAAGTCGTCCATTCGCTGAGGGGTTCCACCATACGATTATGAGTCACAAACTTACCATACGTATGAGTTTAAAGAACTCGTACCTAATCTTATATTCTCTACCTATTCGTCATACATATGAGAAAAGAATCACCTTCTCATCATACATATAGCAAATAGCGCGACACCGACTTTTCAATGATTATCAATGTGATAAAGTAAGTAGTCGTTAGACCAAGCACAAAACCCCCGCCCATACAAAGGTTTGTACAACTCAGCTATCACATGAGTCCTCAATTGAAATCCCACATAATCGTAGTTCCCTCTTTACTCGATACGAATTTCATTTAATCCGTATCTCATCATTATTTTCAACTCTTTTGAGTTTAACTCATACTATTTCATAGTACCCTATTCGTATAGCAATTCTGCTATAAAGCCTTCAATCATTTGATTGATCATCTGTCCTCCTATGACCTTATCAGATCACGTTGTGATCTCATATTATAATCGTATTATATTACGATTCTTTTCTATCTTATGATCGTTTTATTTTACGATCTTCTTTCCCTTTATACTTTTAGTCTTTTAGACTCTATCTATTCATTTTACTGTTCATCTTTATCATCAGAGTTAGGTAACTCTCGATCTTTATTACTTGTCACGATTCTTCTTTGAATTTTATTGACTTATTAAAACCTTGCCCAAATTCATCGCTTAGAACTTAAATTCTATTTGAGTTTATTCCTATTCCATATCTCTGTGGTTATAACCTAAGGTAACCTTACCTAAGGTTTATAACCTATAGCTTTGATACCAACTGTGACGCCCCCAAATCCGGGTCCCCAGAACCTCGGACCTAGTACGTTACGATACGACATTTCTATAACTATTGCGGAAGATATAAACATAAATTGTTTATACAATAACTTTTACAACATAATCCCAAGGTCTGTAACCTTAACTTAATACCTGTATTCAATATCCTATACAACATACAATGTCATACGCCTTCGCCTGTATCTGAAGTATTCGTTTAAATCTGCAATGTTTATCATGATATAGCAAGGGTGAGCAACAAGTTTGCCCAGCAAGTTAAATTTCAAGAAAAGATATATCATGATTGAAAGAATGAACAATAAGCTGGCTGACTTTCAACAATATAACAATTATGAAATAACATGAATCAATTTTAGTAACTGAACGACCGAGACAATAAAATGAATGGTCAATAATGAACATGAATAAATCAACTGGACCAAATGGTAATGAAGGTGATCAGCCTTTCATACCTTATGAACACATGCAATATGCACAACGTGCGAATCAATAATTCATAGACGTGATGTAATCAACAAGGATTAACCACTAGCATAATTGAAGAATTATAACTCAAGGTTGAGTTAAAGAAAACTTGCCTTTATCGCCGACTACTGCTACGCAATCTAGTTAGCTTCATCTGAAGACCTAATATTGATAATATCGATCTCCCAATTAGAATAATATCATCGCAATAACTATTGTTAATTACAGTTATAAAATAACCTAAACACATTATCACATAATCCTATCGGTCAACAGAATACATAAGACCTAGTATTAAGTCAAACTATTTCAGTCTGAGTTGAGTTCGGTACTATTTCGACCTTCCGATTGCCTAATCGGATAATTATCGAGCCTAATATTAATAAGACTCTACTTAAACACTATAATATTAACTTAGATAATTTATTAATCAGTCAAAATATTTTTCACAAGCTCATAATAATTTTTAAATAATTAATACCATTTATAATAATTTTTCAATCAATAATATCATATTTAAATGATTTAAATACCAAATAATTCCATTATCACTAATATCTATTTAATTTCAAATATTAATGAAATACATGACATAATATTATAAGTTATTTATAATATTTCAAAGTATTTTTAATACCTTAATATCGTCTTGAAATGAATTTAAAACATTTAAAATCATTATTAAATAACTGCCATTAATATTAAAATATTAATGTAATTCATGACAAAATATTAAAGGTTATGCTTTATAACTTAAAACATTTTTTATAACCTTTAAATCATTTTTAAATGATTTTTAAAACATTAAAACTATTTTTACATAATTTATTTAATATAATTATTAAATAAATTTATTATCATAATATTAATCTATACCTTCATTTGATTACTATTTAATATTAATTAAATAGTAATTAATTACCTTTAGTTATTATTTAATAAATAATAGCCAAGTAGATCTATTCATTATTTAATGTTAATTAGATAATGAATAATCAAATTATTGTTTGTCTTTAATTATTATTTAATATTAATAAAATAATAATTAATTAATTACTTACTATGTGTTTTTAATTATTATTTAATATTAAATAATAATTAATTAATTAATTATCCTTGAATAGTAAATAATTATTTTATTTACTTCATTAGTCTTTAATTATTCCTTATTATTATTTAAAGAATAATTAATTAACATTTGTCATTATTTATTATTTAATAATAAATAATTAATTCATATCATAAATCTTTAATCATTCTTTCTTATTAAATTAAGAATAATTATTTATTACTTGTCCTTATTTATTATTTAATATTTAAATAATAAATAATTTTACACTTTTATGTTAATGTAAGTAAGTAATCACTTAATCTTACTTAAACATTCTTTAATTATTATTTAATATTAATTAAATAATAATTAATCACTTGATTAACTCTAATTATCATTTAATCTTAATTAAATAATAACTAGTTACTTTATTAACACTAACTTTACTTAATTATCATTTAATATTACTTAAATAATAATTAAATAGTTAATTATATTTAATTTGGTATGTAATTAATTTGTTAACCATTTAATGGTTTTAAATAATTATTTTTAATAATTAATCATTTCCACTTATTGACGATTATGCCATTCTCGCCTACAATTTTTCAGATTTGGCGTCCTTTACGGCAACGCTTGTAAAACGAAATGTACAACTCGGAATTAAGTTCCGTCGGAGGCGTTGGATTCATAACTTCTTAAGCTACAGTTTTCATTTATCAAACACTCAATTTGGAGTTGTTTTGAGTTTGAAAATTTAGACCGAATTGGCTGATCAGTTTTGGTTTTTTCTAGCTTGACCCTCTTGTACTAAAACAATCATAACTTTTTCGTTTTAAAACATTTTTGAGCGATTCTTGAGCCCACGCGAAGCTAACTTCTGGTACTACAATTTGTTCTTGGACCATCTTCAAATTCCAAGCACAAAATTCCAGAAATTCCATCTAAAGGGACTGACCCGAGTTGGTTAGACAGTTTTGATGCGACTACTTTGAATGGTCATAACTCTTTGCTCCGAAGTCGGAATTAGTCCGTTCCGGAGTCTATGGAAAGCTTATGCAGTGTACTATAACATATCAAAAACCCAGAATTTTTAGGGCAACTTGGCTAATCTCGAAATTTCTGTTTAGGGCAGCAGTCACTAGCTTTTCTAAGCTTTAAAAACTGTTTTACTTTTCTTTCTTTGATCAAGCTTTCTCAACACCAAAAATAGCTAGATCTTAACATAAAACATCATTTAACATGAAGATCTAAGGTTTTTGAGTTTAGAATCATAAACCCAAAATTTGATTTAAAATAACCAAAATAAAATGTATAAACTAGTTATGAATTATACCTTTGCTTAAGATCTTCTTTCATCTTCTTTCTAGGTTGGTTATGGACTTGGGTAGCATGAGAAAATAAGCTCCTCTCCTCCCTCTATGTGGCTGCCGACCACTCTCCTTCCTCTCTCTCTTTCTTTTTTTCTTTTGCTAGCTAAGTTGGAAGAATGAGAAGTAAACTTTTTTTTATACCAAAAAGGAAGGTTAATTAGAGTTGGGAAAATTGTATACATATAATACCTATATCTATACATAATCTCCCATATAATCTTGCTTTCTCCCTCTCATTTAGCTTGTAAACTTGGTGAAACATTGTGGCTAAAGGATGGAGTGACACCTAGCTTGTATGTGGAAGTAACTTTGACAAAGTGAGAAGTGAAATAATTAATCCATGTGCCTTAAAATCCCCTTGAAGTGCCGGATTCAATGTGCCCATATTATCCAAATTTTGATTTTTTTTATTACTAATTTACTTAACAAATGACTATAAAGTCCCTCCCCACTTGGGTTAAAAATTGGGCCCTTAATTTAATCCTTTGGGCTTAAAATAATTTAACTTGGGCCACTTGAAATCAAATTCAATTAAATTAGTTTCTACCAACGTTGGGCTTCTAATTCATTTAAATTATTGGTTGGGCTTCCAAATGTGATGGTTAATAAATATCATCTAATAACTTAAGTCCACTATTAATAATTTATAGCATTCTCATTTAATTTCTTTACATTACTTCAAAAATTTAAATCAAACCGTATAGGTTCTTTAAATTTTTTTAATTAATCCTCTATTTTCACTCTAGGTTTTAAACTTTAACCTTTAATTTTAATCATTTAAAATCTTATAAATTTTCGGGTTGTCACAATTTCCTTGCCCACATTAAATTGGCAACTCTATTGGGGAGGTGCAGGATTCGTGAAGGGTATGCCCACACCTCGAAGTGGGAGAATTACGGGAAGAGCTTCACCGACAAATAGCATTACTTCACCGGATCCAGTTCCAAGGCAAGCAAATCAAGCTTTCCAAGGCGCAAATCTGGATCTTGATCAACTAATTATCAAAGACGCTTCAGAAGGAAGTTCAACATCACCATACATGGCCAATCAACAACAAACGAATGCTAGGTAGGCTGGCGCAGGAAGGCAAGGTGAGGACGCAAGCGGAGAGCAGACGAATGCGGTGCAACTGGAGATGCTGAAGGCATTGAAGGAAGCACGGGAAAGACAAGGGATGATGATGGCTATGATGCTGGAGATGCAAAGGAAGCAGCAGGAAATGGGGAACTTCCGCCAACAGTTGATGCAGATCCCCACTTTCAAGGCCATGTTCCCAGGCGGCTCGCAGGAAGAACAAGCAGGAAGGGAAGACAACAACAATCGCAGTAACAACAAGGAGAACCAGATTGTACCTCCATTAACGGAGAATCAGTCGGTTCCAATCATCAACTTGGAACTCCAGAACAGTGGTGACGCGCCATAACACGGACTGGAAGCAGGCCAACCTCAGACAAACAACATCCTGACTGCTCTCCCCGCATTTTCACAAGTGCATGTGCCGACCATCCCAAGCCATGTCCAACGAATGAGCCAGCAACTGCCACCAGCACAAGCGTTGCACGATGCAAGTGTATACCAGCCAATCTCTTTGACGTACACCCCACCAATGCAGCAGTACATCACAACGCCCCAGAGAGTCCATGCTACGAGCCAGTACGTGACGAAGGATGATATGGTAGACGTGATTAATCAACTTCGCAGGTAGACATTCCGACCATCGGAATTAGACTTTACTCCACCTCACCCGGCACACATTAGGAGGCAACCTTACCCAACTGGGTATATTGAGCATCCCTCACACTTTCCAAAATACAACGGGGAGAAAGGAAATGCCAGGGAGCATATTGCCAGGTTCGTGGAATCGATGTCTCCGTGGCTAGGGTATAATGAAGTAAACAACCACAACTTGTTGATGAGGGAATTCACAAGACTTTGATGGATAGTGCCTTTAGTTGGTACTATAATTTGGAGAAGGGATCAATCCATGATTGATGATTGGGATGATCTAAAATTATAATTTTTTAAGAAATTTTTCTATATGCAAAAACAGGTAACCATTGTAGAGCTGATGCGATACAAGCAGAAGCCAAGTGAGGAGCTGTCGGATTATGTGGGTAGATTCAGGGCCCAGGCACAGAAGTGCGCAGAGCCAATAGAGGAAAAGAACTTGGTTAGCATATGCAACAATGGTGCTTTGGACTCTTTCAAGCCCCATCTCATTACGAAGGCATGTGATTCATTTGTGACCCTCTCATCTTTTGCACAATACTTGGGAGGAATCATGACATTGCCCACCAACCATGCGACGGTTACATGGAGGGGCAAGAGGATAGCAACTGTGGCTTTGGCTGACTCTCAGTCAAAACCACAAGGGGGCAAGAGGGAGAAGAATGAGAAGAATTTTGAAAGAAATAAAGGAAAGCCTGGAGATAAGTATACCAGAATACCCGTTCCGGAGGCTATCACATGCAGTGAGAAGGCATTCAGGGGCCTGTACGAACAATGGGTCGAGCACAGAGTGGTGAAACCACCAAGGCCTAGATTTATGGTGACGGAAGAGATGAAAAGAAGACTGGACTTCTGTGTGTACCACCAGTACGCGGGACATTCCACTATGGATTGTTACAGTCTGCGGAGGATATATCATGAGAAGCTGGCAGCCAGAGAAATTGAACTGGGAAAAGAAAGCAACGTGCATGACAAGTCACTTCCGAACCACAAAGGAAAAGAAACATGCAACACTGTTACCCATAGTGCAACCCCGAAAGTGGAGATGATGATGGAAGAAAAAGAGTAAGGTGATCCAGGCCTGCAGGTGACGGCGTTAATGAATGGAGCCAAGTTCAGAAATTTTTTCTATCAGATAGGATTGACTAAGGAAGCAAGGATAGAAGCAACCAAGGCAATCATTAAGGTTGTCGAGACGCAAGAGACCTGCATGGCCGTAAGCAAAGGATTCGTGAAGACGGCGAAAGAAGAAGAAAATAAGATATCTTTCTCTAAAGCTGATAGAGAGATAAGATATCCGCACAACAAGCCGTTATATGTGACAGCAGTAGTCAATGGCATAGAAGTGCGGAGGGCGTTCATTTATAACAGAGCATCTATAAACATTATGCCCTATACCATGTTTAAACTGTTAGGCCTTCCAGAGAATAAGATTGTGAAAGAAAAAATAAACATTACAGGATTTGCCAACCAAAGAACCAGAACCTTGGGACACATCAAGGTGGATATGCAAGTTGGGAAGATTCGAGGACCTGTAATGTTCCATATTGCTGAGGTGGATGCAGCATATCATGTCTTGCTAGAGAGGGCCTGGAAAAATGACTTTGGAGTGGTACCCTCAGTCTTTCATCAATGCTTGAAAGCTATCTGGAAAGGAAGAGAAGTGAAGGTACCAACAACAAGGAATCCCTTTGGACCGGAGGAGGCACACATCACCGAAGCAACTTTCTTCGACAATGTCGCTGAAGAGGGGGAGAACCAGATTGCAAGACCGGATTCCCTAAGACTAGCATGATGGGAGGAAGTGCAGAAAGATAAGTTCGCACCTACAGAAAAAGAAAAGAAGAAGACCTCGAAAAAAGGAGGAGATTCCAAAATCAAGAAGCCAGTGGTAATAAACCTTGAGAAGGAAGGAAAAGGAGAAAAAAAAAGGCTAGCAGACCCTGAAGAAGCCAGAAACATAATAAATGCTAAGCGAACAGCAAAATCAGAGGATTGCCAAAAGACGAAATGGGAGAGGGCTGTTAAACCCGATGGAAAGGTGGTGTTTCGTTTGTGACGGTGCAGGGGGGAAGAGCCCAAGGGAGCATGCAAACCCAACGGCTCAGGAGGTGTCCCCCACTCCAGCAGTAATGAAGAAGGAGAAGCTGTGCAGAAAAAAGTAGAACCAGCTCCAGAATGCTTTGAGGATAGGCCAAAACCTCAACAAAATGAATTAGAAGAAGTTAATTTTGCAACAGATGGAGGAACGCCAAGACCAACTTATGTTAACAAAGAGCTGGATGCTAACCAGAAAGAGGAGCTTGTGAAATTACTACGAGAGTATAGGCATGTCTTTGCTTGGAACTATGATGAGATGCCCGAAATTGACAAGGAGCTTGTAGAGCACAATCTGAATATAAGCCCGGGAATAAAACTAGTTAAGCCAGCGCCTCGTAACTATGCACCCGAAGTTGAAACCCAAATAAAGGAGGAAATCAAGAAGATGCTGGAAGTAGGGTTCATACAGCCAATCCAACATCCAATATGGCTATCCAGCATTGTACCAGTGAAGAAATCAAACGGTCAGTTATGGATATGTGTGGATTTCAGAGACTTGAACAAGGCATGCTCGAAGGACATGTACCCATTACCCAACATAGACACTTTGGTAGATGCAATGGCTAATCACGAGATGATGTCATTCACGGATGGGTTTGTGGGTTACAATCAAATAAATATGTCCGTAGAAGATGCAGAGTTAACGGCCTTTCGTACCCCGTTTGGGAATTTTTACTATGTAGTAATGCCATTCAGCTTGAAGAATGCGGGGGCAACTTATCAAAGGGCAATGCACGCTATATTCCATGACATGATTCATGATATAGTGGAGGACTATGTGGACGACATAGTAGTGAAATCCAAGAAGGCGACAACCTATGTAGAGGACCTGAGGAAAGTGTTTGAGAGATGTCGAAGGTACAAGTTAAAGATGAATTCGAAGAAGTGCGCCTTTGGAATGATGGCTGGAAAATTCTTGGTCTCTTGGGCTTCTTGTTGCACAACAGAGGTTTGGAGGTAGACCCAAGCAAGGCAAAAGCAATCACAGAGATGCCCCCACTAAAAACACAAAAGCAGTTGAAGAGCTTTCTAGGGAAAGTTTCTTACATGAGGAGATTCATGCCAGCATTAGCAGAAGTCACAGAACCTTTCGGAAAATTGCTAAAAGGAAAGGCAGAATGGGACTGGGGGCAAGACCAGCAACAGGCCTTTGAGCAGGTAAAAAGAATTTTGGCTTCAGCACAAACGATGGTAGTACCACAAAGAGGAATTCCGTTGCAGTTATACATCACATCTACTAAGAAGGCTATAGGCGGATTGATCACCCAGGAAGTGGATGGAGAAGAGAAACATGTGTATTACATTAGCCGGATAATCAGAGGACCGAAAACCAGGTACTCACAGGTGGAGAGACATTGCCTAGCATTGGTGTTCATTGCGCAGAAAATGAGACATTACTTTCTGGCGCACGAAGTAAAGATTGCAACCAGAACTGATCCGATCATATATTTACTAACAAGGCTAGCATTAGTAGAAAGACTCGCTAGATGGATGATGATCCTTTCGAAATACGACATCAAGTGTGTGACACCGAAGGCAATCCGATGTCAAGCCTTGGCAGACCTGCTAGCTCAATTTCTAAATGGAGAATATGAACCTCCCTCTGAGGATCTTCCAGGCGGAGAAGTGGAAGCAATCGACTTAATGGACGAAGACCCAAAATAGTGGAATTTGGCTTTTGACGGATCATCTGCAGAGGGTAAAGGCGGAGCAGGAGTAGTGTTGACCACCAAAGAAGGGAAAGAAGTGGCCTTGTCATACAAATTGGACTTCCCTTGCAAAAATAATGAAGCAGAATGAGGCGTTTATATTGGGATTGTTGGCGGCTCAAGAGTTGGGAGCCAAGCATCTTAAAGTAAAGGGAGATTCAAATCTGATATTACAACAAATAAGAGGCCAATTCGCAGTGAAGGAACCTATCTTGGTGCCATATCGAACTGTAGCACAGAAGGTGATTGAGGCTTTCAAGATGGTGGTGATTGAGTATGTGCCGAGAGGACAAAACAAACAACTTGACTCATTGGCAACTGTAGCATCTCGAGTGTTTGTCCAAGGAAAAGACTTGAATGTGAGGGTAATGAAGAGAACCCTCCCAACCACGGTAGTAGACTTGTTCCCCAAAGACATGATAGACGATTGGAGACATGACATCTCCCATCAATTGCAAATAAAAGAGGGAAAAATATCACCAGTAGAGCTTCAGAAATACAGTATTATCAAGGGAGTCTTGTATCATAAAGAAGCGGATGATGTATTAACACGATGCTTGGGGAGGCAAGAAGCGGATAAAGTCTTGCATCAAGTGCATAACAAAAATTGTGGATTGGCAGACATTAGTTTGTATCGCAGGTTGCAGCGCCAAGGGTATTATTGGCCCAAAATAAAGAAAGCAGATTCACTTCAACGACAATGTGCTTCATGCCAAGAATACCCTGGGGAGGAGGAATGCGCCTTCATTGATGACATAGTGGATTGGCGAGCCCCTTATGTGGAGTTTTTACAAAGTGGCTATCCACCTGCCGAAAAGAAGGATGTGATTATCCTAAAAAGGAAGTCACAACGATTCTTCTTGCAAAATGGAGAATTGTTCAGAAGAGGATTCAATGGCAAGCCCTTACGGTGTTTAGAAGTAGGAGAAGCCAAAGATTTGGTCTATCAAATGCACAAAGACGAACACCAAGGGGGAGACAAGTTGTACAAATAACTTATTGATTACGGTTATTATTGGCCGAAGATGGAAGAAGATTGCTCGAATTTTGTCAAGAAATGTCACATTTGCCAAATCCACGGGAATTTGATTCATGCTCCTGCTGTAGACTTGCGAACTATAGCAACATCATGGCCTTTCCATACGTGGGGAATGGATCTTATAGGTCCCATTCATCCAAATTCCAAAGGTAACATATGGATTTTAACGGCTACAGAGATGTATACAAAGTGGGTAGAGGCAATCCCTTTGAAAAAGGCTACGGGACCAGCGGTGGCGAACTTCATCAAAGAGAACATCATTTGCCGTTTTGGGATCCCGAAGATCATTCTATCGGATAATGTAACTCCATTCATCAATAGGGACATCAAAAATCTGATGGAAAGGTACAGGGTGAAACACTACAAATCATCACCCTACTACCCAAAAGGTAATGGACAAGCAGAGGCCACCAACAAAACCTTGATCAAGATTTTATCAAAAACTCTAGACGATCATCCGAAGATATGGGCGGAGCAATTACCAATAGCATTATGGGCATATCGAACTTCAAAAAGAAAGCCTGCAGGTGAAACCCCATACGCTTTGGTTTATGGTGAAGAAGCTATCTTGCCAGCCGATATAGAAATTCCTTCGGCTCGAATGAGACTTCGAAGCTTAGTTGAGGAAGAGAACCGACCAGCTGCACTGGAGGCCTTAGCTGATTTTTGAGACAAAGCTCAGGAAAGACTTGATCGGTATCACGAAAGACTGCGACGACAATACAATACCGCAGTGGTACCACGATAAATCCTGGTGGGAGATTTGGTGCTCAAGACGGCAACTCAAGTTATGAGGGGAACACCAACCACCAAGTTTTACCCCAAATGGGAAGGCCCGTATAGGGTACGAGAGATCTCCGAAAGCGGGTATTGCAAGATATCTCGTGTGGGATCAGATACTATCTCAGGACCATTGAACTTGAAATGGGTAAAGAAATACTACACATGAGATGGTCATCACACAAACAAGTTATATTTTCAACTTCAAAAGTAATTGAGGCACCTGATTATAAGTCCTCGAACTAGAAAAGTTACACTTTCAACTTCAAAAGTAATCGAGGCACCTGACTATAAGTCTTCGGATCAAAAAGTTATGCTTTCAAACTTTAAAAGTAATCGAGGCACCTGACTACCAGCCCTCAGAAGTTACACTTTGAACTTCAAAAGTGCTTGAGGCACCTGAGTATAAGCCAACAACCCCGAAAAAAGTTACACTTTATCTTTAAAAGTGGCGAACATTATGCTTTTTTCCTACAAAAGCAAGATTTATTATTTGAAACGTTATGCTTTTCGTTTAAAGCAATCTGATTATCAATAAATTGTCAAACTTTCACTTATACTTGAATGTTTTTTTATGATTTCTAAAGTATAGATTCAAGTGTTGGTTTGCTAAAAAAATAGATATATACATGTTATTTCAACAAAATTCATATTCATAATGCCTATTGTTGTCTTGGAGTATTAATTTGAATAACTTGGGATTCAATGATAAATATTGAGTTCTAAGGAATCATTCAAATTAAAGGCAATCAACAAGGATAAAGAAGCTCTACTTTGATAAATGAAATATATGTAAATAAGTTTCTAGGAAAAGGAAAAAAGACTACAGCAAGTCATGATCTAAAGGCCACGACATATCAAACTGAAGAGAAGGCATAGCTAAGGCCTCTAAGACAGCAAGGGCAGCATCCTGAATCTTGAGATTTTTAGCTTTCAATTTCTTGACATCTCGGGTAGTTAACTCTAAGTCCTGAAGCTGGGACTTCAATTTGATTGTGGCTTCGTCAAGCTCCGAAAGCTGTACTGAAAAAGAGTCATCTTCACACTTACGTATAGCAACCTCCGAACGTAGTCCAACAAGATTAAAATGTGACTTGAGGAGATCCAGCCTAGCCCAAAAATGAGACATATCAACACCCACGGCTTCAAGGTCATCGGCATCATCGCCAAATTTCTTCAAGTCCTCGACTCGTAGAGAGTATAAAGAAAGAGTGTGCAACTTGAGAATGAGGCCTGCGAGCTGATCTAGGAAGAAGGTCTGGGCGACAGCCGCCTTAATAATCCGCCGGTCAAGTATCTGTGGGAACCGAGCTAGGAGACGCCCAAGACTTTCCTGACTAGAAGAGGATATCAGGAAGCCCCTCCAAGAAACAAGGTCTCCACTCGGATTGAAGGAAGCTCTGGCCGAAGCAACTTTAGAGGCCATCATAAAATCCGACGAGACAAAGGATGGAGGAGCAGGGGGTCGCTGTGCTGCCGATGAATCCTCTAAGCCTTGGTCATCCGAAAGATAACCCGGAGGATAACTGAGGTCACTATGTGGCGAGGTGTCAACATCTGGATTAAGAGCATCAAATAAAGCAAGCGCTTCAACAGGCAAAGGCAGATCTTTCATCCTCTCGCTCTGAAAACAAAATGATAAAGCATAATATATTTGGGAGAAAGATAGAAAATTCAAGAAGAAATTGATACCCAAAGATAGATACTCACAAGATAGTCAATGTCCAAATAGTTGGGAGATGCCACAGAAGGCAGAATGTCATTCAACCCACCCAAAGTGCTATCAACTATACCCTCCCTAGAAATCACCAACTCGGCAGAATCCTTTTGGGGAGGATGAACATCAGTAATAGTCTCAGAAGGATTCCCCCTCGAGGAAGCAGGAGTCTCATCGATACCTTCAGGTCTGTCATGTGGAGAAGTCACAAGAGGGCATGGATGAACATCAACGATAATCTAAGAAGGATTCCCCCTCGAGGAAACATGAGTCTCATCGGTATCTCCAGGTCTATCATGTGGAGAAGTCACAAGAGGGCATGAAGAAATTGCTATATCACCCACAGCAAGGCTCGAGCTCACATCAGATAGAGTGTCTTTAGCATCGAGACTAACACAAGCATCGTGTAATAAAGACGACTCAATGCTAATAAGGATAGAAGGGGGAGGCTCACTGTGACGCCCCCCCAGAATAGGTCCAGTCAACCCAACCCATTCTGAGTCGCCAAATACATGGTACAGAATTCAAATACAATCTTTTATATCACACGGTCGTGCAAAATACGATCACACAACTGTGAGTGTCAATACAAATATGTAAAAAATATTAATATTCAAACTAAGTCCTTATTACAATTATTATCACACTATTTATTAGAAATAGTGAGTACTACTACTGCTCTAACTCGGACCATCACTCTGTCCCCCGACTAGTTCCCGCAACATTCTCATTTCCTGAAGAGAACAATAGATGAAAAGGGTGAGCTCAACTAGTCCAGTAAAGAATATTATGACTAAGATAATGAAAAATAAATTATCGTTAGTCTTCAACAATTCAGATAAAATATTATTGATAACAAGTTTTAGATCAATATTCGCAGCGGAAATAACAATTCATTAGAAGAGTTAAGTAGAGAATGAAGTCTACTATCTTCTATGATTTAAAAGTCCATCATCAATATTTTATCCCTGTAACATCAATCAATATACATCTCGAATCTAATATTCATCTTTGCACTACAGGCCAAAGATATTCATTTGTATCACCAGTGGTCATGTTCATCTCAACACCTGTTCATCTTTGCACTACGGCCAAAGATATTCATCAGGTAATCATTCATCTTTGCTCTACAGGCCAAAGATATTCAGTTATATCACCTTTTAGGACTGAGGATGATGAAAAATATTTTAAAGAACGAATCCAGTGAGATAAAGGACAAAGACTAAGGATTCGTAATCTAATTTATCCAAGTTCAAGAATACTCCATAATAATACTTTGTGGAGCAAAATTCAGAATAAAGCTCAAAACTTAGATCCAATCAAAGATCAGAACTTTAACAAGCAACTTGGACATATAGAAGAAAATTTAATTTTTCCGTGAATAGTGCCGTATACGTGAATAGTAACCCCGACGAAAAAAGTAAAAATTTAATAATAAGATCCATGACAATATTTTGGTATAATGATATTGAAAAGAATAACATCATTTAGGAAAGAAACAACATCCCTTACCTCAAAAGAACCGTACTTCTGACTGGAATATCGGATATAAGGCTGAAGAAAACTTGCACTGAATAGTAACACTCAAAGTATCTAAATACTCACAAAAATACGCCCGATATTATAGAGAGAGAAAACTTCTGATTCTGGTGTGATTTTCAATTCTAACCTAAGCACCCTATTTATAGGAAAAGCTTAGGATGCCAAAGTAGACTAAATTAATAAAATAATATTTTTTTAAAAAAAATTCCAGCCGCCTGCCCATGAAAGCCATCAGCATTTTCCACACCAACCAAAAGTGGGGCCCACCTTTTATAAAAAAACATTTATTTTTGAAACTTCAATAATTCATAATAAATAGCCCTTTTATCAGAAAAATACAAATTTTATGTCTTTCTATAGGAAATTTAATTCTCTACAACTTTGTAGAAGGAAGTTTTTCCAAATTCCAAACATAAATTATCCGAAATCCATAAACGGATGATTTTCCACACCAAAATACTGATAAAAACACATCAGCACTAATTCCTTCTTTAATATCTACAAAATAAATATTTCTTTATCATATAAATCAATAATTAATTATTCACAAATAATATTACAGAACTATAATATTGACAACCATGTCGTTCCCAAGAAAGAGGGGGCCTTCCGATAAGGACTTCTCCTTACTTGCGCGCAATTAAATAACCCCTCCTAGACAGAACTTCCTTAGACATTGTCAATAATGCTATCTAATAATATTATTCAAATAATATGAATTATTGAGTTGATAATGTGAAATACTGTGCAGTGACAATTATTGAATCAATAATACAAAATATCAACGGTAGCAATTATTGAACCAATAAAATATCATGCAATTATTGAATCAATAATATAAAATATTGAACAGTAATTACTGTAACAATAATTGAGTAAGTGACTTCTTACGTAAGAATCAATAATTCAAAATACTATGCAATACCGTGTGCTACTGTGCAACACCGCGTATTACTGTATTTTAACCACCGGTATTTCAACAGTACTAACGGTAACAACTACGCCGTTATTTTATAAAAAGGTTATTTCTGTCGCTTTCTATATCCGACAGTTATTCCGTTGTGGGGCCCACAAATAGCTGCGCCGTCGTACGAATATTCCCCGACAACAAGAATATTCCACGACCAAACGAATATTCCTCGACAACAATGAATATTTTATAACCACTTGCTCATTTTAAAATATTTGCATATTTCACCCATAACTTTTCACATTTATCAAATCAACACCTTACTATTTCGAAATAATATATAAAGAAAATTAAATCTTTATTCATAAAAGTTGGGGTCTTACACTCACGGCTGGTAGAAGCCTCCGCGGCTGCCCCATTTGTAGTACTAGCCATAAGTCCAAGAGGAACATCATCATCCACTTCATCAGCATTGACAACCTGAAAACGGTGGAAACAATGACATAAGGAAATATTAAAGCAGCTATGTGGATAGTAGCAGACATAAGGAAATTTTTTTTTACCAAACTTCTACGACGTTTCTTGACCGGATCCTCGGTTGCCGGCACACTAGGACTAGCATCATCAAGAGGGCGCTTTGCTAATGACTTTAAGCGAAGCTTAATGACAGGACAATTAACCGGGACCACGGTAGAAGCAATAGGAGGAGCCATCTCAGAATCAGCAGTGGTAGATGTTCTCGTTTTAGAACGAGTAATCCTCATTTCCTCGGCATCAGAGGATCCCAGGGGAGGAGCCGAATGAGTCATCAGAGACGGAGATATCCGAGACAAAGCCCATGGTGGAAGAGTCCTGGAAGTAGTAGGGTCCTGTGCGGGAAGAGTAGCCGGGTCACTTCGAGAATGAATAGCTGCTGACTGTGGAGGAGAAAACCTAGGCATCAAAGCCTCACGCTCAGTAAGCTGGCTACTTACTGACCAAAGTTCTGGGCGGACATTGGTCTTAGGAGAACATAGCAACCAACTCCATTGGAGACATTTTGGAATAGAAACTGGTCTCGAACAAATCAGGGAATCATCCCTCCATTTCTTGAGATTAATTTGCCAATAAATATGCTCACCCGAGGTATATCGCCCGCTATGAGAATCATCTGGTATGACAAAAGGAAGGGATCTATAAGGAGTTTTTGGAGATCTTGGAAAGTCCCATGATAAAGAAGGGGAGGTAGAGACAAAGTTGAGAATAGCAGCCTCATAATTCCCCTAACAAGTGTGACTGAAGGGGCGTTCCTGGTCGAATCCGAACTGCTTCATGACCCTGTAGGGACAATAAGCTACAGTGCCAAAACCATTATTTTTGACGAAATAGGGAAGCTCCGCGGTCCGGAGGAAGAAGAACCAACACAGTGCAGAACCACTCAATCCGTTGGTGCTTGAGAAAGTACAAAATTTACGCTTATAAAAGTGAGGCAGATGACCGCAACCTCCTGAAGTAATGGTATAAGGACGAGCAGTGAAGCATGAAAAGCCATCAAGAAAAGGCCGTAAATCTGTACTAGCTGGACTCAGTCGATGATCATCCAACGTGCTGTGCGGAGGATAATGTTGGGCGATGAAAAAGGAAGTGGTGGAGACTTCTTCTTCTTCTTAGAAAGATGTTCAAGAATAGAATAGCCCGAAAAGCGCTCAAAAAGAAAGATCTAAAGAAAGGAGCATGGAACGAAGTAATTAACGGCATACCTGAGTAAAGGAGAAACTTCAAGTGATTCGATTAATTCCCTTTATGGGAAATGAGAGAAGCTATATTGGTATTATAAATTGGACATTATATGATGTTAAAGATTGGCTTCTAGTCAATTGGTTTGAGGTAGCTTTACAACGATGAAAGCCTCACCACAAAGGAATGAGCAGTTTATTGAGGCCCTAAAGAATGTTACTTGTATCGTGGTTCGATTTGGTAAGTGGTACAATGTACAATAGGGCTAGGTTTCCTCAAATTGCTTAGTTGGTATGAAATACGTTTTCGAAGCTTGGTATGTTGGGAATAATTTTCTGAAGTGTTATAGTTAAAAACTAGTTGAGGTATATTTAAATATGTTTGATTTGTTTCCAAATGTAGTGTTACAACATAAGCAGTTTTGAGGAGGAAACGTCGTGTCAGTGCTTACACACAAAGGTGTTTGCTACGTTAGTTGGTATTTCTTAGAATTTTCTTGTAGTATTTCGTAGAATTTTCTTGTAGTATTCCCTAGAATTTTCTTGTACGTTTCTAATAAAGTGTTCTAGATTTACGTATGTGGTAATTATATTTGTTAATATTCTAGATATTTACATGATTAGTATAGATTGTTGACTAGCCTTCCATTAGATTGATTCTAGCCAATGATTGTATGGTCATAGGACTACATAAGAGGATACTCTTCATTTGTAAATCATAAAACAAAGTTGTAATTATACTTTCGTAATAAAAGTTTAAGTAGATAGGAGAAAAAGTTTTGCACTGCTAAGTTCAGTGTTTTGGAACGAAAGTGTACCATGTTTTGGAACATTCATACCAAATTAAAATTGGACTTCTAAATATATTAAGCACTATGTTTGGCAGATAAGCTAAAAATATATATTCAAAATGTCCAATAAGTTATAAGTTGTAAAATAAGTACGTACATACCAACTTTTTGTCTTTTGTTCATTGAATTTGTTGTATTCAAATTATAGCTTATCTTAAATAAGTCAAAATAAACACTCCTTTTTCAGCTTATTTTTAAAACAATCTATAAGCTGTTTCACATAAGCGGTGATAAACCAGCTATCCTATGAAGATTTAGCCTATATAATACCAGCTATCCCAACACTATAATCTTATTTGAAGTAATCTGTAAACAAAAATAAGATATGCCTCATCCATCTTCTAACGAGGGCACACAATTGCTCTGCCTCATCGTGATCCAAACAAGGATATACTATTAGAAGTGTGTGCTTCCAGAGGTGTAGAAGTGAAATGGAATATTTACATTACAAGATTGCCCTTTTTTGATAAACAAGGTACTTGTAATTCGGGTCCAAGATCCTGAACAGTTAGTTAAAAGTCTTCGGGTCTAAGATCCTGAATAGCTAGTTAAAACTCTTCGAGTCTAAGATCCTTTGTTGCATTTTCGCCTGTTGGCTGGTCTTTCGGTCAGACATATTTTGGTGCCCAATTTTAAAAACCAGTCATGCATCCATCCCACTTTTTCATAACCATATAGAAGTTTAATTAATATTATAATTTGAAATATTAATAACCACTTTTTCATAACCACTTTTCCATGATATCGATGAGCAGAAGGCAGTTTAATTTGGAATATTAAAAACCCTGCCATTAATTAGTGTATAGTAGTAATTAATAGTATAGTGATTAATAGTATAGTGTATGATTACATTGTCATCTCAAAAGAGGTGGTTCTTGTGCAAGGTCATTGTAATCAGCAAAGTTGAGCTGAATCTACTACTAAATTATAATATTTCTACTATATATCATGAGAATGGATGTTTATCTAATTCGGTGGAATGAGTTTATCCAAGTCAGTTACTAGGACTTGTACTTATGATCACAGTTACATTGAGCCAAACCAAGTGCAAGCAAAAGGGTGTGGCAAAAGGCTGAAGGGTGGCAAAGAAAGGGCTTGGGTAAAGCAAAAAAAATTCCAAAGGTAGACGTTGTAATGGATGTGATAAGTTGGTGTGACACACGATAAAAGAAACTGCCCTGTGCTTAATAATCAGTAAGCAAGTTTACGTCTTTTGACTTTGCTATTTGTTTAAATTTGACTTTGACTTTGCTATTTGTTTAAATGTAGAACTGGAGCATCAAATGAATGATGCTACTCAGGATCCAAGTGTAGATGATGATGATAGTGATTCACCCCCAGGTGCAACTGAGATTGCTATAACAGAGAATTTTGAGGTTTCTTACAGATAAATTTTCTTTGTTTTTCGAGCTCTTTTATTAAAAGATATAGTTATACTACAAATATCTCATCTGTGTTACTGATTTTTGAAATGCACAAGTGATTTTGTGTTCTTTTCTAGTATTAGTATGGGAGTGGAAGCTAGCTGATAGCTGAAAAATACAATTGACAAATAGAACTAATGATCATAAGGTTAGTTTGAATGAGCTAATGAGATGCTTGAGATATCATTGTTATAACACTTTATTTTTGGTTTTGGTCTTAGAAATATACCATGTTTTTTTTCTGATGTCTGTTAGAGGACTACTTTATCTCTTGTTTTGGTCATAAACATGTATGTCTTTTTGTTGATTATTATTTTTTGATCATTGGATTGTTTATTTTTTCTGGGGTATTACATAGATTTACAAGTATCAAACTGATAGAACTGCATGCATCCGTGGACGATGATTTTGGAATTTGGAGGTGAAGCTTTTGAAAATTATTGGACCATCGTCGATGTCAAAGAGATTAATGGAGGAATATTTGTTCAGAAACTCCAAAGAGTGTAATCGTTGGGTGGATTGGACCTATTTTGGGGGAGTCACAAACTATGTCCCAGGTTATAAACATTTATATTTAAAACCTTCACAGTCGTTAGACTATATGGACTTTTAACTCATACTAAGGAGGGATTAGCCCTTCGTACCATGTATTGTGCACAAATATCTTAACGCTTTCGCATGGTTATCCCCTATTACTAGGGTTGTTCATCTCAGTATTTATTAACTAGTCCGCACCAAAGAAATTTTGGTTTGGATAAGCTCAAATGTAATTTGGAGTTCAACTATCATCAACTAAGGAGTAGTTGAATCAACTTGCAAGAAATAAGAATTCAATAATAAAAGAATTATGGAATAACTTATGCTTAGAATTTAACTTAAAGCATTTGAAAGATTCATAAAACCTTGCTTGAACATTAAGTCAAGGTTACATTAATTCAATAATGAACTTCAATAAGATATTTGCTTAACATGGAAATTATAGCGAATAAAAATAACTTGCATAACATAACAAGAAAGGATATAACAACTTACCTCAAGCGCAAGCTAGCTATTATTAGTTTCGTTCCACAATTATCCTATTCACACGTAATTAACAATAATAACATAAATTAGTTACCATATAATTGATTCACACCCTTAGTTAACCCATATAGGCTAACTCACTATTTATTAAATTTAATCACTATTATCGCATAATGTGATCAACTATACATCTTAATAATCAATCAAGCTATTCTAAATTTATAATATTAAATCATACATTCACATTTAATCAAATTATAATTTAAATTATACATTTCGTATTAAAATATACTTTATTACTGTCCAATTAGCATTTAATTTCATCAACATGTTTTTCTATTTATTTCATCATCAATCTCATAAATTTGTACACTTAAAAATAATTTTCTGGCCAAACTGCACTGCTGGCGCTGCAGCGCCACACAATGCACTGCAGACGGCACTGCAAGCGCTGCCACGTCATCAAGCAGCTGAGGCTGGTGCTGCAGCGGTTCAGTTATACTTAGAATGACGCTGTCGCGCCTTGCCACGTCTTGGACTCTGCAGTGGCGCTGCAGCTCCCAGTTTACTCACAGAACTAGCTCCGCGACGCCACGTCACAGTCAGACCCAGACAACCTCGCGAATTGTGCAGGAAAAGTCAATTTGGCTTATTTTCTCGCACCCAAACTCATAAATTAAACCACATAATGCATATAAAACTTTGTAAAAAACATAACTTAGTGCTTCTAACATATTTATTGCATATGAACATCATAACACGTGATTAAAAACCTTTTAATTTTGTTATTTTGAAGAAAACACCATTGTTAAGTGTTATTGATGAAAATCAACACTGTGAGTTTTTTTTTAAAACCAAAACACACAATTCAAATCATTTTAATGTCATTTCTAAGCATGTTATCATAATCTAAACTCAATTTATATCACATAGCATAATTAAACCACAAATTTTGATGTTTAAAGAACCATTTTTCACATTGATTCATTGTAAATTGCTATGAACAACGATTTCTTCATGTTCATCATATTTACATGAATTGGACCACATAAACAATCATCTCAAACTATATAACATTTATAACACAAATTGCATATAGAATTCATGTTTATATCAATTTCATAAAAACTCATATATACAGATAACTAAAAACCATGAAGAACATTGATTTTAATAATTACAGAGTTTGAATTATACCCTTTGTTATTAGGAAAGGAAGATGATGGTGATATTGGTTTTGATTACCAAGCTTCCTCCTCCTCTTCTTTCCTTTCTTCCTTTCTTCTTTCCTTCTTCTTCTTTCTTCTTCCTTTCTTCTTCTCTCTTTCTTTCTCTGCTCAGTTTACTCTGTTTCTTCTTTCTAACACTGACTAACTCTATCTTTCTAACTTAACGTATTATAAAACTGATATACATATAATATAAAACATAATACAAAACATATAAGTGATATAATATTTAATCCCTCTACTAAATACATATCAGTTATAATATTTTTGAAAATCAAAAGTCATAAGGCTTTGTTTGGCAAAACCTCTTTAATTTAAAAATAGATTTGTAGGACTTAAGGCCTTGTTTAATAAATAAGGATTAAAACAGATTTAAGGGTCTTGTTTGGCAAAACTAATTTAAAGCCCTTTTTATTTTATTTTAATAACTTTTTTACTATATAGTTTCCAGTGTCACACTTTATTTAATTAAATCTTACTATCCCAATTTAATTAAATTAAAGCTAACATCAATTAACTAAATAAAATTGCCACATAACAATTATAATTACTCATTAATCATAATTCCATGTAACAACTTAGTAAATCAAATACCACATAATATTCATCTAATTTAATTATCTCAATTAAATTAGAACTACACCACAAATTATTAAACATCAATTTAATTAACATATTGCACTTAATTAAATTAATTCATAACATAATCACATCAATTATTTATTTAACTCAATAATTAAATTAATTAAAATATTTATTTTAATTTAATAAATATTTAAAATTAATATACAAAATCTCATTTGTTACACAAATTATGCCCACCGCTAAGTGCTAATCATGAATTTATTATGAAATTATGGAAGTTTATATTATATTCTCCATGGGTCATTATTTTGATTCAAAAAGTCTTGCTCCTGGATTGAAGTTTTGATGACTTCCATTTTTCTTTAAGCATAAATCTTTTCTGGAAGGTTAAAAGAGCACCCATGACCTGGTGGATAGACTACAAAATGTGGAAACTGAAAAATAATTTGGGAGAAGTAACAAGATGGGTAAACATAAAAGCTTTTGCTTTCTTAAAGGAGAGGCTGGTACAACTTTAAACATATCAGCTTTTGCATTAGTGTTATTATCATTCTCGTAACTCCTATTTGTCTGCTGGTATAATCTCAAGTCTAAGCCAATAATGAATGGAGAAATGCCATCAAACCATTAACTATTGACAATAAGCCAAATGTTCGAAATACCTTCCCACATACATTAACCTTGTGTCATTTGAAATGATATGAACCCCAGAGCTATAATATGTCCAAATCAGTTGTTAAGTAATCTGATGTGCAGCCTTACCCCCACCCCCCAACAAACAAACACCCATTTTTTGATATTTAAAAAAAGTATCAATAAACTTTTTCCAAGAGGGCAAAAGTTTGTGTACACACGATGTTTAAAAGGGCGTATGGAACACACAAATTAAAATGTAGAAAACAAAAAATAAAAACAATCCCACTACACTACATCCCCTCAACATAACAAGGAGCCCCGGCGAAAAACTACATGACTGTCTCAAAGTGAAATCACAAAGCAAAATCAACCAAGAGGACAGCCTTAAACTTAGAAATAGAGAAACTGATTGAGAAACAGAGTATGAAGTCTAGAGGCTTTGCCTAGCGGACAAGCATTACAAAATTTAAATTTGAATTTGAAACTGGTAGCTTATGGCTAGAAATGACTTTATTCAAAATTTGGAAGTGCAGATGACCTAAACGATTATGCCAACAAGCAGATGAAGCTTTGGTTGCGACAAGAGCTGTAGGTTGTTTATTTGCTGAATAATGAGAAGATTGGAGAGAGTAGAGTCCTCTTTCACTTGGCCCGGACAACAACGTTCTCTTCGTCTTGCGATCATTAACACACAAAAAAAGTAGGATGAAACTCAAAGAATACATTATTATGTGTAAATTTATTAACAGAAAGCAAGGACTTTGTGAGATGAGGAACATGTAAAATGTCATGCAAGGTAAATGAAGCATTCTCAAACTGTAAATTAGATGAATCCATATTAGCTATCTGAAGCCCTTTACCATTACCCACGTAGAGAGTGTCAGACCCATTGTACGCAACTGAGTGATCTAATTGGTGAAGATCAGGAGTGGAATGGTGAGTAGCCCCTGTGTCTGGGAACCATGCATCAGTGGAATTTTAAGGATAGAAAGAAATCATGTTAGCACTCGGCTGATGGGCATGGTTATAGCGCTGACGGTGAGTTGATGCAGTGTGATTGTACCGATGACATATTTGACATTGAGGAGCATGATTATGTTGTCCGAAAGTTGGGCGACCAGTGTTGTAATGCCTAGTATCCGGATACTGACGTGATCGATTATTAGAGTTTCGGGTGTTGTCATTTTGATGATTACGATTTGAATAACCATTACCATTCCTTAGATTTGATGTTCGCTAAAGCAAATTAGCAGATGGTGGGACGGAAGTGACCGTAGTAGGAATTTCTGAGGGACATGCCTGACTTGGAGGGGATATAATAACATTGGGAAAATGTTGGATAAGCAACTCGTGATTTATTAAATTGCTGTGAAGATCAGTGAAGGAAATAGGTTCCAACCGATTTGTCATAGAAGGAATTACGCTATGAAATTCCTGGCGTAATCCTTTGAGAATTAGGCAAGTAAACTCTGACATACACATGGGTCGTCCGGCGGCTGCGAGTTGATCATTGATTGCTTTTGCCCGATGAAGATAGTTAGAGATGGAATCATCATTTTGCTTGATGTCAAGAAGGCTAAGACGAAGATTTATGATTCTTGTTGTGGAAGGTGATGCATATGCAGACTCAAGCATTGTCCATAACTCACGGGATGATTGTGCATCGGGAATTAACGGAACAATGTCCTCACGAAGAGATGAGATCAGTAAACTGAGCAGGTTTTGATCCTACTGATAGCAGATTAAGTATTCTGGGTTATCAATGGGTGCCGCACCTGCGACAGTAGCAGGGAGTTTTTCCGGCGACGGTACAGTTTTTCCATCAACAAATCGCTTCAAGTTATTTCCTCGTAGAAGAGGCAAGAGTTGAGCCTTCCATGAAAGATAGTTACCTGGGTGAAGTTTCATCACCAGTGTTTGAGTTGGATTTGTTAAATTGAGCGGTGACGTGAGAGTGTGAGCTGTTGTTGGGAACCAATAGAGGAGGATCCGGATGACGACATGATGTCGGTTTTGAAGTTCTGATACCAACTTAGAAATAGAGAAACTGGTTGAGAAACAGATTATCAAGTATTTTCACTATATTTTGTTTTACAACCTGATGCACAGCTAATATATATACATAGTTGTTCTACAAGATAAGACTCTTAAGAGATAAGTGTTGCAACTACATGTAGCTATCTAATCTATACATATTTGAAACTTGGTTGAGTGGATAACAGAGTATCACACTTGTTGTCCAAAATACCGGATGGTTCAATACTTAAAAACATATTTATCTACATATTTCACAGTCTGCTTGATCCAAGGAAAGAAGGACGCAGAGAAACTAACATTTATATTTCACATACTAGCTTGAGTCACTTGACTGTTTCAGAAAATTTATAGGTAATGCTTACTGGAGTACCAAATATTATCAAGCTCCAAATGATGTAACATCTACAATTCAAAGCTTTTATTCTTTCCATTTCAATATTTTTTGAAAATTCAAATGGGGGAAATTACCAAAAAAACAGTAGTACATATTAAATGGTTTACAAACTAGAAGCAACTAATCCTAATGACATGATCGGTTACAGGGAAAAAGCTTCTGTAGTTTGTTATTGATAAGGAAAATTTTTAAATCTACCTATCAAAAAATAAATCTAGAAACTTCAGAGTTGCACTTGAAAAAATAAAGCTTGGAAATTCCTTTCTGATTCGACACTGAACAAGTAGGATGTTATAATCAAGGAATCTTCATGGATGACCTTGCAAGCAAAATAATCAAATGTAGATGCATCCTTCTATATTATCAAATCAATCAAGCAATTGGAGGAAGGTAGCGGTCATGAACCTCGCTACAGCAGAACAAGATTTCTCTGTCTTGTCATTCTCAGTGTAGACGCCCTTTTGCCGATTTAGAGAGAAATTGGGTTCCGATTTGGAGAGAAATCCGATTCTAGGGCACTGTTTATAGGACATAGAGATTCTAGGGAGGGTTTCCATTTGGAGAGAAGTTTGTGTTCTGATTTGGAGAGAAGCTAAGGCTTGTTACTCTCTTTGCCGAACTTTTCTGTTTTGGAGAGAAGCTAGGTGAGGAGAGCGATGTGTTTAAAAAAACACGAAAACCTTATGTTGTTTAAGTAGTTATGCTATTTAAGGAAATATGTTGTTAAGGCTTATGCTTTTGAACTTTTCTATATATATAATATATATATATCAGTCCCCTTCAGTTGAGGGATCCTTCAAATAGTGTTATTTGAGGGATGGGGAGCTCAACCGTTGGATCTGTTTTAATAACTTTATGTGGCTGAGATTGTTTTACATCTTTAACCATTTTTCATACTCCTGGCCCACCACAAACTCCACTTAGATCTTCTTCTGCATTGGATGCAGATCCAACAGTTGAGCTCCCCATCTCTCAAATAACACTATTTGAGGGATTCCTCAACTGAAGGGGACTATATATATATAATCTAACATTCACTTTCAAGTCACTTTTTAAAACCATGCAGGATCCACCTTTTTGAATCAATCAGGTTCAGGATCCTTATTAAAACATCCTGGGTCATTTTTAAAAAGTAACGTGATTAGTCCCAAAAAAAATTTGCGCTTTTTATCACAGCAGCAAAGGGAAAAAAAAGATTGCTTACCAATTTTTTTTCTTTCATAAAAAAATAAATTTATACAACTATTTATGCCCAACAAATTATTTTTAATACATGCCCATACATATATGGAATCAAAACAATTAATAATTGCATAAATGTTTGGCTCTGATACCACAGTTGGGTTTGTACGAAATCGTGACGCAATCAAATTGCAAAATAAGCGGAAGCATGGTATATCATAGTTTAAAAATTTTCTACAAAATCATTACCCAATCATCCTTTATGCAAATTATTAATTTAAAACGATACATAAGAAGTTATGGAATTATACCTTTGTAGAACGAAATTTTCACAGGTACGAGTTCAACTTCTTGTTCTTCGTAATCTCCTTGAATTTCTGGGTTAGATTCCTTCCTTTGATCAACGTTAGCCACCCAAGTGTTTGGCCTCTAGATGTGATCCACCAAAGAAGAAGAATTATCAAGAATGAGGGTGGTTGGCTAAACCCTAGGTTTCTATCCACTATACAAAATGAGTACTCTCCAACAATTAGAATTGCATCAACTGATATCTAACATAAAACTCATCTTAAATAGATATTGGTGAACCCTTCTAATCCTATTAGACATAGAGTTTCATTTAATTAATTAAACTCCTTTAATTAATTAGGCTTCCCAACATATTGGGATTAATTAATTAAAACTCCTTTAATTAATTTGTCTCCTAATCTTATTAGGAATGTATGAAAGTACTAATATTAAATTAATTGCTAAACTCCTTTAGAAATTAAAATAATAATAATTGTAAAAATATTAATAAGACTCCTCTTATTAATTTATATTTAATATTTCCAAAATATTAAATAATAAACATTAAGGTATTTAATTTATTCTATCACCATATATTAAATTAATTTCACTTAATGCATTATTACGATTATGCCATTACCTTCTTAAATAATTATTCTTCCTTTTATGGTGTGACCCTTTAGGTTCTTCATATTAAACCGGTTGTGAATAAATCAATTTGAACAATTCTAATCTTATTTAAATAAATAAATTAAACTAATAATCTATTTAAATAAATAATATTTATTCTACAATAGGGATAAACCTCCCTATCGATCAATGACTTTACAGATAATATAGATTTAAACATTAATCAAAAAAAACTTGTGAGTAAATAGTTACTGTACAATTCAATCCTTCCACCATACAATGTCCCAATTAAATATAAGACATGAAATTACTGTCAAGTCTTATTTTATTTAATTATATGTATTTCGATTAGAAAATGCACAACTCCAAATAATACAAATTAGAAACTCCTTTCTAATTTAATTCTGCATTGACCAAGGACTACTGGGTTGTCATTTAACGAATCACATAGGACATATTTTTTTTTTACTAGAAGTGGTAGATTCTTTATTGACCATTCATTATCTCCATATGTAACTTATTATACCCAAGCATACCCTTTGATATATCCTAAGGGTCTTAAGGAATACATCAAAGTATAATTCATTACACACAAGATACTATGATAATCTCAAGTCCAAGGATCACTTATACTACTATCACCTTAGGAATTCCTATTGACATGCAAGTAAAACTCCATTAGGTATTCTAGAGCGAGTCAAGTTTAGTGAATTTATTCTCTAATAAATACCTACATACTTGCTTTAGTGTCTCCACATAAATGATCATGCGATCAATCATTCTCATCCAATGAGCAAGTAATATATGTACCAATATCCGGATTTACTAATCTCCTTTTTAGTAATCTAACGATTGGGAACTATTTTAGTTTTAAGCTTTCTAAGAATTTAAATCTCATTAGCATGATCAATATCATGATCCTAAAAGCATTGCTTAAAACTATGAGTTATTTATATAATATAAAAATAGCATCATATAGATAATTAAATGCTTTTAATAAATGAATACTTTTATTAATAAATAAATAAGATTGTCTCCAAAGTATATGCTTTATCATCATACATGATTGACTTGTATGCATACTACTTTCACTTCCGACGTTCGTACGTCGTACGCCCGACTTGCCTAACTCGAACGCCTAAGCGACACACCATTGTATACGACTAACACGTCCAATTCATCTACCACTCCTTGGTTTACATTTCCCTTGACCATATTCCAAAGTTCAATGTTTAGAAATCAGAAATACTAGACAAACATGGCTTGGTGTCATGGCGTTCTGAAGAAACCACCACGCCTTGCTCCCGATTACACAACAGCCCTAAAAAGGTCATTTTCGAAATTGATCCCAACCTTAACTCCCAAGTTTTATTGAATAAAAGTTGTAGGTCTACTTCTTAGCTATCCGGATCATCTTGAATCACCTAAATCAGAGTTCATACGAAGGACTTATGCTCAATTTATGAAAGCACATCGGAGCATATTTTGGCCTAACGCTTAACCAACACCTAGGCGCTTGACCCTTGACACTGAAACTTAGTTTTTGAAACTTTTGTAACTTTCGCCACACCTACTTTACCGCTTCATAACTTCATCATCCGATATCGGAATGAGTCCGTTCTTGAGTCATTTTCTTCCTTATAACATCCTCTACACATCCCTCAGGACAGAATAATTTTTAAGGTCCCTTAATTGGTCGAAAATTGGCTCAAAAGTCCCTCGAAAGCCACTTTTTGCAAAACAACATTTTCAACGTCAAATTTCTAAACTTCACAAATCGCTCATCTGAAGTCGGATTAAGCTGGTTCTTAATCTTACGATTTTAGTTAGATTTTTTAACTTTTTCGGTTACATTTTCGTAACACGCTCGGTTAGCCGAAAAACTAACTTTCGATTTTGAAATCCGATTTCGCCACCGATCCCCATTTCTCGAATAAATGCTATGTTGTATTTCAAAAAGTCAAAAAAAAAAAAAGGCGTTTTTAGCGTGAATAGTGTTTTTACGATTTTTTCCGAAAAAACTTTTATTAGAGATTTCATCTCTCCTTCTCAAATAGACACTATGACGTAATTCGAAAAAGAAAGTTTATTAGCATTTTTTGCGTTTTTATGATAGTGTTTTAGCATTTTTCTCAGGAAAAAATTATTTTCTTCTAAAAACTCCCAACACTCGTACATAATCACGTAACACGTAAACTATGTCATTAATCGACCTAAATCACATAACACGTAATAATATCAATAAAATTTTATTTATTAGATATTGTCATCGAAAAATCTAATTTCAAGGCTATCTGAATTCTCGAGTCGTCACAACAAAGGTAAGGTTTAGTGGATTTGGTCATCGTACCATGAATAGTGCAGTACATTTAGCTCCAAAAGCTGCTTTTGCGAGTTAAAATATTTGTCCAGTTGCGGTACGTTTAGCTCCGAAAGCTGCTTTTGCGAGTTATAGTACTTGTCCAGTTGCTAGCTAAACACAACATTTGGAACATTTTGAGCTCAAACGCAGTCCTGATTGTGATTTTTCAGAACTCCATGAACATACAGAAGAGATTCTAGATCAAGGTCATTTCCTAGGTGAGGATTGTTCCCCTCCCATTCTTCTGCGGAAGTTGCACAAGTAAAAAATTCTAGTCAAAGTCAAGGATGGCATCAACCAGATTAAAAGAACATAGCCAGCTGGAGAAATGTGGAATTATTATTTTAGGATACCCTCTCATCATCCATTATTCGGTATGTGTTGGTGGGGGTCGGGGGTGTAGTCTTGTTGTGTTGAGATCGTCCCAGGGATGGACATAAACTTGTAAGCTGCCGAGGATGGAGATAATCGTCCAGGTTTTATTGTGAAAGAAAAAAGTTGAAAAAGATTTTTAAAAAAGACAAACAAATCACCGCAGCCCAAACGCAACCAACTCGCGTTTAGGGGGCGTTTCGGTCCAAAATGCAACCCAAGAAATTCTTGATGTTGCATTTTGTTCCTCTAAATGTAGAACCAAAATAGGTATAATAGCTACTTTGCTCTTCACAATCGATTCATCTTGATTGAGGATGGATCAAAAAAAAATTCCTTCAAGAATTGATATGAGAGAAGATAGGTTTAATTGGGGGATGGAAGAATAAATTAAATTTGATTCGGGAAATGATTTATATGTCAACAAATTTATGACGAAGTTGGATAAATTAGGGTTCTTAATTTATACTTGAGCAATGTATGCTTATATATCACAATTATATATAGTTCGGCCAATTTTTTTTGCAAAAAGTAACAAGATTCATTTTGATTTTGAAACTAGGGATGGAATTGGCGTGGCATGGAGAGAATGAGAAGAGAAAGAAAACGACTTATGCGTAGTACATTTACACCTAGGCGCCCTACGGTGGCTCAGCACCGTTAACTACAGCAAAGGAGTTTGTGCAGGTGTTGAGAGAAGATAGGTTTGGTCAGTGTAAAAAAGACATTGTGTCCCACATATCCCAATATCACATTAAATACGTAAAATATATCAAATCTTATGACAATACATACCTTAGATAACTGAAAATAACCAACCTTAAGATACAAATACAAGGATTATTAAAAAACCAATCAACGTACAGTACAAACTGAAAATTCAAAAACTATAACATCACTAGATGCATGTGTTCACAAACTGCGAATTCCAATGGGTGCTCATCTCCCATCTACGGATGAAACGGACCAGGACCAGGACCTTTGTGTGAGCAACTTCGGGATACCGATGATAATCCACAAGGATTTACTTGTCGTCTTTGAGCTGTTCCAGTATGGATTAAGAGAATCAAAACCAAGAAGAAAACAAAGAGCGAAATAACAGAATTAGCACCTCTAGTTGCCATTTTTGGCTATATATTAAGCTCTGGCACTTAGAAAATTTTCCTTTTTTTTTGGTTATAGCTTTTTGAGGTTTACTCTATATATCTATATTATATAGGGGCGGAACTCTGCATGGCCAGGGGACCATGGGCTGCGGGTGATATTTTTGTAAATAAAAAGAAAGTAAGTGGGATCATTCTATTTTAATATTATTTTATTTTTTAAATAAATTTTCAAAATAACGTAATTTTAATAAATAAAAATTGTTATTTAAAAGAGAGTGTTATTTTAAGAGGAGTTTTATATCCGTTATATATATATATATATATATATATATATATATATATAGATAAAAAAATGATTATACACAACTGTATATTTTATTTGTTATTAACACAATAAAATTATCTCCTTGACTTTCTCTTAAAATGCAGAGTTGGCACATTATAATTGAATGACAATTTTATTCTCTCATTGACTTTTAACTCTGATATAGAAATAAGAAAATCCTCCTTGGAATGAATTGGTACCATTTGATGGCTTTCTAGATGGGAACGTGGTTAATTTATTCTTAACATTCAACAACTGAAAGTCCCAGTAATGAATATAGAGAGAGATTGAGTCTTTAACCAACTCGCTTGAATTTGGACTAAGAAAGCACATTCCCGCGCAGTCAAGGGAAACCATACTAGTATTATACTCCATTCGTCTCTTAATATACGTCGTTTTAGATGATTTTATTTTTCTCAAATTATTTATAGTTTTATACAATTTAAAAAAATTAATTACAATCTTTTCAAAA
>JAINUT010001044.1:0-31447 GCA_020205555.1 Panax stipuleanatus | reverse complement strand
TTGTTGTGCGGATATCTTATCTCTCTATCAGCTTTAGAGAAAGATATCTTATTTTCTTCTTCTTTCGCCGTCTTCACGAATCCTTTGCTTACGGCCATGCAGGTCTCTTGCGTCTCGACAACCTTAATGATTGCCTTGGTTGCTTCTATCCTTGCTTCCTTAGTCAATCCTATCTGATAGAAAAAATTTCTGAACTTGGCTCCATTCATTAACGCCGTCACCTGCAGGCCTGGATCACCTTACTCTTTTTCTTCCATCATCATCTCCACTTTCGGGGTTGCACTATGGGTAACAGTGTTGCATGTTTCTTTTCCTTTGTGGTTCGGAAGTGACTTGTCATGCACGTTGCTTTCTTTTCCCAGTTCAATTTCTCTGGCTGCCAGCTTCTCATGATATATCCTCCGCAGACTGTAACAATCCATAGTGGAATGTCCCGCGTACTGGTGGTACACACAGAAGTCCAGTCTTCTTTTCATCTCTTCCGTCACCATAAATCTAGGCCTTGGTGGTTTCACCACTCTGTGCTCGACCCATTGTTCGTACAGGCCCCTGAATGCCTTCTCACTGCATGTGATAGCCTCCGGAACGGGTATTCTGGTATACTTATCTCCAGGCTTTCCTTTATTTCTTTCAAAATTCTTCTCATTCTTCTCCCTCTTGCCCCCTTGTGGTTTTGACTGAGAGTCAGCCAAAGCCACAGTTGCTATCCTCTTGCCCCTCCATGTAACCGGTCGCATGGTTGGTGGGCAATGTCATGATTCCTCCCAAGTATTGTGCAAAGATGAGAGGGTCACAAATGAATCACATGCCTTCGTAATGAGATGGGGCTTGAAAGAGTCCAAAGCACCATTGTTGCATATGCTAACCAAGTTCTTTTCCTCTATTGGCTCTGCGCACTTCTGTGCCTGGGCCCTGAATCTACCCACATAATCCGACAGCTCCTCACTTGGCTTCTGCTTGTATCGCATCAGCTCTACAATGGTTACCTGTTTTTGCATATAGAAAAATTTCTTAAAAAATTATAATTTAGATCATCCCAATCATCAATCATGGATTGATCCCTTCTCCAAATTATAGTACCAACTAAAGGCACTATCCATCAAAGTCTTGTGAATTCCCTCATCAACAAGTTGTGGTTGTTTACTTCATTATACCCTAGCCACGGAGACATCGATTCCACGAACCTGGCAATATGCTCCCTGGCATTTCCTTCTCCCCGTTGTATTTTGGAAAGTGTGAGGGATGCTCAATATACCCAGTTGGGTAAGGTTGCCTCCTAATGTGTGCCGGGTAGGTGGAGTAAAGTCTAATTCCGATGGTCGGAATGTCTACCTGCGAAGTTGATTAATCACGTCTACCATATCATCCTTCGTCACGTACTGGCTCGTAGCATGGACTCTCTGGGGCGTTGTGATGTACTGCTGCATTGGTGGGGTGTACGTCAAAGAGATTGGCTGGTATACACTTGCATCGTGCAACGCTTGTGCTGGTGGCAGTTGCTGGCTCATTCGTTGGACATGGCTTGGGATGGTCGGCACATGCACTTGTGAAAATGCGGGGAGAGCAAGTCAGGATGTTGTTTGTCTGAGGTTGGCCTGCTTCCAGTCCGTGTTATGGCGCGTCACCACTGTTCTGGAGTTCCAAGTTGATGATTGGAACCGACTGATTCTCCGTTAATGGAGGTACAATCTAGGTTCTCCTTGTTGTTACTGCGATTGTTGTTGTCTTCCCTTCCTGCCTTGTTCTTCCTGCGAGCCGCCTGGGAACATGGCCTTGAAAGTGGGGATCTGCATCAACTGTTGGCGGAAGTTCCCCATTTCCTGCTGCTTCCTTTGCATCTCCAGCATCATAGCCATCATCATCCCTTGTCCTTCCCGTGCTTCCTTCAATGCCTTCAGCATCTCCAGTTGCACCGCATTCGTCTGCTCTCCGCTTGCGTCCTCACCTTGCCTTCCTGCGCCAGCCTACCTAGCATTCGTTTGTTGTTGATGGCCATGTATGGTGATGTTGAACTTCCTTCTGAAGCGTCTTTGATAATTAGTTGATCAAGATCCAGATTTGCGCCTTGGAAAGCTTGATTTGCTTGCCTTGGAACTGGATCCGGTGAAGTAATGCTATTTGTCGGTGAAGCTCTTCCCGTAATTCTCCCACTTCGAGGTGTGGGCATACCCTTCACGAATCCTGCACCTCCCCAATAGAGTTGCCAATTTAATGTGGGCAAGGAAATTGTGACAACCCGAAAATTTATAAGATTTTAAATGATTAAAATTAAAGGTTAAAGTTTAAAACCTAGAGTGAAAATAGAGGATTAATTAAAAAAATTTAAAGAACCTATACGGTTTGATTTAAATTTTGAAGTAATGTAAAGAAATTAAATGAGAATGCTATAAATTATTAATAGTGGACTTAAGTTATTAGATGATATTTATTAACCATCACATTTGGAAGCCCAACCAATAATTTAAATGAATTAGAAGCCCAACGTTGGTAGAAACTAATTTAATTGAATTTGATTTCAAGTGGCCCAAGTTAAATTATTTTAAGCCCAAAGGATTAAATTAAGGGCCCAATTTTTAACCCAAGTGGGGAGGGACTTTATAGTCATTTGTTAAGTAAATTAGTAATAAAAAAAATCAAAATTTGGATAATATGGGCACATTGAATCCGGCACTTCAAGGGGATTTTAAGGCACATGGATTAATTATTTCACTTCTCACTTTGTCAAAGTTACTTCCACATACAAGCTAGGTGTCACTCCATCCTTTAGCCACAATGTTTCACCAAGTTTACAAGCTAAATGAGAGGGAGAAAGCAAGATTATATGGGAGATTATGTATAGATATAGGTATTATATGTATACAATTTTCCCAACTCTAATTAACCTTCCTTTTTGGTATAAAAAAAAAGTTTACTTCTCATTCTTCCAACTTAGCTAGCAAAAGAAAAAAAGAAAGAGAGAGAGGAAGGAGAGTGGTCGGCAGCCACATAGAGGGAGGAGAGGAGCTTATTTTCTCATGCTACCCAAGTCCATAACCAACCTAGAAAGAAGATGAAAGAAGATCTTAAGCAAAGGTATAATTCATAACTAGTTATACATTTTATTTTGGTTATTTTAAATCAAATTTTGGGTTTATGATTCTAAACTCAAAAACCTTAGATCTTCATGTTAAATGATGTTTTATGTTAAGATCTAGCTATTTTTGGTGTTGAGAAAGCTTGATCAAAGAAAGAAAAGTAAAACAGTTTTTAAAGCTTAGAAAAGCTAGTGACTGCTGCCCTAAACAGAAATTTCGAGATTAGCCAAGTTGCCCTAAAAATTCTGGGTTTTTGATATGTTATAGTACACTGCATAAGCTTTCCATAGACTCCGGAACGGACTAATTCCGACTTCGGAGCAAAGAGTTATGACCATTCAAAGTAGTCGCATCAAAACTGTCTAACCAACTCGGGTCAGTCCCTTTAGATGGAATTTCTGGAATTTTGTGCTTGGAATTTGAAGATGGTCCAAGAACAAATTGTAGTACCAGAAGTTAGCTTCGCGTGGGCTCAAGAATCGCTCAAAAATGTTTTAAAACGAAAAAGTTATGATTGTTTTAGTACAAGAGGGTCAAGCTAGAAAAAACCAAAACTGATCAGCCAATTCGGTCTAAATTTTCAAACTCAAAACAACTCCAAATTGAGTGTTTGATAAATGAAAACTGTAGCTTAAGAAGTTATGAATCCAACGCCTCCGACGGAACTTAATTCCGAGTTGTACATTTCGTTTTACAAGCGTTGCCGTAAAGGACGCCAAATCTGAAAAATTGTAGGCGAGAATGGCATAATCGTCAATAAGTGGAAATGATTAATTATTAAAAATAATTATTTAAAACCATTAAATGGTTAACAAATTAATTACATACCAAATTAAATATAATTAACTATTTAATTATTATTTAAGTAATATTAAATGATAATTAAGTAAAGTTAGTGTTAATAAAGTAACTAGTTATTATTTAATTAAGATTAAATGATAATTAGAGTTAATCAAGTGATTAATTATTATTTAATTAATATTAAATAATAATTAAAGAATGTTTAAGTAAGATTAAGTGATTACTTACTTACATTAACATAAAAGTGTAAAATTATTTATTATTTAAATATTAAATAATAAATAAGGACAAGTAATAAATAATTATTCTTAATTTAATAAGAAAGAATGATTAAAGATTTATGATATGAATTAATTATTTATTATTAAATAATAAATAATGACAAATGTTAATTAATTATTCTTTAAATAATAATAAGGAATAATTAAAGACTAATGAAGTAAATAAAATAATTATTTACTATTCAAGGATAATTAATTAATTAATTATTATTTAATATTAAATAATAATTAAAAACACATAGTAAGTAATTAATTAATTATTATTTTATTAATATTAAATAATAATTAAAGACAAACAATAATTTGATTATTCATTATCTAATTAACATTAAATAATGAATAGATCTACTTGGCTATTATTTATTAAATAATAACTAAAGGTAATTAATTACTATTTAATTAATATTAAATAGTAATCAAATGAAGGTATAGATTAATATTATGATAATAAATTTATTTAATAATTATATTAAATAAATTATGTAAAAATAGTTTTAATGTTTTAAAAATCATTTAAAAATGATTTAAAGGTTATAAAAAATGTTTTAAGTTATAAAGCATAACCTTTAATATTTTGTCATGAATTACATTAATATTTTAATATTAATGGCAGTTATTTAATAATGATTTTAAATGTTTTAAATTCATTTCAAGACGATATTAAGGTATTAAAAATACTTTGAAATATTATAAATAACTTATAATATTATGTCATGTATTTCATTAATATTTGAAATTAAATAGATATTAGTGATAATGGAATTATTTGGTATTTAAATCATTTAAATATGATATTATTGATTGAAAAATTATTATAAATGGTATTAATTATTTAAAAATTATTATGAGCTTGTGAAAATATTTTGACTGATTAATAAATTATCTAAGTTAATATTATAGTGTTTAAGTAGAGTCTTATTAATATTAGGCTCGATAATTATCCGATTAGGCAATCGGAAGGTCGAAATAGTACCGAACTCAACTCAGACTGAAATAGTTTGACTTAATACTAGGTCTTATGTATTCTGTTGACCGATAGGATTATGTGATAATGTGTTTAGGTTATTTTATAACTGTAATTAACAATAGTTATTGCGATGATATTATTCTAATTGGGAGATCGATATTATCAATATTAGGTCTTCAGATGAAGCTAACTAGATTGCGTAGCAGTAGTCGGCGATAAAGGCAAGTTTTCTTTAACTAACCTTGAGTTATAATTCTTCAATTATGCTAGTGGTTAATCCTTGTTGATTACATCACGTCTATGAATTATTGATTCGCACGTTGTGCATATTGCATGTGTTCATAAGGTATGAAAGGCTGATCACCTTCATTACCATTTGGTCCAGTTGATTTATTCATGTTCATTATTGACCATTCATTTTATTGTCTCGGTCGTTCAGTTACTAAAATTGATTCATGTTATTTCATAATTGTTATATTGTTGAAAGTCAGCCAGCTTATTGTTCATTCTTTCAATCATGATATATCTTTTCTTGAAATTTAACTTGCTGGGCAAACTTGTTGCTCACCCTTGCTATATCATGATAAACATTGCAGATTTAAACGAATACTTCAGATACAGGCGAAGGCGTATGACATTGTATGTTGTATAGGATATTGAATACAGGTATTAAGTTAAGGTTACAGACCTTGGGATTATGTTGTAAAAGTTATTGTATAAACAATTTATGTTTATATCTTCCGCAATAGTTATAGAAATGTCGTATCGTAACGTACTAGGTCCGAGGTTCTGGGGACCCGGATTTGGGGGCGTCACAGTTGGTATCAAAGCTATAGGTTATAAACCTTAGGTAAGGTTACCTTAGGTTATAACCACAGAGATATGGAATAGGAATAAACTCAAATAGAATTTAAGTTCTAAGCGATGAATTTGGGCAAGGTTTTAATAAGTCAATAAAATTCAAAGAAGAATCGTGACAAGTAATAAAGATCGAGAGTTACCTAACTCTGATGATAAAGATGAACAGTAAAATGAATAGATAGAGTCTAAAAGACTAAAAGTATAAAGGGAAAGAAGATCGTAAAATAAAACGATCATAAGATAGAAAAGAATCGTAATATAATACGATTATAATATGAGATCACAACGTGATCTGATAAGGTCATAGGAGGACAGATGATCAATCAAATGATTGAAGGCTTTATAGCAGAATTGCTATACGAATAGGGTACTATGAAATAGTATGAGTTAAACTCAAAAGAGTTGAAAATAATGATGAGATACGGATTAAATGAAATTCGTATCGAGTAAAGAGGGAACTACGATTATGTGGGATTTCAATTGAGGACTCATGTGATAGCTGAGTTGTACAAACCTTTGTATGGGCGGGGGTTTTGTGCTTGGTCTAACGACTACTTACTTTATCACATTGATAATCATTGAAAAGTCGGTGTCGCGCTATTTGCTATATGTATGATGAGAAGGTGATTCTTTTCTCATATGTATGACGAATAGGTAGAGAATATAAGATTAGGTACGAGTTCTTTAAACTCATACGTATGGTAAGTTTGTGACTCATAATCGTATGGTGGAACCCCTCAGCGAATGGACGACTTTGGTCTAACTAGGATAAGTTCCTAAACCCATATGATTGTGGTAAGTTCCTGAACTCATAACGTGTGGCATGTTTGATGAACTATACGGGGGTATAGAAAAATTATGAATGAAGGATTGAGGATAATAGAAATAGATAGAATTATTAAGCAATTGATCATTAGAAGAATTGAAGTTGATGGTGGAAGCATAGGTATTCCAAATCTTCTAGCTGTGCTAGACTTCAAAATTTTTGACATCAAGCTAAATTCACACTGATGTGCCTTTCGAAATAAAATGAATTTTTGTTATTCTCAAAACAAGGTGACAAGGGTGTGGAGATGGATTTCGAGCCATTATCACATCCTTACCTGTTGCGGTATGATAACACCAAAAATAATTTTCAATGGTTTTGAGCTGTTTAAAGAAAAGTCTATGCTAATTATTTTGGCTAGACAAAAATGATTTGAAATGTATTAAAAGGTATTTTATATATCATTGATGCATCATGGAACCTGATGCAAAAATGATAAAAATGATGGAGTTATCAATGCAGAATTACTTAGTTGGATGCGATCTATAGATCGTCAGCCACTATGGAATGATGTAGTATGACAAAGTCACAAGATGACGGAATCCTCAAACGGACTGTAAATACAGTGCGGTATCATAACGTCATAAAATAATTTTTAGAATTTTAAAGGTAAGTTATTGCCAACTGAATTTGGATAGACATGCTTCGATTGAAATTCAAATTATTGGTATACGTCTAAACTATTTGATTCAGCTAGACAAATGTGTATGAAAATTCAAAGTATTTTTGAGAATTTATCCCGAACCAAATTATTTTGGTGCGGAATCCTATAATAAGACTGAGGTGAACTATGTTGATTGGATAAAATAATCCAATCTAGTAGCGTAAATATTCGCTAGACATGATTGATACGTTATGCATGACGTATGGTACGATAGGATGATTACCTAACGTACTTGCAGAAGTAGTTTGCCTTCTTCGTGATTGTAAACATACTTAGTAATTATTGTTTTGCGATATAAATATCGTTAAAACTATGTATTCATGGTCTATATGACCCCTCAGCATAATTTAAAAAGTTTTTTAACTCCTTGGAGAGAAGTCTAGGTAGAAGGTATCGATGAAATAGTTTCTCATAGAAGGAAGCAATATGTACTCATTAAATTGAGCATGAAATCAGGTAAAGGTTAACTTGAAAACCTAGTTTTGATAAATAAAAGGAGTAGGAATTAGTAGGCTGTAATTTCGAGGACGAAATTCTTAGAAGAAGGGGTGAATGTGACAACCCGAAAATTTATAAGATTTTAAATGATTAAAATTAAAGGTTAAAGTTTAAAACCTAGAGTGAAAATAGAGGATTAATTAAAAAAATTTAAAGAACCTATACGGTTTGATTTAAATTTTGAAGTAATATAAAGAAATTAAATGAGAATGCTATAAATTATTAATAGTGGACTTAAGTTATTAGATGATATTTATTAACCATCACATTTGGAAGCCCAACCAATAATTTAAATGAATTAGAAGCCCAACGTTGGTAGAAACTAATTTAATTGAATTTGATTTCAAGTGGCCCAAGTTAAATTATTTTAAGCCCAAAGGATTAAATTAAGGGCCCAATTTTTAACCCAAGTGGGGAGGGACTTTATAGTCATTTGTTAAGTAAATTAGTAATAAAAAAAATCAAAATTTGGATAATATGGGCACATTGAATCCGGCACTTCAAGGGGATTTTAAGGCACATGGATTAATTATTTCACTTCTCACTTTGTCAAAGTTACTTCCACACAAGCTAGGTGTCACTCCATCCTTTAGCCACAATGTTTCACCAAGTTTACAAGCTAAATGAGAGAGATAAAGCAAGATTATATGGGAGATTATGTATAGATATAGGTATTATATGTATACAATTTTCCCAACTCTAATTAACCTTCCTTTTTGGTATAAAAAAAAAAGTTTACTTCTCATTCTTCCAACTTAGCTAGCAAAAGAAAAAAAGAAAGAGAGAGAGGAAGGAGAGTGGTCGGCAGCCACATAGAGGAAGGAGAGGAGCTTATTTTCTCATGCTACCCAAGTCCATAACCAACCTAGAAAGAAGATGAAAGAAGATCTTAAGCAAAGGTATAATTCATAACTAGTTTATACATTTTATTTTGGTTATTTTAAATCAAATTTTGGGTTTATGATTCTAAACTCAAAAACCTTAGATCTTCATGTTAAATGATGTTTTATGTTAAGATCTAGCTATTTTTGATGTTGAGAAATATTGATTAAAGAAAGAAAAGTAAAACAGTTTTTAAAGCTTAGAAAAGCTAGTGACTGCTGCCCTAAACAAAAATTTCGAGATTAGCTAAGTTGTCCTAAAAATTCTGGGTTTTTGATATGTTATAGTACACTGCATAAGCTTTCCATAGACTCCGGAACGGACTAATTCCGACTTCGGAGCAAAGAGTTATGACCATTCAAAGTAGTCGCATCAAAACTGTCTAACCAACTCGGGTCAGTCCCTTTAGACAGAATTTCTGGAATTTTGTGCTTGGAATTTGAAGATGGTCCAAGAACAAAAGTTGTAGTCCCAGAAGTTAGCTTCGCGTGGGCTCAATAATCGCTCAAAAACGTTTTAAAACGAAAAAGTTATGATTGTTTTAGTACAAGAGGGTCAAGCTGGAAAAAACCAAAACTGATCAGCCACTTCGGTCCAAATTTTCAAACTCAAAACAACTCCAAATTGAGTGTTTGATAAATGAAAACTGTAGCTTAAGAAGTTACGAATCCAACGCCTCCGACGGAACTTAATTCCGAGTTGTACATTTTGTTTTACAAGCGTTTCCGTAAAGGACGCCAAATCTAAAAAATTGTAGGCGAGAATGGCATAATCGTAAATAAGTGGAAATGATTAATTATTAAAAATAATTATTTAAAGCCATTAAATGGTTAGCAAATTAATTACATACAAAATTAAATATAATTAACTATTTAATTATTATTTAAGTGATATTAAATGATAATTAAGTAAAGTTGGTGTTAATAAAGTAACTAGTTATTATTTAATTAAGATTAAATGATAATTAGAGTTAATCAAGTGATTAATTATTATTTAATTAATATTAAATAATAATTAAAGAATGTTTAAGTAAGATTAAGTGATTACTTACTTACATTAACATAAAAGTGTAAAATTATTTATTATTTAAATATTAAATAATAAATAAGGACAAGTAATAAATAATTATTCTTAATTTAATAAGAAAGAATGATTAAAGATTTATGATATGAATTAATTATTTATTATTAAATAATAAATAATGACAAATGTTAATTAATTATTCTTTAAATAATAATAAGGAATAATTAAAGACTAATGAAGTAAATAAAATAATTATTTACTATTCAAGGATAATTAATTAATTAATTAATTATTTAATATTAAATAATAATTAAAAATACATAGTAAGTAATTAATTAATTATTATTTTATTAATATTAAATAATAATTAAAGACAAACAATAATTTGATTATTCATTATCTAATTAACATTAAATAATGAATAGATCTACTTGGCTATTATTTATTAAATAATAACTAAAGATAATTAATTACTATTTAATTAATATTAAATAGTAATCAAATGAAGGTATAGATTAATATTATGATAATAAATTTATTTAATAATTGTATTAAATAAATTATGTAAAAATAGTTTTATTATTTTAAAAATCATTTAAAAATGATTTAAAGGTTATAAAAAATGTTTTAAGTTATAAAGCATAACTTTTAATATTTTGTCATGAATTACATTAATATTTTAATATTAATTACAGTTATTTAATAATGATTTTAAATATTTTAAATTCATTTCAAGACGATATTAAGGTATTAAAAATACTTTAAAATATTATAAATAACTTATAATATTATGTCATGTATTTCATTAATATTTGAAATTAAATAGATATTAATGATAATAGAATTATTTGGTATTTAAATCATGTAAATATGATATTATTGATTGAAAAATCATTATAAATGGTATTAATTATTTAAAAATTATTATGAGCTTGTGAAAAATATTTTGACTGATTAATAAATTATCTAAGTTAATATTATAGTGTTTAAGTAGAGTCTTATTAATATTAGGCTCGATAATTATCCGATTAGGCAATCGGGAGGTCGAAATAGTACCGAACTCAACTCAGACTGAAATAGTTTGACTTGATACTAGGTCTTATGTGTTCTGTTGACCGATAGGATTATGTGATAATGTGTTTAGGTTATTTTATAATTGTAATTAACAATAGTTATTGCGATGATATTATTCTAATTGGGAGATCGATATTATCAATATTAGGTCTTCAGATGAAGCTAACTAGATTGCGTAGCAGTAGTCGGCGATAAAGGCAAGTTTTCTTTAACTCAACCTTGAGTTATGATTCTTCAATTATGCTAGTGGTTAATCCTTGTTGATTACATCACGTCTATGAATTATTGATTTGCACGTTGTGCATATTGCATGTGTTCATCAGGTATGAAAGGCTGATCACCTTCATTACCATTTGGTCCAGTTGATTTATTCATGTTCATTATTGACCATTCATTTTATTGTCTCAGTCGTTTAGTTACTAAAATTGATTCATGTTATTTCATAATTGTTATATTGTTGAAAGTCAGCCAGCTTATTGTTCATTCTTTCAATCATGATATATCTTTTCTTGAAATTAAACTTGCTGGGCAAACTTGTTGCTCACCCTTGTTATATCATGATAAACATTACAGATTTAAACGAATACTTCAGATACAGGCGAAGGCGTATGACATTGTATGTTGTATAGGATATTGAATACAGGTATTAAGTTAAGGTTACAGACCTTGGGATTATGTTGTAAAAGTTATTGTATAAACAATTTATATTTATATCTTCCGCAATAGTTATAGAAATGTCGTATCGTAACGTACCAGGTCCGAGGTTCTGGGGACCCGGATTTGGGGGCGTCACAGAAATCGTACCTTGATAGGGTTAGGGTTTATGTTGGCTGAGGAGGAGAGAAATCCACGAAGAGCACGGAATTGATTCAGGAGGGGAGAAGAACAGGTGGGCGATTACTCCAATGACGCGTGGCAGAAGCCCTAGAATCCGAAAACCGTGTTAGGGTTATTGGGATTCCAAGAGCCTTCTTCTTGAGTCCCTCCACTCCTAGAATCCGAAAATCGTGTTAGGATTATTGGGATTCCAAGAGTCTTCTTGAGTGCTTCCGGTTGAGAGAATGTCCAAATCCTTCTATCTTCCAAGAGTCCAAGTCTTGCGTCTGAAGAGAGGTCCAACCGGAGGTCCAGAGTTTCAAGAGAGCTATCTATCCTTCCCAATAGAATGGAAGGGGTATTTATAGAGTTTTATGGAAAGTGGTCACGTGCCAGGCACATGTTCTCGGGAAAATTCTAGAAATACCCTTAGTCAACAGAGTAATGCCCAGATTGTCCTGTTCTTCTAGCCACCAATCCAATTCCTCAATAAATTCCCAAAATGAGCAGCCTCCACGAGCCTTCTGTCTCGGGACACGTGGAGGTTTCTCTCGGATCTAGCATCTTTATTTCTGACTTTTTTGTCTTCATTTAATTAGGTCATGCGATTTCTAATTCGTACATTTAATGAGGTCGTGGAACCCTAGTTGTGCTTTTAATCCAATTAGGACATGTGAACTCTAATTTGCACTTGGGCCCACAATTTGTACCTTAAAATTTATATTGAATTAATTAAATGCACCCTAATCTTTAAATTTTTAAACAATGTGCACCCTTCACACTAAAATTTAGGGTGCAAATTAGTTTGATGTAGATGGTGAGGAGGATGCAACGTTTAGGGTACATTTAATTTAAAATAAAATTAGAATCTAAATTAATTTTAAGATTAAAGTTTAGGGAGAAAAGGTCGGAATTTAGTCATGTGTGGCTGAAATACAACCCCACACAATATCTTTTGTCCCAAACTAGTCGGGATATGTTGAAAATAATGTCATATATAACATGGCAATTAATTTGCGAGATTAGGACCCTCCATTACACTTATCCTCCTTTATTGTCTTTTTGGTTGCTCCAAAGAAACTACACGGTAACATCTCCCAAACCACAATTACATGGAAGCAACGACGTTTATCTATTCAAAGGAGAAAAGGTCAAAGTCATGCTACTTTGCCAAAAGCTGTACCCAATGACCGGAAGTCTTAATTTGGTGACAGTAAACTTTCCTCATGCATTATACAAAACATATACTATCTGGACCGAAAATGTAAAACAACAATAATTTGTAAGCAAAAATGACAGCTAGAGCTACTAAATCTCTTATATATTATGCTCTTCATCTTCTGTTTGGTTTTCATTCTTTTACTCTCTCAAGGATCAGCTGCCACTGCAAGAATAAGTAAGCAGTTTTTGATGGACCGTAGACTATGTATTTGTTGGATCCTGATTCCAGCTACTTTGAAATGGTTGATCCATTTATTTGGACAGTCTATATTACAAAAAATTGTCGAGTTGCATTGATATTAGCATTCAGATAACTTTTAAATTTAAATACACTTTAAAACTTAAATTTTGTTGTTTTTTACAAGTTAAGCACTAATATTTCTTCATTAAAAACGTTCAACCTTAATGTCTCTAAATTTTTATAAATTTAACTTTTTGGCCATAGCCTTTTTTTCTGGAATAAGTCACGTGACTTAAAATGAAAACACAATTAAATCTTTTAACCGTACATATCATTTATATTAGCTGTAATTTTTTCACATTTTCCTTCATCATACAATAGTGACGTGCCAACAATTTTATGTACTTTTACAGATGCTTAATTTTTTCTTAAATGTGAAAATATAATTCTTTTAAGAGTATATATCAATTATATTAGCTCTAATTTTTTCTACTTATTTTCTTCATCATACACTTACGTGCTTATAATTTTATGTGCTTGCAAAGAAATTTAAGAGTGAAATTATCAAAAATACTCTCATTTGGATCAATTATTACACGTCGGTGGCCAAAAGGTTTAATTTATAAAATTTAAATACATTAAGGTTCAGTCTTAAATTGAGTTTATCATTTTTTACCGGAGTAAGTCATGTGGCTTAAAATAAAAGGACAACTAAATCCTTTAACCGTACACATCATTTATATTTGCTGCAATTTTTCCATATTTTTCTTCATCATATATACAATAGTCGTGTGCCAACAATTTTATGTACTTTATTGGTATTTAAGTTTTTCTTTAATGTGAAAAACTAAATCTTTTAAGAGTATATATCGTTTATATTAGCTCCAATTTTTTCTACTTATTTTTTTCATCATATATACACTAACCACATGCTTATAATTAATTTTATGTGCTTCCAAAGAAATTTAAGACTGAAATTACCAAAAATACTCTCATTCGGATCAATTATTACACGTCGATGGTCAAAAAATTTAATTTATAAAATTTAAAGACATTATGGTTCAATGCCTTAAATTAAATTGAAACTTTAAAATTTAAAGTGTAAAAAGCAAAAAACTTTAAGGTTTAAAGTTTAAAATGTATTTAAGCCTAACTTTTGTTATATAAATATTACACAATTGCAATTCTAGTCTAAATATATATATATATATATCTTAATGTATCTTAAGAGCTCACCTCTTAATGCATTTTAACAGCTCATATTTTTGTATTAAGAGGTTCTTTGAATTGTTTAGACTCATATTTATTTCTTAACTATTCAGAGGACATCTTAATATGTGATAATAATGGACTAGTGAAAAACAAGGATGATATTACGGTAGGGTTTGGTTTAGTAGATAAAATTTGATGTAATGCAATATTCTAAGTAATGTTATAGAGTTGTAATGTAATAGTAATAGGTTGTTACGATATATTTGTATGGTTGCTTCTTATAATGTTATTACATTAAGTTCAAAATTATATACTCTTCGTTCTATATTATTTGAGAAATGTTGACTTTTTAAAGTCAACTCAAGAAATTTTTAAATTGAAAATTGATATAGATTTTTTTAAGGGTTAATTGCATATTATATAAACCCCGAAGTATATACACCATTTTATCATTCGTAACCCCATGTTTTAACTCTCACATCCCACTACCTCAAGTACTGTTAAGTAAGCATAATTGATCCTTTTGTAATATTTGGCCATTTAAATTAATTGTGACACGTGGCCATTTTTCGGCAAACAAATTGACCAAAAGGGTCAGTTATGCTTACTTAACGGTACTTGAGGTAGCGGGATGAGAGCGTTTAAACATCGGAGTACGAATGGTAAAATAGTGTATACTTCGGGGTCTAATATGCAATTAACTCTTTTTTTTAAATTTTAATCAATACATAAATATTGTAAACTCTCTAAAATATATTACTCATTGTAAAGTTTATTGTTTCAACCAACTACAACATATAATTTTGCTGTTAAAATTATCGCTAAAAAAATTCTTGTGTTGTTAAATATGTATTATCGAAAATTAAGTGAGAACTATAAAGTGAAGGGAATCCTAATTTATTTTAATAAACAAAAAACTTGTTGTAATACCCCAGTCTCACATTGAAACATGTGAGAAAAACTTGTATATATAAGGAATTAAGTTAGTAACAATAGTACATTCGGTTATGACTTTTGAGTGAGTCATTGGTGGGCTAAAATGACCCAATAACATACTTAAAATTTGACCTAAGATTTGTTCCGAATTCAGAATTTGACCTGAGTTGTTTTAAGCTCTATCTAGATTATGTTCCCTCTATTCCAAACTATAAATCAAGATGATTGGTAAAAAAATATGAATTTTTTTTTATAAATCTAAGAATTAATAGTACTTTTAGATAGTTTACAATATTTATTATTATATTGACTAAAATTAAAGAAAATTGCTTCAATTTTGAGTGTAAAGATATCATAAATTGACTTTCGAATATCAATAATAATCTTATATTTTGGACTATTATTATTCTTCAATTCATCACAACATAAAAGTTATATGTACGCATTCAAGAACGGTACAGTTATTATTCTCACAATTGTCAAAGCTTTCATCAATATTAGTACGTAATTCTTTAAGAGTGTTGACATTGGTGTTCGGTGACTGATAAGAACACTCAGTTGAACGCTCGAGTATAGATTCCCTATGTTCATGTGAATGGGTCGCATAGTTAACAAACATCATATCGAGTTTGAATTTGAGCCAAGATGTGTAGCTAAAATCACTGCATAGAGAGTGAGGAAGATTCAAATTGTTTTCAAACTCAACGTTTAGGTGCATTTAATTCAAAATAAAATTTAGTTTGTGAAATAAATTTTAGTGTTTTGATTTATTTTAGAATTAAAGTTTAGGGTGCAAAAATCGGAATTAGTCCTTTTCGTTAGGTTTATGCTACCTGACAATTCCACGAAAATAGTACTCCCTCCTCCGTCCCTTAATTATGTCATTTTAGAGTTGTTCATAAAAATTAAGGAAATGATTGTATGTCATTAAATATATTATTAATTATCTATAATAGCCTTAAATTCACATAATTATTACATTTATCTCATACTCTCTCTTATCTGTAACATTTTCTCGTAAGGGGTAATTTTGAAAAGATTGTAATTAATTTTTCTAAATTGTATAAAACTATAAATAATTTGAGAAAAATAAAATCATCTAAAATGACATATATTAAGAGACGAATGGAGTATAATACTAGTATGGTTTCCCTTGACTGCGCGGGAATGTGCTTTCTTAGTCCAAATTCATGCGAGTTGGTTAAAGACTCAATCTCTCTCTATATTCATTACTGGGACTTTCAGTTGTTGAATGTTAAGAATAAATTAACCACGTTCCCATCTAGAAAGCCATCAAATGGTACCAATTCATTCCAAGGAGGATTTTCTTATTTCTATATCAGAGTTAAAAGTCAATGAGAGAATAAAATTGTCATTCAATTATAATGTGCCAACTCTGCATTTTAAGAGAAAGTCAAGGAGATAAATTTATTGTGTTAATAACAAATAAAATATACAGTTGTGTATGATCATTTTTTTATCTATATATATATATATATATATAGAACGAATATAAAACTCAACTCTTAAAATAGCACTCTCTTTTAAATAACAATTTTTTTAATTAAAACTACGTTATTTTGGAAATTCATTTAAAAAATAAAATAATATTAAAATAGAGTGATCCCACTTACTTTCTTTTTATTTACAAAAATATCACCCGCGGCCCATGGCCCCCTGGCCATGCAGAGTTCCGCCCCTAGTATAATATAGATATATATAGTAAACCTCAAAAAGCTATAACCAAAAAAAAAGGAAAATTTTCTAAGTGCCAGAGCTTAATATATAGCCAAAAATGGCAACTAGAGGTGCTAATTCTGTTATTTCGCTCTTTGTTTTCTTCTTGGTTTTGATTCTCTTAATCCATACAGGAACAGCTCAAAGACGACAAGTAAATCCTTGTGGATTATCATCGGTATCCCGAAGTTGCTCACACAAAGGTCCTGGTCCTGGTCCGTTTCATCCGTAGATGGGAGATGAGCACCCATTGGAATTCGCAGTTTGTGAACACATGCATCTAGTGATGTTATAGTTTTTGAATTTTCAGTTTGTACTGTACGTTGATTGGTTTTTTAATAATCCTTGTATTTGTATCTTAAGGTTGGTTATTTTCAGTTATCTAAGGTATGTATTGTCATAAGATTTGATATATATTTTACGTATTTAATGTGATAATGGGATATGTGGGACACAATGTCTTTTTTACACTGACCAAACCTATCTTCTCTCAACACCTGCACAAACGCCTTTGCTGTAGTTAACGGTGCTGAGCCACCGTAGGGCGCCTCGGTGTAAATGTACTACGCATAAGTCGTTTTCTTTCTCTTCTCATTCTCTCCATGCCACGCCAATTCCATCCCTAGTTTCAAAATCAAAATGAATCTTGTTACTTTTTGCAAAAAAAATCGGCCGAACTATATATAATTGTGATATATAAGCATACATTGCATAAGTAGAAATTAAGAAACCTAATTTATCCAACTTCGTCATAAATTTGTTGACATATAAATCATTTCCCGAATCAAATTTAATTTATTCTTCCATCCCCCAATTAAACCTATCTTCTCTAATATCAATTCTTGAACGAATTTGTTTTGATCGATCGTGAAGAGCAAAGTAGATATTATACCTATTTTGGTTCTATGTTTAGAGGAACAAAATGCAACATCAAGAATTTCTTGGGTTGCATTTTGGACCGAAACGCCCCCTAAACACAAGTGGTTGCGTTTGGGCTGCGGCGATTTATTTGTCTTTTTGTTAAATCTTTTTTAATTTTTATCTTTTACAATAAAAATTGGACGATTATTTCCACCCTCGGCAGCTTACAAGTTTATGTCCATCCTTGGGACGATCTTACAACAAAACAAGACTACACCCCCGACCCCCACCAACACATACCGATAAATAAGGTTGATGAGAGGGTATTTAAAATAATAATTTCACATTTCTCCAGCTGGCTACATTCTTTTAATCTAGTTGATGGGATCCTTGACTTTGACTAGAATTTTTTACTTCTGCAACTTCCGCAGAAGAATGGGAGGGGAACAATCCTCACCTTGGAAATGACCTCGATCTAGCATTCCTCTGTTCATGGAGTTCTGAAAATCACAATCAGGGAACTGCGTTTAAGCTCAATATGTTCCAAATGTCGTGTTTAGCTAGCAACTGGACAAGTATTATAACAAGCAAAAGCAGTTTTTGGAGCTAAACGTACCGCAACTGGACAAATATTTTAACTCGCAAAAGCAGCTTTTGGAGCTAAATGTACTGCACTATTCATGGTACGATGACCAAATCCACTAAACCTTACCTTTGTTGTGACGACTCGAGAATTCGATAGCCTTGAAATTAGATTTTTCGATGACAATATCTAATAATAAAATTTTATTGATATTATTACGTGTTTATGTGATTTAGGTCGATTAATGACATAGTTTACGTGTTACGTGATTATGTACGAGTGTTGGGAGTTTTTAGAAAGAAAATAATTTTTCCTGAGAAAAATGCTAAAACCACTATCATAAAAAACGCAAAAAAATGCTAATAACTTTCTTTTTTCGAATTACGTCATAGTGTCTATTTGAGAAGGAGAGATGAAATCTCTAATAAAAGTTTTTTCGGAAAAAATCGTAACAAACCACTATTCACGCTAAAAACGCCTTTTTTGTTTTTTTGACTTTTTGAAAATACAACATAGCATTTATTTCGAGAAATGGGGATCGGTGGCGAAATCGGATTTCAAAATCGAAAGGTTAGTTTTCGCTAACCGAGCGTGTTACGAAAATGTAACCGAAAAAAGTTAAAAATCTAACTAAAATCGTAAGATTAGAACCAGCTTAATCCGACTTCAGATGAGCGATTTGTGAAGTTTAGAAATTTGACGTTGAAAATGTTGTTTTGCAAAAAGTGGCTTTCGAGGGACTTTTGAGCCAATTTTCGACCAATTAAGGGACCTTAAAAATTATTCTGTCCTGAGGGATGTGTAGAGGATGTTATAAGGAGAAAATGACTCAAGAACGGACTCATTCCGATATCGGATGATGAGTTATGAAGCGGTAAAGTAGGTGTGGCGAAAGTTACAAAAGTTTCAAAAAACTAAGTTCAGTGTCAAGGGGTCAAGCGCCTAGGTGTTGGTTAAGCGTTAGGCCAAAATAATGCTCCGATGTGCATTTCATAAATTGGAGCATAAGTCCTTCGTATGAAACTCTGATTTAGGTGATTCAAGATGATCCGGATAGCTAAGAAGTAGACCTACAACTTTTATTCAATAAACTTGGGAGTTAAGGTTGGGATCAATTTCGAAAATGACCTTTTTAGGGCTGTTGTGTAATCGGGAGCAAGGCGTGGTGGTTTCTTCAGAACGCCATGACACCAAGCCATGTTTGTCTAGTATTTCTGATTTCTAAACATTGAACTTTGGAATATGGTCAAGGGAAATGTAAACCAAGGAGTGGTAGATGAATTGGACGTGTTAGTCGTATACAATGGTGTGTCGCTTAGGCGTTCGAGTTAGGCAAGTCGGGCGTACGACGTACGAACGTCGGAAGTGAAAGTAGTATGCATACAAGTCAATCATGTATGATGATAAAGCATATACTTTGGAGACAATCTTATTTATTTATTAATAAAAGTATTCATTTATTAAAAGCATTTAATTATCTATATGATGCTATTTTTATATTATATAAATAACTCATAGTTTTAAGCAATGCTTTTAGGATCATGATATTGATCATGCTAATGAGATTTAAATTCTTAGAAAGCTTAAAACTAAAATAGTTCCCAATCGTTAGATTACTAAAAAGGAGATTAGTAAATCCGGATATTGGTACATATATTACTTGCTCATTGGATGAGAATGATTGATCGCATGATCATTTATGTGGAGACACTAAAGCAAGTATGTAGGTATTTATTAGAGAATAAATTCACTAAACTTGACTCGCTCTAGAATACCTAATGGAGTTTTACTTGCATGTCAATAGGAATTCCTAAGGTGATAGTAGTATAAGTGATCCTTGGACTTGAGATTATCATAGTATCTTGTGTGTAATGAATTATACTTTGATGTATTCCTTAAGACCCTTAGGATATATCAAAGGGTATGCTTGGGTATAATAAGTTACATATGGAGATAATGAATGGTCAATAAAGAATCTACCACTTCTAGTAAAAAAAAAATATGTCCTATGTGATTCGTTAAATGACAACCCAGTAGTCCTTGGTCAATGCAGAATTAAATTAGAAAGGAGTTTCTAATTTGTATTATTTGGAGTTGTGCATTTTCTAATCGAAATACATATAATTAAATAAAATAAGACTTGACAGTAATTTCATGTCTTATATTTAATTGGGACATTGTATGGTGGAAGGATTGAATTGTACAGTAACTATTTACTCACAAGTTTTTTTTGATTAATGTTTAAATCTATATTATCTGTAAAGTCATTGATCGATAGGGAGGTTTATCCCTATTGTAGAATAAATATTATTTATTTAAATAGATTATTAGTTTAATTTATTTATTTAAATAAGATTAGAATTGTTCAAATTGATTTATTCACAACCGGTTTAATATGAAGAACCTAAAGGGTCACACCATAAAAGGAAGAATAATTATTTAAGAAGGTAATGGCATAATCGTAATAATGCATTAAGTGAAATTAATTTAATATATGGTGATAGAATAAATTAAATACCTTAATGTTTATTATTTAATATTTTGGAAATATTAAATATAAATTAATAAGAGGAGTCTTATTAATATTTTTACAATTATTATTATTTTAATTTCTAAAGGAGTTTAGCAATTAATTTAATATTAGTACTTTCATACATTCCTAATAAGATTAGGAGACAAATTAATTAAAGGAGTTTTAATTAATTAATCCCAATATGTTGGGAAGCCTAATTAATTAAAGGAGTTTAATTAATTAAATGAAACTCTATGTCTAATAGGATTAGAAGGGTTCACCAATATCTATTTAAGATGAGTTTTATGTTAGATATCAGTTGATGCAATTCTAATTGTTGGAGAGTACTCATTTTGTATAGTGGATAGAAACCTAGGGTTTAGCCAACCACCCTCATTCTTGATAATTCTTCTTCTTTGGTGGATCACATCTAGAGGCCAAACACTTGGGTGGCTAACGTTGATCAAAGGAAGGAATCTAACCCAGAAATTCAAGGAGATTACGAAGAACAAGAAGTTGAACTCGTACCTGTGAAAATTTCGTTCTACAAAGGTATAATTCCATAACTTCTTATGTATCGTTTTAAATTAATAATTTGCATAAAGGATGATTGGGTAATGATTTTGTAGAAAATTTTTAAACTATGATATACCATGCTTCCGCTTATTTTGCAATTTGATTGCGTCACGATTTCGTACAAACCCAACTGTGGTATCAGAGCCAAACATTTATGCAATTATTAATTGTTTTGATTCCATATATGTATGGGCATGTATTAAAAATAATTTGTTGGGCATAAATAGTTGTATAAATTTATTTTTTTATGAAAGAAAAAAAATTGGTAAGCAATCTTTTTTTTCCCTTTGCTGCTGTGATAAAAAGCGCAAATTTTTTTTGGGACTAATCACGTTACTTTTTAAAAATGACCCAGGATGTTTTAATAAGGATCCTGAACCTGATTGATTCAAAAAGGTGGATCCTGCATGGTTTTAAAAAGTGACTTGAAAGTGAATGTTAGATTATATATATATAGTCCCCTTCAGTTGAGGAATCCCTCAAATAGTGTTATTTGAGAGATGGGGAGCTCAACTGTTGGATCTGCATCCAATGCAGAAGAAGATCTAAGTGGAGTTTGTGGTGGGCCAGGAGTATGAAAAATGGTTAAAGATGTAAAACAATCTCAGCCACATAAAGTTATTAAAACAGATCCAACGGTTGAGCTCCCCATCCCTCAAATAACACTATTTGAAGGATCCCTCAACTGAAGGGGACTGATATATATATATATATATATAGAAAAGTTCAAAAGCATAAGCCTTAACAACATATTTCCTTAAATAGCATAACTACTTAAACAACATAAGGTTTTCGTGTTTTTTTAAACACATCGCTCTCCTCACCTAGCTTCTCTCCAAAACAGAAAAGTTCGGCAAAGAGAGTAACAAGCCTTAGCTTCTCTCCAAATCAGAACACAAACTTCTCTCCAAATGGAAACCCTCCCTAGAATCTCTATGTCCTATAAACAGTGCCCTAGAATCGGATTTCTCTCCAAATCGGAACCCAATTTCTCTCTAAATCGGCAAAAGGGCGTCTACACTGAGAATGACAAGACAGAGAAATCTTGTTCTGCTGTAGCGAGGTTCATGACCGCTACCTTCCTCCAATTGCTTGATTGATTTGATAATATAGAAGGATGCATCTACATTTGATTATTTTGCTTGCAAGGTCATCCATGAAGATTCCTTGATTATAACATCCTACTTGTTCAGTGTCGAATCAGAAAGGAATTTCCAAGCTTTATTTTTTCAAGTGCAACTCTGAAGTTTCTAGATTTATTTTTTGATAGGTAGATTTAAAAATTTTCCTTATCAATAACAAACTACAGAAGCTTTTTCCCTGTAACCGATCATGTCATTAGGATTAGTTGCTTCTAGTTTGTAAACCATTTAATATGTACTACTGTTTTTTTGGTAATTTCCCCCATTTGAATTTTCAAAAAATATTGAAATGGAAAGAATAAAAGCTTTGAATTGTAGATGTTACATCATTTGGAGCTTGATAATATTTGGTACTCCAGTAAGCATTACCTATAAATTTTCTGAAACAGTCAAGTGACTCAAGCTAGTATGTGAAATATAAATGTTAGTTTCTCTGCGTCCTTCTTTCCTTGGATCAAGCAGACTGTGAAATATGTAGATAAATATGTTTTTAAGTATTGAACCATCCGGTATTTTGGACAACAAGTGTGATACTCTGTTATCCACTCAACCAAGTTTCAAATATGTATAGATTAGATAGCTACATGTAGTTGCAACACTTATCTCTTAAGAGTCTTATCTTGTAGAACAACTATGTATATATATTAGCTGTGCATCAGGTTGTAAAACAAAATATAGTGAAAATACTTGATAATCTGTTTCTCAACCAGTTTCTCTATTTCTAAGTTGGTATCAGAACTTCAAAACCGACATCATGTCGTCATCCGGATCCTCCTCTATTGGTTCCCAACAACAGCTCACACTCTCACGTCACCGCTCAATTTAACAAATCCAACTCAAACACTGGTGATGAAACTTCACCCAGGTAACTATCTTTCATGGAAGGCTCAACTCTTGCCTCTTCTACGAGGAAATAACTTGAAGCGATTTGTTGATGGAAAAACTGTACCGTCGCCGGAAAAACTCCCTGCTACTGTCGCAGGTGCGGCACCCATTGATAACCCAGAATACTTAATCTGCTATCAGTAGGATCAAAACCTGCTCAGTTTACTGATCTCATCTCTTCGTGAGGACATTGTTCCGTTAATTCCCGATGCACAATCATCCCGTGAGTTATGGACAATGCTTGAGTCTGCATATGCATCACCTTCCACAACAAGAATCATAAATCTTCGTCTTAGCCTTCTTGACATCAAGCAAAATGATGATTCCATCTCTAACTATCTTCATCGGGCAAAAGCAATCAATGATCAACTCGCAGCCGCCGGACGACCCATGTGTATGTCAGAGTTTACTTGCCTAATTCTCAAAGGATTACGCCAGGAATTTCATAGCGTAATTCCTTCTATGACAAATCGGTTGGAACCTATTTCCTTCACTGATCTTCACAGCAATTTAATAAATCACGAGTTGCTTATCCAACATTTTCCCAATGTTATTATATCCCCTCCAAGTCAGGCATGTCCCTCAGAAATTCCTACTACGGTCACTTCCGTCCCACCATCTGCTAATTTGCTTTAGCGAACATCAAATCTAAGGAATGGTAATGGTTATTCAAATCGTAATCATCAAAATGACAACACCCGAAACTCTAATAATCGATCACGTCAGTATCCGGATACTAGGCATTACAACACTGGTCGCCCAACTTTCGGACAACATAATCATGCTCCTCAATGTCAAATATGTCATCGGTACAATCACACTGCATCAACTCACCGTCAGCGCTATAACCATGCCCATCAGCCGAGTGCTAACATGATTTCTTTCTATCCTTAAAATTCCACTGATGCATGGTTCCCAGACACAGGGGCTACTCACCATTCCACTCCTGATCTTCACCAATTAGATCACTCAGTTGCGTACAATGGGTCTGACACTCTCTACGTGGGTAATGGTAAAGGGCTTCAGATAGCTAATATGGATTCATCTAATTTACAGTTTGAGAATGCTTCATTTACCTTGCATGACATTTTACATGTTCCTCATCTCACAAAGTCCTTGCTTTCTGTTAATAAATTTACACATAATAATGTATTCTTTGAGTTTCATCCTACTTTTTTTGTGTGTTAATGATCGCAAGACGAAGAGAACGTTGTTGTCCGGGCCAAGTGAAAGAGGACTCTACTCTCTCCAATCTTCTCATTATTCAGCAAATAAACAACCTACAGCTCTTGTCGCAACCAAAGCTTCATCTGCTTGTTGGCATAATCGTTTAGGTCATCTGCACTTCCAAATTTTGAATAAAGTCATTTCTAGCCATAAGCTACCAGTTTCAAATTCAAATTTAAATTTTGTAATGCTTGTCCGCTAGGCAAAGCCTCTAGACTTCATACTCTGTTTCTCAATCAGTTTCTCTATTTCTAAGTTTAAGGCTGTCCTCTTGGTTGATTTTGCTTTGTGATTTCACTTTGAGACAGTCATGTAGTTTTTCGCCGGGGCTCCTTGTTATGTTGAGGGGATGTAGTGTAGTGGGATTGTTTTTATTTTTTGTTTTCTACATTTTAATTTGTGTGTTCCATACGCCCTTTTAAACATCGTGTGTACACAAACTTTTGCCCTCTTGGAAAAAGTTTATTGATACTTTTTTTAAATATCAAAAAATGGGTGTTTGTTTGTTGGGGGGTGGGGGTAAGGCTGCACATCAGATTACTTAACAACTGATTTGGACATATTATAGCTCTGGGGTTCATATCATTTCAAATGACACAAGGTTAATGTATGTGGGAAGGTATTTCGAACATTTGGCTTATTGTCAATAGTTAATGGTTTGATGGCATTTCTCCATTCATTATTGGCTTAGACTTGAGATTATACCAGCAGACAAATAGGAGTTACGAGAATGATAATAACACTAATGCAAAAGCTGATATGTTTAAAGTTGTACCAGCCTCTCCTTTAAGAAAGCAAAAGCTTTTATGTTTACCCATCTTGTTACTTCTCCCAAATTATTTTTCAGTTTCCACATTTTGTAGTCTATCCACCAGGTCATGGGTGCTCTTTTAACCTTCCAGAAAAGATTTATGCTTAAAGAAAAATGGAAGTCATCAAAACTTCAATCCAGGAGCAAGACTTTTTGAATCAAAATAATGACCCATGGAGAATATAATATAAACTTCCATAATTTCATAATAAATTCATGATTAGCACTTAGCGGTGGGCATAATTTGTGTAACAAATGAGATTTTGTATATTAATTTTAAATATTTATTAAATTAAAATAAATATTTTAATTAATTTAATTATTGAGTTAAATAAATAATTGATGTGATTATGTTATGAATTAATTTAATTAAGTGCAATATGTTAATTAAATTGATGTTTAATAATTTGTGGTGTAGTTCTAATTTAATTGAGATAATTAAATTAGATGAATATTATGTGGTATTTGATTTACTAAGTTGTTACATGGAATTATGATTAATGAGTAATTATAATTGTTATGTGGCAATTTTATTTAGTTAATTGATGTTAGCTTTAATTTAATTAAATTGGGATAGTAAGATTTAATTAAATAAAGTGTGACACTGGAAACTATATAGTAAAAAAGTTATTAAAATAAAATAAAAAGGGCTTTAAATTAGTTTTGCCAAACAAGACCCTTAAATCTGTTTTAATCCTTATTTATTAAACAAGGCCTTAAGTCCTACAAATCTATTTTTAAATTAAAGAGGTTTTGCCAAACAAAGCCTTATGACTTTTGATTTTCAAAAATATTATAACTGATATGTATTTAGTAGAGGGATTAAATATTATATCACTTATATGTTTTGTATTATGTTTTATATTATATGTATATCAGTTTTATAATACGTTAAGTTAGAAAGATAGAGTTAGTCAGTGTTAGAAAGAAGAACAGAGTAAACTTGAGCAGAGAAAGAAAGAAAGAAGAGAAGAAGAAGAAAGAAGAGAAGAAGAAAGAGAAAGAAGAAAAAGAAAGAAGAAGAAAGAAGAGAAAAGAAGAAGAAGGAGGAGGAAGCTTGGTTAATCAAAACCAATATCACCATCATCTTCCTTTCCTAATAACAAAGGGTATAATTCAAACTCTGTAATTATTAAAATCATGTTCTTCATGGTTTTAGTTATCTGTATATATGAGTTTTTATGAAATTGATATAAACATGAATTCTATATGCAATTTGTGTTATAACATGTTTATATATGTTTGAGATGATTGTTTATGTGGTCCAATTCATGTAAATATGATGAACATGAAGAAATCGTGTTCATAGCAATTTACAATGAATCAATGTGAAAAATGGTTTCTTTAAACATCAAAATTTGTGTTTAATTATGCTATGTGATATAAATTGAGTTTAGATTATGATAACATGCTAGTAGAAATGACATTAAATGATTTGAATTGTGTGTTTTGGTTTAAAAAAAAACTCACAGTGTTGATTTTCATCAATAACACTTAACAATGGTGTTTTCTTCAAAATAACAAAATTAAAAGGTTTTTAATCACGTGTTATGATGTTCATATGCAATAAAATATGTTAGAAGCACTAAGTTATGTTTTTACAAAGTTTTATATGCATTATGTGGTTTAATTTATGAGTTTGGTGCGAGAAAATAAGCCAAATTGACTTTTTCCTGCACAATTCGCGAGGTTGTCTGGGTCTGACTGTGACGTGGCGTCGCGGAGCTAGTTCTGTGAGTAAACTGGGAGCTGCAGCGCCACTGCAGAGTCCAATGACGTGGCAAGGCGCGACAGCGTCAATTCTAAGTATAACTGAACCGCTGCAGCACCAGCCTCAGCTGCTTGATGACGTGGCAGCGCTGCAGTGCCGTCTGCAGTGCATTGTGTGGCGCTGCAGCGCCAGCAGTGCAGTTTGGCCAGAAAATTATTTTTAAGTGTACAAATTTATGAGATTGATGATGAAATAAATAGAAAAACATGTTGATGAAATTAAATGCTAATTGGACAGTAATAAAGTATATTTTAATACGAAATGTATAATTTAAATTATAATTTGATTAAATGTGAATGTATGATTTAATATTATAAATTTAGAATAGCTTGATTGATTATTAAGATGTATAGTTGATCACATTATGCGATAATTAGTGATTAAATTTAATAAATAGTGAGTTAGCCTATATGGGTTAACTAAGGGTGTGAATCAATTATATGGTAACTAATTTATGTTATTATTGTTAATTACGTGTGAATAGGATAATTGTGGAACGAAATAATAATAGCTAGCTTGCGCTTGAGGTAAGTTGTTATATCCTTTCTTGTTATGTTTATGCAAGTTATTTTATTCGCTATAATTTCCATGTTAAGCAAATATCTTATTGAAGTTCATTATTGAATTAATGTAACCTTGACTTAATTGTTCAAGCAAGGTTTTATTGAATCTTTCAAATGCTTTAAGTTAAATTCTAAAGCATAAGTTATTCCATAATTCTTTTATTATTGAATTCTTATTTCTTGCAAGTTGATTCAACTACTCCTTAGTTGATGATAGTTGAACTCCAAATTACATTTGAGCTTATCCAAACCAAAATTTCTTTGGTGCGGACTAGTTAATAAATACTGAGATGAACAACCCTAGTAATAGGGGATAACCATGCGAAAGCGTTAAGATATTGTGCACAATACATGGTACGAAGGGCTAATCCCTCCTTAGTATGAGTTAAAAGTCCATATAGTCTAACGACTGTGAAAGGTTTTAAATAAATGTTTATAACCTGGGACATAGTTTGTGACTCCCCCAAAATAGGTCCAATCCACCCAACGATTACACTCTTTTGGAGTTTCTGAACAAATATTCCTCCATTAATCTCTTTGACATCGACGATGGTCCAATAATTTTCAAAAGCTTCACCTCCAAATTCCAAAATCATCGTCCACGGATGCATGCAGTTCTATCAGTTTGATTACTTGTAAATCTATGTAATACCCCAGAAAAAATAAAACAATCCAATGATCAAAAAATAATAATCAACAAAAAGACATACATGTTTATGACCAAAACAAGAGATAAAGTAGTCCTCTAACAGACATCAGAAAAAAAACATGGTATATTTCTAAGACCAAAACCAAAAATAAAGTGTTATAACAATGATATCTCAAGCATCTCATTAGCTCATTCAAACTAACCTTATGATCATTAGTTCTATTTGTCAATTGTATTTTTCAGCTATCAGCTAGCTTCCACTCCCATACTAATACTAGAAAAGAACACAAAATCACTTGTGCATTCAAAAATCAGTAACACAGATGAGATATTTGTAGTATAACTATATCTTTTAATAAAAGAGCTCGAAAACAAAGAAAATTTATCTGTAAGAAACCTCAAAATTCTCTGTTATAGCAATCTCAGTTGCACCTGGGGGTGAATCACTATCATCATCATCTACACTTGGATCCTGAGTAGCATCATTCATTTGATGCTCCAGTTCTACATTTAAACAAATAGCAAAGTCAAAGTCAAATTTAAACAAATAGCAAAGTCAAAAGACGTAAACTTGCTTACTGATTATTAAGCACAGGGCAGTTTCTTTTATCGTGTGTCACACCAACTTTATCACATCCATTACAACGTCTACCTTTGGAATTTTTTTGCTTTACCCAAAGCCCTTTCTTTGCCACCCTTCAGCCTTTTGCCACACCCTTTTGCTTGCACTTGGTTTGGCTCAATGTAACTGTGATCATAAGTACAAGTCCTAGTAACTGACTTGGATAAACTCATTCCACCGAATTAGATAAACATCCATTCTCATGATATATAGTAGAAATATTATAATTTAGTAGTAGATTCAGCTCAACTTTGCTGATTACAATGACCTTGCACAAGAACCACCTCTTTGAGATGACAATGTAATCATACACTATACTATTAATCACTATACTATTAATTACTACTATACACTAATTAATGGCAGGGTTTTTAATATTCCAAATTAAACTGCCTTCTGCTCATCGATATCATGGAAAAAGTGGTTATGAAAAAGTGGTTATTAATATTTCAAATTATAATTAATTAAACTTCTATATGGTTATGAAAAAGTGGGATGGATGCATGACTGGTTTTTAAAATTGGGCACCAAAATATGTCTGACCGAAAGACCAGCCAACAGGCGAAAATGCAACAAAGGATCTTAGACTCGAAGAGTTTTAACTAGCTATTCAGGATCTTAGACCCGAAGACTTTTAACTAACTGTTCAGGATCTTGGACCCGAATTACAAGTACCTTGTTTATCAAAAAAGGGCAATCTTGTAATGTAAATATTCCATTTCACTTCTACACCTCTGGAAGCACACACTTCTAATAGTATATCCTTGTTTGGATCACGATGAGGCAGAGCAATTGTGTGCCCTCGTTAGAAGATGGATGAGGCATATCTTATTTTTGTTTACAGATTACTTCAAATAAGATTATAGTGTTGGGATAGCTGGTATTATATAGGCTAAATCTTCATAGGATAGCTGGTTTATCACCGCTTATGTGAAACAGCTTATAGATTGTTTTAAAAAAATAAGCTGAAAAAGGAGTGTTTATTTTGACTTATTTAAGATAAGCTATAATTTGAATACAACAAATTCAATGAACAAAAGACAAAAAGTTGGTATGTACGTACTTATTTTACAACTTATAACTTATTGGACATTTTGAATATATATTTTTAGCTTATCTGCCAAACATAGTGCTTAATATATTTAGAAGTCCAATTTTAATTTGGTATGAATGTTCCAAAACATGGTACACTTTCGTTCCAAAACACTGAACTTAGCAGTGCAAAACTTTTTCTCCTATCTACTTAAACTTTTATTACGAAAGTATAATTACAACTTTGTTTTATGATTTACAAATGAAGAGTATCCTCTTATGTAGTCCTATGACCATACAATCATTGGCTAGAATCAATCTAATGGAAGGCTAGTCAACAATCTATACTAATCATGTAAAATATCTAGAATATTAACAAATATAATTACCACATACGTAATCTAGAACACTTTATTAGAAACGTACAAGAAAATTCTAGGGAATACTACAAGAAAATTCTACGAAATACTACAAGAAAATTCTAAGAAATACCAACTAACGTAGCAAACACCTTTGTGTGTAAGCACTGACACGACGTTTCCTCCTCAAAACTGCTTATGTTGTAACACTACATTTGGAAACAAATCAAACATATTTAAATATACCTCAACTAGTTTTTAACTATAACACTTCAGAAAATTATTCCCAACATACCAAGCTTCGAAACGTATTTCATACCAACTAAGCAATTTGAGGAAACCTAGCCCTATTGTACATTGTACCACTTACCAAATCGAACCACGATACAAGTAACATTCTTTAGGGCCTCAATAAACTGCTCATTCCTTTGTGGTGAGGCTTTCATCGTTGTAAAGCTACCTCAAACCAATTGACTAGAAGCCAATCTTTAACATCAATGTCCAATTTATAATACCAATATAGCTTCTCTCATTTCCCATAAAGGGAATTAATCGAATCACTTGAAGTTTCTCCTTTACTCAGGTATGCCGTTAATTACTTCGTTCCATGCTCCTTTCTTTAGATCTTCTTTTTGAGCGCTTTTCGGGCTATTCTATTCTTGAACATCTTTCTAAGAAGAAGAAGAAGTCTCCACCATTCCTTTTCATCGCCCAACATATCCTCGCACAGCACGTTGGATTGATCATCGACTGAGTCCAGCTAGTACAGATTTACGCCTTTTCTTGAGGCTTTTCAGGAT